>JACGWO010000008.1:1314556-1914556 GCA_034509735.1 Sesamum alatum | reverse complement strand
AAAGAATATTATGAATTTGGCCACAACAAATGCATAATACAAAGAATATTACCTTAATTGATCCTCTTAAATTATAATTTATTAACAGAAATACCCTATATAAGTGATAAGAAGCAAGAACAAAGATGAAGCAATGAGTGCGAAAAACAAAGGAAAAGCAAAGAAAAAATGGGAGTGATGATTGCAAAATTAGATAAATGTAACGAATTAAAAAGTATAAATTATCTATTCGTATTTTTCAAAATGATGCAAAAATCTCCTCAACGCAAGAAGTACATCACCCGTGCCAATCTTAATATATATATATATATATATTATATTTAGCTATAAGATAATATTCCTAATCTTATTAATTATTAGATCTCGTCTTATATAAATGAATGGTCAAAATCTCATTAACAATGTATTAAGGTTCATGTTCTACTTGACTTCAAGCTATGATGATCTATATTCAATCCCTTCTCATTAATGGTTTAAAATTCTTTTTCAATATATTTTGATATATAATTCAAAAATATATAATTATATATGTAGATGAATTTACGGGGTAAATGCACGTTACACCCATCAACTATTATAAAAGTAGCATTCATCCTCATAAACTATCAGGTGCAACACACTTAGGCCCATTAAATTAATTGATTGGACAAAATTGCCCATCATTGCAAGAATAATGATATAGTTCGAAACATATTTTAGTATGTTTGTTATTAAATTATCACCAAATTATTTTTTGATTAAAAAAAGTATTTTTAAATAAGATATAGAAAAGTATTTAATGAATGAAGAATTTTAATATAAAGTAAAGTAATAAGTTAATATGATAGATACACAACAATATAATATCACCAATGACTCGTATATACTTTTAGAAATAAATTGACGATATGCTTAACCAAAAGTTGAAATGAATATATTTTGTTATATTTTTAAAGAAAATATATTTGAAAATTGGATTGTAATTACTCATTTTTATCTAAAAAAGATAGTTAATAATTTGATTTTTATTACCAAATTAATAATAACTTTTAATGTAAAAGTTTTTTTTTTTTGTGTATTTATTATACTCATTCATTACTTAATTTTTAGTATGTAAAACTTGAACTACATAACTTACTAATTATATGTTTACGTTATGGTCATATATTTTTTCTTTCAATTGAGAAAATTTTAATTGAATGTAAGATGCAAAATGTTAAAAACATTTATTTATACCACAAATATACATATAATATAAGGATACTTTTGTCCAATTATTTAATCCTAGAATGATAAGTGTTACATTTATTAGTTTAAGGGTGAGTGAAGGATATATAATTTTGTAATTTTACTGATTAACCTTTTCTCTTCATTTTGTATTACAAAATAAATAAATTAATATTATACTAAAATAATTTTAGTATATAATAAAATTAAAAAAACCTTATTGATAAAAATATTCATCAAAATGAATATTGCTCATTTATTCTGAAAAACATAAAAGTAAAACATGTTTATCTAATTGTTGACTTTGACATATTGGTTATTTTTTTCTCCAAGAGTATGTACTGGTATTATCAGCGGAAAGGAGATTAGAATTTTAGAAAAATTTATATATAGGGGCAATATAGTAAATAAAAATATAATGTGTTTTTTTGTATTTTTTTGCGTTATATTTTCACTTTTCTGTCCAATTTTGGACGAAAATAAAATTGAACTCTCGAAGGAATTTTATATACATCCAGTTTTACCTTCCCTCCATCTCTTTTCCCTAACCAAACATAAAACTTTTTCTTTTACATGTATTTTTACTTTCATTTTTCACCTCAACCAAACAAACCATAAATTTGTACAATTTGATATTAAATGCAAAAGAGGCCAAGTCCGACATCTAAGAGTCCTAGCAATTAATTGTGACAGAGATTTATAGTTGTCTCCACATTTCTTTGTATTCTCTTGTCAGATTTCTGTGAATCATGTGACTTTAATGTTTAAGGCTGTGGTTGCCCGTGACTTCATTTTATCAAGTCAAAATTGTATTTGAGTGTACGATTAATTTTTTCACTATAAGAAAATAGAGTAAATTACATCTACTTATTCTAAAATTTGACATAATTATAAATACCCTTTCGTTATTTAAAAAATTTTAAATACCCCCCTGAAATTTGTAACTGTCTAAAAATAACTCTTTTCCATCCATTTTTATGGGTGAACTGACCAAAATGCCCTAATGCATTATATTTTATTTTTAAAATTCTTTAAATTTTTTCGGACTACAATGCGCATGGAGAGGTACTTAAAGTTTTTTACACAGAGGAGTTAATAATGCAATTTACCTCGGCTGATTTTTCTGCAATTTAACTAAAAAATCAAGGGCAAAATAATCAATTTCAGGCATTTGGTTGAAAATTACAAACCTCAAGAGGGGTATTTGTAATTTTTACAACAAAGAGTATTTATAATTATGTCAAATCTCAAAAGAGGTAGATGTAATTTACCCAAAAGAATAAGCAAACTATTTTAAATACATTTAACTGCTCTGAAGAAAAATATATAACATCATCCATAATTATTACGTTTTCGTTCTTACCTAACATCTTTTACACATTATTTTAACTATTATCATTATACTTTTATTCCACGTTCAATCATGTACTTCGAAAAAAAATCTCATCACGGCCAAATTCATTGGATCTTATGTTTTCTCGTTGAGAGATCAGGAAATCACAAGCAATCACGATCTTAATATTTCCCTACTTTAATTTTTTTTCTTTATGTTGAATTATTGAAAAATATATTGTAAATTATTACGAGATTATTCTAACTATTTGATGTTGTCTAGATTCTTTAACGTGCAATACAATCAATAATATTCAGACAAAGGGTAAATTACCGCAACCTCCCCTGAGCATAACTACAAATATTTCCTTGTTATTTGAGAATTTACAAATATCCTTTCTGATTTTGACGTTCGTCTAACAATGAGCTTATTTCATTAGCCTCCGTAAGGTTTTCATCCAATTTGTGGTGAACTGACCAAATTTTTTTTTTTATTATTATAAATCATAATTTTATATATTTTTAGAATTTTCTAAAAATATTTTTATGGACTAATATGTCATATGAATTATTTATTTAACCCAACTTTAGATTTTTTTTACATTTTTCCAAACATTCCTTTTTTAAAAAGAAAATGATAAAATAGTAATTTCCAAACTACCATATAAGAGCTACATAATTATTTTTTATTTGATGAGAGCGTTGACATCAAGATACGCGAAATTTATGTGAATGCAGTATTTATAATTTCCTAAATAATAAAAATTATTTATAATTATGTTAAACCTCAATGGAGATCACTATAATATATATACCCTAAGAAAAATTCAGAGATTTTCCGGTGAATTCATCCAATGATTAAGTCAAATATTACTAAATATGAATAAAATGGAGAAAGTCATAGTTAACCTGTCTAAAATAAAATACAAAAAATTAAATAATTCTCTTATCTAATAAAGAATTTGACATAATATCAAATCTGGTCAAATAAAGAATTTTGGATTTCGAATCTTATTGTCTCTCATATATTATTAAAAAAAAAAGGGATTTTACATACAAAATTTGACAATATATTAAATAATGTCTTTCTAAAAGTTATTGGTTATTCCAAAGACTATAATAACTTTTAGAAAGATTGGTCATTCCATAGCGTATATTAAAATATACACTAAAAATATTAAATATTAAATCATTTTTCCTTTTAAAAGTTTAACTTTTAGAATGACTGGTTATTCCATAGACGAGAATACTTTTTTTTTTATTAATTATTATAGAAAACTTAAAACTATAGGTATCTCCATAATCTATGTGGGTCTCTTGAGTCTTCCATCACTGCTTGTTTGATGCGACATGACAATTATAATCTCAGTAATTTTGATAGGAAATCAGTTGCATTAATTGCTTGAATCTTAGGCTTTGTTGTGCCAAATCTTATTCTTATTTTTGTTGAATAATAGGGCTTTTTTTTTTCTTCATAAAATGAATTTGACATACGTTCTCCTTATTCCCAATGCTACCAACACTACAAGAAATATAACATTTAATCATGATTAAGTATTTTAATTAATAATAAATAACCATAATAAATAATCATTGATCACGACCTCGCAGCTATTATTAACCGTGGTTATTGAGAGTGGTTAAAATATTTGCTATTTAAGCTATAGACTCAGATTCCTCCTTTTCGGTAAGAATGCTTCCATGGAAGAGACCTATTCTCTTAAACCCTTTCATATCATTCTCAAGCCTTCAAATCATTTTGATGGATGAAGTATTTGATCAAGAACAAAGATGTTATTTCCAAAAGTATAAGAGATCAAGACCATATATTTTTTAGTTAACCTGTAATTATTAGATTACCGCTAGTTGGTGACTTACACCCATATGTTGATAGTTGGTGAGAGGTAAAAATGAATTTATATCCTAACATTAATTACCTAGAGTTGTATAAACACCCATTTGATCATTGTTGAGGACTTTGGACAATTGAAAAGAGGAAGCATTTTCTTCGTTAGTTTAAATAGTCAACTAACTGTCTGAACTAACTTTTATCATTTGAAGAAAATTTGGGGACCAAAATTGATGAGGTTGAAACATGGGGTACTAAAAATGATTTACCGACTAACTTAGGGGATGAAAAATAAAATTATCCATAAAAATATATTAATTAAAACTTAATAGGTACTTCATAAATTAAAAAAAATTATTAATTTTTAAAATAAAAGAATACAATTGAAATAAAATATTTTTTCTCCACATTCTTTATTATTTTATATCTTCAAATTATATTTTTTTTTACATGCAATATGCATTCTTACGTTTAAGACTAATTTTGATCATTCTAGGAAAAATTGGGAATCAAAATTGATGAGGTCCGAACATGGGATACCAAAAGTGAATTAGTGATTAATTTAAGGACCAAAAGTGAACTTATCTCAATTTTGGCTATTTTTCACCCAAAATAGTGCCTTACACCTCTTTTTCACTATGGCAAGTAAGGGGCTGTTAATTTTTTGCTTTTATGTTGGTTTTGCTGCCTTTTTTTTTTTTTCCCCCTCCAAAAGGTCACATCATTAGTTAGACACTCAACTAACAGTAAAAACCAACTTTAATCATTTCAAAAAAAATGGGAATCAAAATTGATGATGTTGGAACATGTCAACGTAAGGTACCAAAAATGATTTAGTGACTAACTTAGGTGACCAAAAAATAAAATTATCCCAATTTTTCTTTATAAATTTACTTTATTATTATAATGTAATAATTTTTTGAGCTAATACGGATAACATGCAACACACACGTGCTTCTCACTAGTACGAAAAGCTTATTATGCTAATACTCTAACATTTATTTATCCAAACACTATTTTTTAAAATAAACCTTTATCTTTAGGCTCTTAAAACATCTTGTAAGATGTTGCAAATAAAGCTTAATCAAACACCCTCTTAATTGTGTGCTCTCCCTCCAACCACGCTGCAGATATCCTTTGATTTAACTTATTAATTGTCACCGCACGCGATCTCTGCGAGCATATAAAAAAGAATTATGGTGTAAGATGAAGATAAAAATGAAGTTTGTGAAAAGAAACAATCGCGGTGTGAGGAAATAAGAAAGAAAAAACACTGTGAGAAGAAAGAAACGTTGAGTGAGGTGAGCAGAAAAAATAATAAAGTGTAATTGTGGTTTATTAAACATTTGGAAGTTTGTGAGGAAAAAAATGGAGAAGTAAAGTGAGAAATAAATGTGGAGTAGCAGTTTGAGAGAAAAAAAAAAATAGTAATTGAGACGGCAATAGTAAGTGCAATACACTTACGGGCCGTTTACTTTTGTGGATGAAAAAAGTGGTGGATAGGCCCGATTGATAACATGATTGGATAGAATAATTTGAAGAATTTTATTCAATGTTTACTTTTTTGGTTTGGTGGTATGATTTGTTAATCATAAAGTAGGTGATTGTTTACATTGTAAAGTATCAAATTCCAAAACTGTCCTTTGGCTGATGTTTTTAAACTTTAACTACTTCAAAATCATCAATTATTTTGTTGTAGTGGTGTAAGATATATATATATATATATATGTGTGTGTGTAATGTGTGTGTTCACACTATATGTTAACATTAAAAAAAATATGAAAACTCGTTAATATAGTGGCTTTAATTTTATTTAAGATAAATTAGTATCTAATTTAATTCTTAATGAAAATTAGTGATTTTTTAGTCCATGGAAAATTCTTGTATGCATTATTTCGTATTGTATAATCAATAAAATCTAAAACTCTTGTATCGTCAAGTTACGTTGTATCGTCAAAGTAAGAATTAAACTATTGTATATATAAGATACTTTACTGAGACGGCACAAGAAATAATGAACATTGAATCACAACAAGAACTAAACTATTATAATCCAATGCTAATTAATTATGTCGTCCTATAATTATTTCGTATTATATTTTTAATTATTGTTTAGTCAATAAGAATTTTTTTATTAACGTAATTAATAAACCCTAAAGCATGTATTTATTTATAACGAAATTCATATATGTATTATATCGTGCATCACATATTGCCAATTCTAAAATCTCATCAGTCATCAAACATTATATTTCGTATTGTATAATTAATTAAGTCAAAATCTTATTTTTTTTAACTAAAAAGTAAAAAACAATTAGCATTCGAGCATTAATCACCATTATTATGAAAACTCTTGTATTAATTAAATGTTAATTATTTATATGTATGTAATTTCATGTCACAAACAGGGGGAGGGGGGCAAACTTGTAAAAGCAACTATGAGTCTAAAATTGGGGCTGCCCAAGATAACTTATCACACCCCTCCGAGTGTGATATGTTATTGGGCTTTATCTTAGTGTATCTCAGGCCCCCTTAATTTGGAGCGGACTGTAATTATAAAAAATAAATGATCGATACAACCTGGATTGACCCAAATATCATCAAAATAAACTACCTTTTAGGACATGTTTACTATCCATAATTAGACTTAATTTATAGCCTAATCACTGCTAAATCTATGTTTACTTGAAAAAAGTATGGGCCCTTAATTTGAATCAAGAGCCCGTTATAATAAATGATAAATCCATGATTTGAATACCACCTCAAGTCTTTCAAAAATTGGGCCAAGTTATACTTTGTGCATTGTTCCATATAACCCTTCTATTGAGTATTATATTTACTTTAATATTCTCAAATCTAAAAAAAATTAAAATTTTCCCCTAGAATCGATTTATATTAACCTACAATCTTACAATATATCATAATAAGCAAATAAAATATTATATTAACCTACAATCATTTATTTCAAATAATATTATTTATTAATCTATCACATCAAAAATAATAAACATGGCCTTAAGGGATAAATCTTGATTCGGATAAAACATTACAAAACTTCAAGAAATTTATGGCAGTGGCTCTGTTCTAGAAAAGCAGTGGGCAGCCACAGCCTTGAATTTTCCAAAACGGCAACACGCCCGCCTTCATGGTTTTCATGGCTCAATATTCTATTTTACTTGATACAATCATGGCTCAATATTCTATTAATATTATATATATATATTGAATGACCTAATTCTCTTGATATGCTACCCAAAAGATTCTCTTGACGTGCGCTATAGTGACATGAATATATAACCGTAGGTAACAACTTTCAAGATATGATTATAAATACATTATCGTAGTTTAAAAAATTATTATTACTCCCTAATAATAATATTCATCTTATATTGACATGTTTCATTAACTTTCGTTAGGATTTCATCTAAATCTTGAATTGAGTTATCCAAATGGATAGATCCTGTATTTGCTCTCTGAAGTTTTTTTTTTTTTTGGATAAAAATCACTTTAATTCCTCAAATTCATTTTAAATTTTTAATTATTATCTCAGTTTGGTCCCTCTAATCATTTTTCGACTAAAATGTGGTTGAATTTTAACTTTTTTGGAAGGTAAATAGTCAATTTAAGTTTGATTTTCTCTTTTAGTATTTTAAGTTTGTAAAATTATCAAATTAGTCCTTTTTTTTAAGCGAAAAAACAACTCTTTATATTTTTATATGTTAAATATGATGTAATTATCTTATGTGAATAATGAAAACTTTAAATTCTTGTGAACATAATAATAACATATTACTTAACTTAAAATAAACAGTCTCTCTGTCTCTTCATTTTCAGTAGTTAAAAAAAATCAAAATTATGAATTTATTTTTATAAAAATTATCTAATCTGAAAATATAATTAACAATCTCCGTCAATAATTTTTTTATTGTAAGAGTTAAGATGAGCCAAAAAAATTTAAACATTAACAATAGTTATTAAATGTTAGGGTTTCGAAAAGAAAGTTGGTGGAATAAACATTGTTAAGATTTAATTTTTTTAGATTTATCTTTAAATCTGAAGATTAAAATTACCGACTTAGAATTTTTTTTTTTTTATATTTTTAGATTAGATAAGTTTTATAAAATTTATTCCTAATTTTAATTATTTTTGTAACTTCCGAAAATGAAAAAAAAAAAGAGATTATTTTATTTTAAGTTAAGCAATATTTTATCATTATATTTACAAGACTTCAAAGTTTTCATTATTTACACAAAATAATTACATCATATTCAGCATACAAAAAATTAATTTCCTACCTAATAAAGGACTAATTTGATAATTATAAACTTAGTTGGATTGGGTTGGATATCCAACCCAATCCAACTTAGTAACTTGTTTACTTTTCAAAAAAGTTGGCCTGGGATAATGATGCCAAGCCCGTTTTGACAAAGATAAATGGCCTGATAGTAACACCACCAAATGAGGTGGGATTATTATCCTACAAAGCATTATTGTGTCTTATTATGGGATAATTTTAATATTTTATAATATTTTTTCAAATTAATGGCATACTTGTAATTTTAAGCATAAATTACCTCACATCCAATTCAATACTTCATCCAATAAAATAAACAAAATATTACATAATCCTATCACTACATGTCCCAAGTTTTATCATTAATTAATTTATACCACTATAATCCTATCACACAAAGTAAACTGGGGCCTTAAGGGATTAAAGTGAGAAATTTAAATTTAAATTGACTATTTTACCCTCATAAAAAGTAAAAATTGGCCACCATTTTCGGGAAAAAAAAATGGTTAGAGGGACAAATTGAGATAAAAACTAAAGTTTTTGGGATGCATAAAGTCAAAGAAATAAACTTAAAGGACTAAAGTGATTCTAAAAATAAAAACTTAAGGAACCAACCAAATATAGCATTGTACCATTCAAAATGTCCTTTTGAACCTTGAATTAGAACTTTAAAAAATTTTACTTTTTTTCTAATAACGGCCATAATATTATATATTTTATATTATTTTTATAATAACGTCCGTCCAATATTAATTTTTTTATATTTTATCAATTTTTTTTAAAAGGTAAAATCTCAAATAAGAATAAAATTGATTTCTACCTTAGCATCCAAAAGTTTATAATTATGCCATATATTAAGTGGTATTCGTGATTTTTTTAAATATATAAAAATATATATATAATTATATCAAATTATTAAAGCGTAACTTAATGTCAATTAATACAAAATGATATGGTAACGGAGTTTAGTATTAGGAGTGAGGGAGGGTATTGATAAGCTTTTACTATTTCGACGGTAGACCCACTCACATTCATCTCCTCTGAAAGTAGCATCCATGCCATCTACCGTGGCTTCAAGCGCCATGACCACCCTGCTTGAAGCTGCCGAATTGCACCGGCGCCCGGCGGGCCGGCCGAGCTTTCCTTGCCGATTGTCTTTCATCGACAATCTTTTTGTTGCATTGTTTCATCCCATTCGCCGCCTTCTCTTCTACGAGTTCCCTTGTTCTAAGGCTTATTTCTTAGAGACCCTTTGCTCCAAAACTCAAAGAATCGCTTTCCCCTAACCGCTCAAACACTACCTTCCCCTCGCAGGCAATACAGTTCTACCCTTCAACACAAACGAGAATAAACCCAATAATTCGTTATGTGGCTGTGGGACTTCAGTTTCTGTAGCCATCGCCGAGTCTGCTAATTGATTTTGACAATCTTGTTGGAAATCATGCTCGAGATGCTGATCAATCTATGATTTCATCCCTCAACTGCAGCTGATAACTGATTGAATTCTGGGTGACCAACTGTTCCGATTGCTCAGCCGTCCAGGTTAACGACTGTTCCATTCCAGGCCGCGGCATATGTATTGGCCTCACCAACCATCACTCCGTCGGCGATGCCAGTTCGATTGTGGGGTTTATAAAGTCTTGGGCTTCAATAAGTAAACATGGAGGTGATGAGGAGCTGTTGATGACACAAGGTGAATCTTTGCCACTTTTTGACAGAGCCCTGGTGAAGGTCCCTACGGGAGTGGACTCTATTTTCTGGAACCAATGCGAAAAGAAATTCCAGTTGCAGCCCCCCTCGTTTCCTTACCGACGAATCAGAATCCGCGCTACATATGTCTAAGCCCATCTCGGAAATCAAGAAAAACTGAAGGATTTGGTTCTGGCAAGAAAAACCAGGTTTAGTTCACACATCATCTTTTGTGGTGATGGCGGCTTATATCTGGACCTGTATGGTAAAAGCACTTAAAGCTGGTGAGGAAGAGAGAGTTGAGGACGATGATGATGAGCTTGAGACCTTCTTGTTTGCAGTGGACTGCCGGACACGGTTAAATCCACCGGTCCCTGGAAATTACTTTGGAAACTGCATATCATACGGGCTGGTAAGAATTCGGCATCAGGTGCTTGTCGGGAACGAAGGGTTCTTTGTGGCGGCTGAGGCTATAGCAAATGAGATTAAAAACAGGGTGAATGATAAGGATAAAATCTTGGCAGGTGCTGAGAATTGGATTACGGAAGTGGGTTCAGTGGTGAAGAAACGCTGTTTTTCAGTGTCTGGATCCGCCAGAGTTGATCTTTACAGCACGGATTTTGGATGGGGCAAAGCGAGAAAGCTGGAAACGTTGTCGATCGATGGACAGAAACATGCGATGTCCTTGTGCAAGTCGGGAGCCTCTGAGGGAGGATTAGAGGTTGGTCTGTCTTTGCCTAAGGTGAAAATGGATGCTTTTGCTGCTGCTTTTGCTCATGGAATAAAGGGTTCATAAATCTGAAAAGGACTAGATGTTTGGATGCATCAACATATTCATTGTTTAAGAGCGTTTTGAGTTCTTTCTTTCTCTATTGTAATGATGGGGTAGAAAATTAGAACAATGCTTTCTCTATTATGATTGTTTATGGTATAAATAGTCTTGGAAGTTAATGTTATTGGTTGCCTAAAACATGTTTGTGGTTCGTTCAAGACAATAAAACCCTCTTTTGTTTTTAGTGTTTAATTACATGAGAGTTGGATTGACTTTGCAATTGAGTAGTTCAAATTTCATGAGTAGAAGTATAGGTTAAATTTGGATCTATTTTTTCGGGCTTTGTTTTTGTTTAGAGATATATAAATGGGTATGTTATGAAATCCTCTGTATGTTTGGATTAATTTTTGGAGATAACTTAAATGGTTTAAGATATGTGTTTACGTATGACTTTGTTTTCTAGGCCACACAAATCATTCTTTATTGTCAAATCATGCCTCTTTTATATGTATTTATATACATATATGATTTTGTTTATAATTGAATTGAATTATATATATATATATATTATAAATTAATTATATTTTAATTGAAATTATTAATTATGAATTACATAAGTATTTAATTATTTTTAATCCAAAATTTGATGGATTAATTATGAAAATGAATTAATTTTAATTAATTTTATAATAAAAATATTTAAGGAAAAAAAAAGAATAGAGAACCAACTTCGGAGTATTATCAATCCCTTTACAACTGTTATATTTAGAAAACTTGTTAAATTATTCTTTAATTCAAAAACTTCATTCATCAAAATTCCATTTTCAACTATTAATTCTTGTCCTATTTTAGTACAAAAGTGACCTTGGTCTTTTTTCATTATAAATTCTCTTATTTATTAATATTTAATTAAAAAAGTTGTTTTCTTTTCACCATATGTATTTACATGTTCTAATTTTCCTGAACTTGGAAGCTTTTTGTTTATTTATTTTGTTTAGCTTGACCAATTATGAAAAGTGATTTAGTGACCAAATTAAGTAACCAAAAAATGAAACTATCCCAATTTTTATTTAAAATTTTATTTTATTATTATAATTTAATAATTTTTTGAGCTAATACGAATCACAAGCAAATGCACTTGCTTTCTCACTAATAAGTTTTAAAAAAAATTAAATTATCAAATTTTTATTTCAACATTTTATTTCACATTAATGTGCCGGATAATTGATACTTATTTGGGATTTATGACCCAGTATTATAATGATTTAATTATGATATGAAATTGATAAGTATTTGGTCGTTACGTTTTGTATTTATGTGGGCCATTTAAAATTGATTTTGTTATGATGATAATCGGATTTAATAGGCCACTCAATTTTGTATCCGCTCAAATAATTATCAAACTATTTAAGGTCCCATCACATTTTCTATGTGGTACATTGCGGCAGAGAGTTTAAATTTTGAAGATTTTATGTGAGATTTGAAAAACATATTTCATATTCCAACAAGTTTGAGAGTTTTTTGGTAATGTGAATATGAATTGGTTCTTAATCTTCTTGTGGTGGTGCATATGGGATGAGACACTATTGAGAATTAATGAGGTTTTATCATAAAGACATGGACAGCCGTCAATACCTGCAGGTGGGGAGGCAAATGGCTTTAGGACAACAAGTGTTCGTGACTCTCTCTATCGATGCGTCTTTTGTGATTCCTCAATTTTTAATTAATTATTTCATTACTATATGAATTGTGATAATTTATTGAATGATATTTTACATTCAAAGATATATGTCTGATGTAAATAAATACGAATCACACAATATCCACAACATAATGGCCCCAAAGAACTTTGAAATGTTTCTGAAAAAACAACTCTTTGATATTGCTTGATATAACAATTACAATACAATCAAGATGCATAGTGGGCCATGTTAGGTCAACTCAACCTAGGATCGGGTTGAACCAATAAAAATGGGGTTGGTTTGGCCCGGGCCTGCTTGGGACTGGGTAGATCTGGACCCGTCCGAGGTATCAATATATAGGATCGGCCTAGTCCAGCCGCCTAGGATCACCTGGTCCTGAACAGGGCCTACTGGCCATTTTTGTCTTTAATAATGTATGACATATGATTTTATTTTATCTTTTTTAAGTTGACTATTATAGTAGTTTTTTTTTTTTTGTACTCTTGAAACTCTAAATTATTTTCTTTATTGTTCTACTTTTAAATTTTTAGTACTTTAATTAATTAATACTCTTTGTTCATTTTTTTCAAAGTTTATCTCAAGTCCTTTTTGAACTTATTATCATCTAAGTTATTATCGTAAACTTGCTAGTCAAATTATTAATTATTTAAGTTCATTAGATAATCTTAACTATTATTTCTAGTTATAAATTTTGGTGTAATTTTTTAATTTATTGTTTATTTATTTATTTCATAGACAATCATTAATTTAAGTAATTGTTTAAAAAAAGACCTCAATTTCAAAAAAGAATAAAAAAATAAAACAGATACATCAGGGCCTCATTCGAGTGTGGTCCAGCGTCAATCGGGCCGGTCCATAGACTGGACCAGGAGTTAAAAAAAGACTCAATTGAGGCCCATTTAAAGCCGATTCTTGGCCAGACTTTTTCGAGCTGATCTGTGCCAGTTCTAAGTCGGCCTTGACCATTGTGCACCTTAAATATACATATATATATATATATTGTTTATTTACGCTTTAAATGGGTACAAGTTGCAATCCTCAATATGCCACGGACAATTTGAAAGCTCAAGAACTTGCTCAGTGTTTAGAAATCCAACTTCCTCAATATTTTACGTTTTAGGAAGTATTTATCTATTTATCTATCTATCTATATATATATATATATAGTAAAACGGAGTTTGACCGCAATTGAGCTAATTTTGACTCAATACTAATTTTTGGTAATTTTGAATTTTTTAATTATAAAGAAAAAATCTAATTGGTTAGAAATCTCATATATTTTAGATTAAAAATGAATTGTATTTATCTAAAAAATCTTATCTTCAAAATTAGTATTTATCTATAATAGATTCTATCTAAATTAGGATACTAATCCAATTTGAATTTATTTTAAACAAATTCAAATTTCAGGATTAATTTTTTATCACAAAATATATATATCTTATCACTAATCATTTATTTTCATTTTAATCATATACTTATTATTCACTAAACTTATATCAATCTCTTGATGTATCTCATTCAATAAATTCTTAATTTAATTAATTAGGTAAAATCATTAATTTTTACAATTTATATATTTCATCTATATTTCTATTATATTTTTTTATTGGTTCATTATTACTGATAAAGTCAGTTATTATTTTTATTTAAATTAATATTTTTTTATTTTTCTTATTTTTTTTATTAGATTTGATTTTTAATGTTTAATTGTTATTGAGGTTTGAAAAATCATAGACCACTGTTGTTTAAAATTTATGTTATAAAATATATTTTGCCATCTTCTCCCATATGAACATCCTTAGTGAAATAATTTTGTGAATGTTGCTCTATTAAAATTTTAATGTTAAATATATTGCAAGCTTCATAGGTTTGAATTTAATGCAATATAAAAGGGTGGTCATACTTGATAAATATATGTATTTTTTAATTTCAAATTTATGTATAATTGTTTTTTAAAAAATAAAGGCTTCTCAAAGTATAACATGATATTATATTTTTCATGAGTGCAAAGGGCAACCTGATATAGCACTACTAGATTATTTCCTTGATGCATTACCATTTAGATGTCCAATTTCACATTACTTATGTATTTTTCTTTTGTATTTTAGTTAATTTTCTTCTCTTCATCTCTTAAATATTACATGATGGAGAATTACATGATGTATTTTTATATTTACTTCTTAAAAATTTTGTAATTCTATAGTCTATTTATTTGCTCTTATTAATGATTTTTCTATTTAAATATTTATCATTAGCTAGAATAATCCGTTCATATTATTTTATTTTTAATTTCATAATTTCATTCAATCGAAATCATGATTTCTCTACTTGATCACTAAATGAATATAATTTTATCTGATAATAGTTTATCAACATCTTTTTTTTTTTCCAATTTCAATTAGAATAAGTAAACCAAGATTTTGCCTTTATTTCCATGTTATTTAGTTTATACGTTTTTATTTGTATTAAAGCTCTCCAATTTTTAAAATCCTGATCATTAAATTTCATGTTTATTTATTTAAAACTCTTATTGAATGATGGTTTAGACTATATATATATATATTGTGATATATCCTTCACCAAATTTCCTTCATCAATCTTTTGTATTTAATGATGTTTTTGTATAGTTTCATATTAATTTTTCATTGTTAATTAGGTATCCGTTATCTTCTTTTCACAAACCACGTTAATATATATATATATATATATATATATATGCACACACGTTGTCACTAACACTTATTTTCTAATTTAGAAGTTCATGGTAGGAACTTCAACCTAATAGCATGAATTATTCATTAAAAAGTAATTCAATTATTTTAGAGTATTTATCATAATTATGGGCACAAACCCAACTACTAAAAATTCTTTATTAGGTGTATTATTACTACTATATCTTACATTTGTAGCCTATCAAATTTTTTATTGTATATATGTATTGTTAGCATAAAATTTAAAAGTATAAATATATTTACTTTTTATTAGTTTCAATGCTAGCTGTTATAAATTAATTTTTATGAAGAGAATTAAAAAATAATATAATAATAATCTTTTCTGTTCCTTTAAGAAATTGGATTACAAAAGAGAAAATTTATTGTGAATATTATTTTTTCTAAGAAAATTTCATTTATCTCATAGGACAAATATGATGGTAACTTATACTGAAAATATACTAAATGATTAAGAAAATAGATATAGTATTTGAAACTCATAGAATAATTTTTTTCAATATCTAAAATATGATAATATGCTATGATTATTTTTAAAAGGATAAATTACATTTTTTCATTCGAACTATGCCCGTTTTTACACTTTGCCATCTTTTTTTTTTTTTTTTTTTTTTTTATCAACTTACGATCTCAACTTTGAGAAATTTTCAATTTGTCATATGTAGTCTTTTTTCATTCAAATTTTCTGCCGAGAAAACATCATGTGCAGTGCACATGCTGAAAAAACAACACTGCATTGCCCTTGAATATCACATGTATACTTCATGTGATGTTTTTCGTATAGAAAAATTAACTAGAAAACGATCATATATATCAAAGTGCAAAATTTTCAAAGTTGAGATGGTAAGTTGACATGGAAAAAATTTAAAGGACAAAGTGTAAAAATGAGCATAATTCGGATGTCAAATTACACTTTTCAAAATGTTCAGTAAATAAACTTAGTAATAATTCAATATTTGAGTTTTGTATAAATAAGTTTGCACTATTATATATAGTAAGGGGTCATTAAACATGAAATATTTTTATGTTTAATGGCATGCCAAAAAATAAGATTTGTGAGAGTATGTATAGAGATTAAGTAAATTATTTAATTTTATTCTTTGGTCCATCAACAGAAAATGAAACCAACAAAAAGATAAAATGAAATTATAGGCAATTAATAAGTTCAATATCAAGTGAAAATAAATGAGTTGAAGTTGGAAATTCAACATGATAAAAGCAATTATTCATTGAAAAGTAATTCGATGATCTGACAATATCTGTAATACTTAATGGGCATGAACCCAATTACTAGAAATTTATAATTATATATGTTATGTTTGTATTGTTTCAAAAAATTTATTGTATATTTTCAAAATATTATAATATTCTATTGTTATAATATTGTTAATTTCAAAATATCCATAAATAAATAACTTATAAAGAATTTAACATTGATTTTTATATAAATAACACTATTGTACTTATATAGTAAGATGATTATTAAAATATTACATATAATTATAAGATTTAGAATTTATGAAAATACTATAAAATTTAAAATCTTTCGTTCATAGCACCGGATTCATGCTAGTATTACCATATTATAGGAAAAGTATCCATTTTTTATTATTTTGCTCGGAATCCCTCTTGATCGAATTAAGTATGACAGCTTCATAGAAGATACTTGTGTAATATCTCTTACTCATCCATTAAAGTCTTCCTTGATCATCGGGATTCGCATCTTTTATTTATGGTAATTGCGTAAAAATCGTGTTGGCCATTAAACGTTTTATTAGTTTAAAAAGCAAATTATTTGTCTTTTTCAGTTTAAAAAAAGCAAATTATTTGAAATGGCTTACATGTGCCAATAATTAACTTGCTAGTCAAGGAGCTTCCAACGGTTTTCAAGCTTGTTAGTCAACTCACAGTTTGTTTCGACCAACTTATAAGATATTTGAAAGTTTATAAAATTTTAAAAATTATTTAATATATATATTTTGAAAATCTTATAGGAATCTGAAATAAATGATCTTATAAACTCATTAAAATATGAATTAATTGTACTCAATTTTTTTTAAAACATCTTAGTTATAAACTCTTTAATCTTAATATGTAATAGATAAAAATGCACTTATGATTTTATTAGTATTTTATTTTTACTCATCATATGACTGACGGTTTTCCGCGCAAAGAAAAATTATGTATTTATATGATTTTTAATTATAATAGTTTCATAGCTTTTTCGGTCATTATTATACTATGAATAGCTTATTATGCTAATCACTCGAACATTTGATTTATCTAAACACTATTTTTAAAATAAAATTTTAACATTTTTAACCTTTTAAAATATTTTATAAGTTCCTATCTTTTAAGACGTTGCAAATAAAGTTTAGTCAAACACCCTCTTAATTGTGTGCTCTCTCTCCACTCATACTGCAAATATCCCTTGATTTAATTTACTAGTCGTCGCCCCACGTGGTCTCTGCGAGCATACAAAAAAAATTATGGTGTGAGATGAGGAAAAAAATTTTTTTTTGAAAATAAACAATCGTATGAGGGAATGAGAAAGAAAGAACTCTGTGAGAAGAAATAAACGTGGAGCGAAGCGAGAGAAATTTTTTTATAATTGTCGGTAAATGAAAAATATAAAAGTTTGTGAGAAAAATAAAACATGGAGAAGTAAAGTGAGAGAGAAATGTGGAGTAGCGAGTTGAGAGAGAAAAAAAATGGTAATTGTGATATTATTAAAAAAAATATTGAAATTACTATTTTGACCAAAAAAATTAAAGGAAAAAAATAAATTTAATAGTAAATTTGGATATTTAAAAATTTGTGCTCCGAAATATTTTCTTTTATAATAATTTGGATAACACTTCAA
This sequence comes from Sesamum alatum, assembly GCA_034509735.1. Taxonomy (NCBI): domain Eukaryota; kingdom Viridiplantae; phylum Streptophyta; class Magnoliopsida; order Lamiales; family Pedaliaceae; genus Sesamum; species Sesamum alatum. The sequence goes on along the minus strand of JACGWO010000008.1, from coordinate 1,896,116 downwards.
ATAATTTTATAAGAAGTTTGATGGATTAAATATTTAATAACAGATATTTAGGATCGGATGATTTAATTTGTAAATCTTGACAAAAAGATATTAAGAATTTTGTAGATTTTCAAAAAGATAAAATTAAGGAGAATTTTACTTTTTTTTTTCTTAACATTTTGACAATTGTTTTTGAACTGACGTGTTGGAATATGAAAATGCCTTTACTCGTGTATTATAAATTTTATTATTTTATTTTATTACAATAAAAATCTTATTTTGGCATTTTTCGGAGGTGAAACCAACCAGGTCTAGAAATTTCCGACGTGTAATCCAACAATGGTATTATCAAAAAGTTTGAAGAGGAAAGACAAAACTTGGGAATTTTTTATTGGAATCGAATTTGATTAGAACTGAATTAATTATTTGGTTAGTGTAATACACTTATCGTATAATTGATGTGCAATTTAAAAAAAAATATGATAAATATATTATACTTTTTTCATGATTAATTTAATTTGATCGGACCTGATTCGAATAAAATAGTTTCGACAAAACTTGGTGGAATTTATGGCAGTGGCTGTGTTCTAGAAAAACAGTAGGCACCCACAGCCTTGAAATTCCAAAACGGCAACACGCCAACCTTCATGGTTTTCATGACTCAATATTCTATTTTTCTTGATAGAATCATGGCTCAATATTCTATTAGTATATATATATATATATATATATATATGATAATTACACTCATCTCTTGAAGTTTGGTATAATTATATATAAATCTACTGTAATTTGAAAAATTATACATAGTATCCTTATTTTTATGTTCATCTAATAAATTGATCATTCAATTAATAAAATTGATAAAATTTGCTAACTTCAGCAGAAAAATTGAATGAAAATCTATTTTTGCCCTTGAGTGATTTATTACAAGTCAAGTAAAGAGTTTTTTTTTTTTTTTTTTGTATATATAAAACTACCCTTATACATTTCAAACACTTATGCATGTGAGTTTTTTCTTATAATTATATTAGATCATAAGAGTAATAGTGTAATATATTTAATATATTTAAAGTATTATTATATTAAATAATTTTAAATTATTAAATAAATTAGATTGGTCAAAATAAATTTAGCTCTTAACATATATATGCACTATTTTTTTTATATTTCGAACATATTTATACACTATAAAACTATATATATACACACTATATTATGTAATTTAACTAAATATTTAAAAGACATATATTCTGATAATTCAATCATAAAAATATATCAGTATGATAACATAAATATAGTATTTACATCCTTTGTGATATCTTAATAATAGCAAAAAATATTCCTTACAATTTTATTTTCTTAGTCTAAAGCATCTGTTTATTTCTATATATATAGAGCACCAATTTTGTCTTTTTAGTCTTTCAAATTTTCATATTCTTTTTTTAACCACATATTATGGGTAGAAAGGTAAATTGATTAATTTTGTTAAGGGGTCTTAATATCTTTTATAACGAGGGGTACTAAATTTTTCAAACTACAGGGAGTTTACGTGTAATTATACCAAAACTCAAGGGAGGGGAGTGTAATTATCCCTATATATATCTATATTAATATATAAAGAAAACACCGTTTTCACTCACAAAAGGCACTAATTTTTTGTTATGTCAATAATACCCCTAAGTTAGTTTATTTTCTTTCTTTTTTTCTTTCCCTCTTCTTCTTGTTCATTTTTTTTGAAGTGTATTATAATACATTTTAAAGCATGAAATATTATTTATTATATGCACGCAGGGACGGCGTGCCATGCTGACTAGTACTAATATAAAAAGAAAAAACTCCACACTCATGAACGACGGTTAATGACACCGGTACACCATTTTTTTTTGTAAAATCAAAGTCCTTCAACCGATAACATAAGTAACTTATTTAACTTTCAAATTTTACAATTAATTGATAAATTAGTTTCTTTTTTTTCTTTTTTTTTTTCTTTTTTTTTTAATATCACTAGAAAAAATATTAATATTAGCTACATTTTAATGACCATGGCTGAAAACCGTGGTAAATAACTATTATTAACTATGGTTAAATAAAAATCGATGCAAAAACTCGTTTTCCACCACGAAAAACTTATTTGCCACGGCTTTTAGCCGTGGTAAAAACATTTGCCATGACTTTATCCATGGCAAACGTTTTAACCACCCTCGCAAAAATCACTGCGACAATCGTTGTGGCCGTGGTCAATTACTATTCGCTACAATTATTTAGTATTAACCATGGCAATTAGCCATGGTTAAACGTTATATTTTTTGTAATGTCTGGTGTATTGGTTTATATTTCGCTCTTATTTATAATAATACATTTTAAAGAGTAAAAAAATATTTATTATATGCACGCAAGAACAATGTGCCACAACAACTAGTATAGGGGAAATAACATTTTCTTGGTCCCATAACTTATGCCCTTTTCACTTTTGGTACCATTCATTATGGGATTAGCACTTTTGGTCCCGTAACTTACAAAAATTAGCAGGTTTCGTCCTCCCCCTATTTTTTCGTTAGTTTTTTAACGAAAATGGCTATCTGGTCGTTAACTTTTTCAAATTGAAGGAAAAATTGGCACCCATTGTGCTTGATATCATATTTGGCGGGAGTATAACTACTATTGATAGCTAAAATAAAAAATTGAAGGAGATTAGGATAAATAAAGGTGATTTCTATCATCTCTCACAAAATACAATCTTTCGTTCTTTAATTTTATTTGTGTTGCAATTTATCATTTTCTACGAACTTTGTAAATATTAGAATAAGTGCTAACCCATAAAAAAATTCAAGTAAACCAATGTAACCATGCACATAAATTACATAAATTATATAAATTGCATAAATTTCAAAGATTCAAGCTCTTGTAATTGAATATGTACTTGATTTCTGTAAATATTCAAGTAAATATTTATGCAATTTATGTAATTGAATTTTTGTAATTTATGTAATTAAATTTTGTAATTTATGCAACTTATGTAATTTATATGCTTATATTGGGTTACTTGAATTTTTTGTGGATCAACACTTGTTCTAATATTTACAGAGTCCGTAGAAAATGAAAAATTGCAACACAAATAAAATTAAAAGAAAGATTATTTTTTGTGAGAGAGTATAAAAATCACCTTTATTTAGTCTAATTTCCTTCAATTTTTTATTTTAGCTCTCAATAGTAGTTATAATCCCGCAAAAAATGATACCAAACATAAAGGGGGCCAAATTTTCCTTTAATTTGAAAAAGTTAACGGCCAAATAGCCATTTCCGTTAAAAAACTAACGAAAAAATAGGGGGATGACGAAAACTGCTAATTTTTATAAGTTACGGGACCAAAAATGCTAATCCCATAATGAATGGTACCAAAAGTGGAAAGGGCCCAAGTTATGGGATCAAAAATATTATTTCCCCACTAGTATATATATAAATATAAATTGAGTGACCTAATTCTCTTTCATCCGTAATAAAATGCTATAGTGAGATGGATAACAGTAGGTAGCAACTTTCAAGATATGATTATAAATGCATTATTGTTGTTTGAAAAATTATTAAGAGTAATTATATTTACACTCTTTGATCTATGATTTGTTTATACAAATCAATTATGTTATTTGTATAATTACAAAAACTACTCCTGATAGTTAAAAAAACAGAAGTAGTTTATGTAATGATGTTAAAATTTTTGAGGTGTGTATGTATAATTTTTCAAAAAATAGGGGATGATTTGTGTAATAATGTTGACTTTTAAGTTTTAAAAATCCATTTTTAATTTTTTAGAAAGTAAGGGGTGAGTTGTGTAAATAATGAGTGTATGTGTAATTATTTAAAAGACATGAATAATTTATATAAACAAATCATAACTTAAGAAATATAAAGGTAAGTATCCCTAATTATATTCCCACTTAATTTCATTCATACAAAGGAGTGATGACTGATGAGGGAGGCTATTGAATAAGCTTTTACTATCAAACGGTAGACCAACCACCTTATCTACTCTAAAATAGACTGCCATCTCATGGCTTCAAGCTCCACGACCAGCCTGCTTGAAAGCTGCCGAATTGCGCCGGCGCCCGGCGGGGCGGCCGAGCTTTCCTTGCCGATGACTTTCATCGACATCATGTGGTTGCATTTTCACCCCATTCGCCGCCTTCTCTTCTTCGAGTTCCCTTGTTCTAAGGCTTATTTCTTGGAGACCCTCGTTCCAAAACTCAAAGAATCGCTTTCCCTAACACTCAAGCACTACCTTCCCCTCGCAGGCAATATAGTCTACCCTTCAAACACCGAGAATAAACCCATAATTCGTTATGTGGCAGGGGACTCGGTTTCTGTAGCAATCGCGGAGTCTGCTAATGATTTTGACAATCTTGTTGGAAATCATGCTCGAGATGCTGATCAATTCTATGATTTCATCCCTCAACTGCAGCTGATAACTGATGAATCGGGTGACGAACTGATCCAATTGCTTGCCGTCCAGGTAACACTGTTTCCAGGCCGCGGCATATGTATTGGCCTCGCCAACCATCATTCCGTCGGCGATGCCAGTTCGATTGTGGGATTTATAAAGTGTTGGGCTTCAATAAGTAAACATGGAGGTGATGAGGAGCTGTTGATGACACAAGGTGAATCTTTGCCACTTTTTGACAGATCCCTGGTGAAGCTCCCTCCGGGAGTGGACTCTATTGTCTGGAACCATTCGAAAGAAATTCCATTGCAGCCCCCCTCGTTCCCCTTACCGACGAATCGAATCCGCGCTACATATGTTCTAAACCAATCTGAAATCAAGAAACTGAAGGATTTGGTTCTGGCCAGAAATCCAGGTTTCGTTCACACATCATCGTTTGTGGTGATGGCTGCTTATATCTGGACGTGTTTGGTAAAATCACTTACAGCTGGTGAGGAAGAGAGAGCTGATGATGATGAGGATGATGAGCTTGAGACCTTCTTATTCGCTGTGGATTTCCGGGCACGGTTGAATCCACCGGTACCTGGAAATTACTTTGGAAACTGCATATCATACGGGCTGGTAAGGATTCGGCATCAAGAGCTTGTAGGGAATGAAGGGTTCTTTGTGGCGGCTGAGGCTATAGCGAATGAGATTAAAAACAGGGTGAATGGTAAGGAGAAAATCTTGGCAGGTGCTAAGAATTGGACAACGGAAGTCCGTTCAGTGGCACAGAAACGCTTTTTTTCAGTGTCTGGATCCGCCAGAGTTGATCTTTACAGCACGGATTTTGGATGGGGCAAAGCGAGAAAGCTGGAAACATTGTCGATCGATGGACAGAAATATGCAATGTCCGTGTGCAAGTCGGGAGCCTCTGAGGGAGGATTAGAGGTTGGTTTGTCTTTGCCTGAGGTGAAAATGGCTGCTTTTGCTGATGGAATAAAGGGTTCATAAGTCTTCCATTGCTGCGTCTGCTTTAACTGGATTCCTACAAGTTTTTAGCCTAAACATGTTTGTGTTTCGTTCAAGATAATAAACTCTCTTTTGTTTGTGTTTAATTACATGAGAGTTGTCTGTCAAAAACAAAAAAAAAAAAAAAATTACATGAGAGTTGGATTTAGCTCGCATTTGACTTTGCAATTGAGCAGTGTTATGTTTTCATTTTCAATTAATTTTCAATTTTTAAAACAGTAATTAAAGTGAAAATATATTTGTTTATATATAATTTGATTGAAAATGTATTGATTTGACACCACTGTTCAATATAAAATACAAACAAACAGGCAAACATATGAAAATCGTGTGTATATTTAGATTTATTTTATAAGATAACTTAAAATAGTGTAAAATTTGTGTTAATGTTTGACTTTATTTTTTAGGGCAAAGAAATCAACATTCATTGTCAAATTGTATGTATTTTAATGTATTTATATGTATATATAATTTTGTTTATAGGTGGATTGAATTGTATCTATATATATTATTGTAATTATATTTTAATGAATAATCATCGACTAAACAATTAATAAGATTTCAATTGAAATGATTAATTATGAATATAATAATTATTTAATTATTTTTATCCAATATTTTATGAATTAATTGAAATTATTAATTAATTATGAAAATTAATTAATTTTAATTAAAAAACAGAGAGAGGATGGGGTAAGGAGGAATAAATGAGTAGTGCTTTGGGTCTATTTTGCATAGTATAAGAGAAGCCCAAGGCACTCAAAAATAAAATGACCCAAAAAATGGATTTTTTGGCCCATTTTTCTATAATGATTTTTGGAATTAAAATTCACCCAAACTACAATTTATAACTTTTAATCCTACTGTAATTATATTTTACTTAATTATTCATTATAGCTATAAAATATATTTTTTAAATTTCTCTATGAACCTTAAAAATGACGTTAGTTTTAAAATTCAATTACAATTTACATTTGCATAATTGATTATGAAATGTGAATCCAAAAGTCATAATAGTTTTTTGGAAATCAATTATTTACATAGCATTCAAACTCTTCAAGTTGTAACTAGACTCCAAAGCCTCAACAAGAAAACGCCTTCCTTCAACTAATAAAAATCTATAAAATATGTAGGGTAATTGCATGTATGATTTTGTATATGGAAAAATTCTAATTTTGGTCTATAAGTATAAGTGGTTGGCATATTTGGTCCTTAGGGAATTTATTTTTGTAATTAGGCCCTGTAACTAAAACAATTTCGCACATTGAGAATAAGACTGGTCGGAATTTGCCAGGTTTCCCCCGAAAGCAACATGTGACCTCCCGTGACCAAATAAATTGGAGCTTTCAGCCAAAATGCTCATGTGGTTGATAATTTATGGCTTCTCACACTATAAAAAACATGACATTTAATCATGGCTAATTGTCATGGTTAATACTAAATAACCGTAGCGAATAATCTTTGACCACGACCACGCAATGGTTGTCGATTGTGGTTTTTGCGAGGGTGGCTAAAACATTTGCCATGGCTAAAAACCATGGCAAATAAGTTTTTCATGGTGAAAAAGCTAGCTTTTGCATCGGTTTTATTTAATCGTAGTTAATAATAGTTATTTACCAGATTTTTAGCCATAGTTATTAAAAATGTAGTTAATATTAATTTTTTTTTCCTAATGTAATTGGTGTTTAAAGGGTAAACTAAATTATCTGCGAGCGAAAGATAGTGTTCGATAGTTAATGAAATATTCTTTGACTTTTGGAACGAGGGTCTCCAAGTAATAAGCTTTAGAACAAGGTAAGAAGGCGACGAACTGGATGAACATGCAACCCATAGATGTCAATGAAAGTCATCTGCAGGGAAAGGTCGATTGCGATGGGCTAAATTGCATTTTTTTAATACGGTATGTCAGGGGGTGACATTTTGAGGACACCCAGTTATGAGAGTGGTGATTTAATGACAATATTTATTTCATTTTGTGTAATTTAAGGACTTTGGCCAGAGTTAACGAATGTGGAAAATTAACCTCAACTTTCTCTACGTGCTTTCCTTGTGTAATTTTCCTGCCAAATTAGATTAAATATCCAATTTTTGAAAATTTTCCATTGCTCCGGTGGAATTCAGGTGAATCTCAAAAAGAAAAATAAGCCAAAAAACAACCATAGTTGCCACACCCAAACATACTCGACAAAATTGCAATTCTTTTTCCATGTAACTGTCCTAGGTGACAGGAAAAATATTAATTTGGCTAAGTTAGTCGAATTCACAATTTAAAAGTCCTAAAGTTGGCCATTTGAGCCGACTCTAACAAAATTTGGCCACTCCGTTGCCGCCGGCCGCCCTCTCCTCCTCTATGCGCCACCCCCTTTCTCGCTCGCCCAGCGCTGCCCTCTCCTCCTCTGTACGCCGCCCCCTTCCCCTCGCCTAGCGCCGCCCCCTCCCTTCCTTATTGCCCAGAGCCGCCCCCTCTCTCTTCGGCGCGCAGCCCCGCCTCCGCGCGCACCGCCCTTCTCCCTCCCATCTGCTTCCTCCGCCCCGGCGCGACAACGCTCCTCCCTTTCTATATATATACATATATACACATAAAATATAATATATATTTATATATAAATAAAGTATATTTAATTTTAAAATATAGGTTTGTAATATGGACAAGATCTGAACCGTCCATTATAAAAGATGGGATCTAATGGAGTATAAATAAGGTTAAAAATGACATTTCATAATTATAAAATTAAAAAAAATTGAAAAAGGCGCGTGTGGTGCACGCAATGCATGGAGGGGGTGTTTTGCCCTATTTTGAAGATCATAGGGGGGTTTTTTAGTGTTTTTTTTCACAAGGGGTATTTTAAACATTTATGAAAACACAGGAGGTTAAATTGCATTTTACCCGTTTTCCATTTTATAGTAAAATTGTATTTGGCAGAGTAAATTATGTTGACACTATAAGATTAGATTTAATTACATAAATATCTCATGTTTATTACAAAGTTCATAGGCCTATTGAGGTTGTAGTTGTTATTACAAGTACACCCTCTATTCAACAATAAAAATTTACACAAACACCCATAAAATACATTATACTAACACCTCATAGACAATGTACCTTAATTTTATAAATGAAAAAAAAATTGTGTATCTAAATATAATCTTAAGTGTGAATATAATCTATTATATTTTTTGTTCCCAAAAAAATAAAATCTATTATCTATACTAATATAAAAGGAAAATCCAACTTTTATTCATAAACATCGATTACTTACACCGCGACACCAATTTTATTATACCAATAGCTAGTAGTCCTAAGTTGATTTCTTTTCTTCTTTTTTTTTTTTAATTTTTTATTTAAAAATATGATGTATTGATTTATATCATATATATATATATATATTTATAATATATTTTAAAATGTGGAAGATATTTCATAAATTCTCCCTTCTTATATGAAAGTCGACATGGAAATTTATCCTTGAAAGTCGTATCGAAAGTTATCCACGTCGCATTCAAGGGCGGGCATGGGCGACGCCAAGAGGATTTATGCCATTGAATAAATATATTATATATCTTTACTCTTTTAAAGTCGAGAGCATCCTTTTGATAATTTTAAAAATATTATTTTATTAAATTATTTTTTAATATTATTTTCTGTTTCTTCTCAATTTTCAAATTTTATTTCTTCTCTCATTCTTCTCTTTTTTAAAAAAATTATTTATATCAATTTTTATTTTTTTTCTTTTCTCAACTTCGTCATTTTATTGCTTATCTATTTCTTTTAAATTAACTTCTCATAATTCTTTTAATATTTTTTTTATTAAATTAAAATATATTTTTTAAATTAATATTTTTTCTTCTATTCTCTAAGTTATAAACTTTCATGTTATCTCGAGAGGATAATCTCGAGAGAAAAATTCTATTTTAATGTTATTTTAGAATGCTTAGTGATGTCCCCTCAAATTCACCGGGCCAACCCAAAAGCTAAGAGTAGGCCTCCATGCAAGGCAGCCCAGCAGAACTAAGTCATCAGGCCAAAAACAGTAGGTCATTTTTATACATGAGCTCAGTTTTTACACTAACCTGGCAGGTCCACGAAAAAGGCTCGTACAACAAGTCTAGTCATCAAACAGCTTGGATCCACATCACACAGCTGGCCAACACATGGAGCCACGTCATACTGAAAAATATCATTCAAATTCCTAGTGGATTGGCCAAAATTCGGATCTTTCTCGACATGTAACTGCTTTTCCAGAAAACATGGCAGATATGACAGGATTGACTCAAACTACTATATATTCACCAATTCAACTCCGATTCTCTGCACTTTATTGGGTTGAGAAGCTGACTTCCCAAGGTTTCCAACGGTATACGACACTCAACTTAATTCCTCCAAAATTAGGTTCAACACCAGATATAAAAAGACACATTGTGCAGTCATTTGGGACAAGTGATAAGTGGCAACTTTCAAGTAACATCTATACTCTCTTGGCACTCATTTTGCACACGATTTTCTCTCCAATTTCCAGCTATTTTTCAACACATTCTCACACGAATTATCACTATAAAATATCAATTTACCATTATTATCACTTTATTCAAGTCTTTCCTTTATTTTATTCAATCATTACTGACTTAAGCATCGGAGTGCTAACCCCTCTCTGCAGGTTAGTCTCCCCTACAATTTTGGAATTTTTGTTAAGGTCCCTTGATATTTTGTGGTGCTGCTTGACTCCGGTACGCATCACTTAGAAAAAAAAAATAGAAGAGATAATTTTTTGGCCTAGGGAGTATGTCTTTAGTTCTTCCCTTATAAAATATCTGCAAAATACAGAGCTAGAAAAAGTATAACTTTTTGTCATAATTAATTATCACAGTTAAAAATAAAAGATTTTTGCCAAATTTATTAACCACAGGTACTCAACAACTATTAACCGTTGTATTTGCAAGCGATGAAAAAACATTAACATAACAAATGTTTTAGCCACAGCTAAAACCATGACAAATTTTAATTAAGGGGAAAAATGCAAGCAACTCACCTGTGATATTGCAAATGAGCAAATTACACCCTTATGAAAAAAAATTTATTTTAAATGAATCAATCTAGGGAGGTAAGTTGCTCCATTTAAAGAACACGGGGGGGGGGGGGGGGGGTAAGTTGCTTTTTTTTCTTCATAGGGGGGTAATTTGTTCATTGGCAATATCACAGGGAGGTAAATTGCATTAAATCCTTTAATTAAGCCATGTTCAAAGTTTAAGTTTTCGGATTGATTTTATATCAACTAGGTAACAAATATTGATTTACTATGATGTTTATAATTCATACTTCTTTATAAGGGATAATTACACCGCCCTCCCATCAGATTTGGTATAATTATACGTAGATCCCTGTGATTTGATAAATTGCATTTAGTAACCTTGAAGTTTGTTTTTGTTTAAGAAATGAATCCCCCCATTAATCAAAATTCACTAAATTTATCGATATTAACAATATATATATATACATATATTCACTCCCAGTTGACTTATTACTGACTTGTAACAGACCTAATATTTTTTTTTTCTAACCAAACTATTCTCATCATTACACATTAATGCATGTGAGGAGGTATATCTTCAGTCTTCACCCTTATAAGGATAGTTTTGGTTAGAAAAAATTATGACCTGCAATAAGTTAGTAATACGTTAATCGATGACAAATATGAATTTTCATTCAATTTCTTTTTTTATTAATATCAGCAAATTTGATAAATTTTAACTAATGAAGGGACATATTTATTTAACGAAAATATATGTCAAGGTACTAAATATAATATTCCAAATCACAAAGAGTTTAGTGTAATTACAATATCAGGAGAGGACAATATAATTATCCTTATATATATATTCTATATCGACCACACACTGTAAAAGCTCATTCTTAATGGGAATAGATGTATATTTTATGGTTATATTATCTTTTAGCTTGATATTACGAACCAACGATCACTTCTTTACTAATTTGATCATCGAAGTGTTCACGCTCAGACCCTATGATTTGTGTTGGATCTTTTCATCCAACTGGCAAATGCAGCTGGAATCATACGCACATGTTTCTCTTCCTACCACATTTATAACTATCTTACAACTTATAACATATTTCTTTTTCTTGAAATGAAAGTATGCATTGCATTTATCAACTCAAAATGTCAGCCAACAAAGGCTCAGTGTCAGAATCACATCCATCATAACTGAGTACTCAGCCGCAAAGGCATCCGCCGCCCTTTCTGAATCATCCGATGCACTGTGTTGCAATGCCCTTCAGGTATATGCATGTCGTGGATAGCATAGCTGCCACATCCAAGGATCAAAGTCGTGTGAAATGTAAAAATATGTTAAAAGTATCTGAAAATTGAGAAAGAATTGAGTGTGAGAGTGTAGAATACTTATTAGTAATATAACTGAATAAGAACCTCTATTTAAAGGTCGTTGGGAAGTGAATTCTGAATTTTTTTGAAACATTAAATAAACCCTTATTTCAGAGAAGAAAGAGGGAATTACCTTAATTTGTAGAAGAAGTGTGGAGAATTTTGAAAAGGAAAAATACCTTATATACTCCAGCCAGCCAGACAATCACATCAGCTTAGGACTCGAACCTCCAACTGGCAGGAGCCCTCCAATCACGCGGCGCGCAAACGCCTGAGTTGGATAGGAACTCTACGTCTCCCTTATTACACACAATCATTACCGATTATCCTTTTCTGCAGACAAAGTTTGAATTTTCTAGGGTCGCTCCGACCTATTCCTTCGGGTGGAAGGATTCCTCCAGCTAGAACCCTCAGCCGGTCAACATATCTCAAGGAACCTAGCAGAATTCGCTCTGCTGATGAGCATAGGCAATAAATATTTCATAGTTTTGCATGTTATCTTACCTACTCCAGCCATCTAGCTCTACGACTTACACCCTTGGAGTAGGGGGGGGGGGGAGGGGGAATGATGCTCGTTCGAATAATCCTAGTTGGATCAAGAGCTTATCCACCAGCCCAATTGGCCCACCAACAAGAAAGTAAAAACCGACAGGAAAATTTCTTTTATCTTCACTGAACTAGCATGCCCAAAAGCTAGTTCATACAGCTTGCCAACTCGTTGGGACATATCATATCAAAATATCTCTAGCTGGCTCCTAGTAGATTGATAATGGATGATCAAGCTGGCAATCCACATATACCAGATTCCCAGATTTTCAGGCAGGCTTGACCAGACTTAGTCAACTAGGCATATTTCAGTCAAATTAAGTCCAAATCGCACACGGATTTTTTGGTTAGTAGCTGATTAAAAGGGCTTTCAAATGGCATAGGAATCTTCGCAACAAACTTCCATATTCTGCTCTTTAAAGGCTTATAAACTGCGTCTTTTGTAGTCATTTGGTAATATCTCTCCATCTTTATCACTTGCACATTTCTCCATATTTTACATTTCACATGAATTATCATACATACTCATATATCACTATTATTCTCACTCGTTTTCAAATTTCTATTTACTTAGAACATTACTGACTTAAGCATCGGAGTACTAACCTCTCTTTGCAAGTTAGCCCCCCTCAATCTTAGAATTTTCTTAAAGATCCTTCGATCCTCGTAAGTACCTTTGGACCCAGGTACGCATTAGTTTTAATTACAACAATCTAACTAAAAACTTGGAAAAAATAAAAAATTGGCGTGTGTTGTGAAGCCCTCGCGTGACGAGGTATTTTGCTTATATAATTTTTTCACAAGGGTTTTTGTACCATTTTTTTTCCTCGTTGGGTCTTTTAAACATTGCAACTTTCACAAGGGTAAAATGCAAATTGTTTATAATTTTCTGAAGAGATAAATATTAAATATTTTGTATATTTGATTAGCAATAGATCCACGTGGCGCAACTCCATTAGCTTGATTACTTTACTACAAAGCGTAATTTGTTTACTTGAAAGACCTGAATCTAACACTTACTGACATTTGATATTGATGCCCTCTCAAAATCCACTGGGCCAGCCCAAGAGCTAGGAGCAGGCCCCAGGCCGAGCAACCCAACAGGTGAAAACCACCAGGCCCAAAGAGTAAGGGTTTTTCATACATAAGCCCAGTTTTGAATACTGATCTGGCAGGCCCACTAAAAAGGCTCGTACAGCAAGCTTAGTCATCAAACAGCTCGGATTCCACGTCACACAGCTAGTCAACACCTCAAGCCATGTTATGTTAAAAGATCTCATCCAAATTCCCAGTAGATTGGCCAGAATCCGGATGTTTCTCAGCAAGTAACTGCTTTCCCAGAAAATCTGGCAGATATGACAAGGTCAACTTAAACAGATATATCTTCACCAATTCAACTCCGATTAATTTGTGCACGGATTATTGGGTTAAGAAGCTGACTCTTCAGGCTTTCCAATGGTATACGACAATCAACAAAAATCCTCCAAAATTGGGTTCAACATCGGCTATAAAAGGAGCACATTATGCAGTCATTTGGAACAATCACACAACTTAACAACTTGCATTTTGGCAACTCTCAAGTAACATCTACTCTATCTTTCACTCACTTGGCACACGAAATTCTCTCTAGTTTTCAGCATATCATCACACAACAAATCACTTTACAATTATTCTCACATTCTTCAAGTTTTCCTTTATTTTATTTAAGTCGAACATTACTGACTTAAGCATCGAAGTGAGAAAGACCTTTCTTTTTTATATTAGTATAGATTACTATATATATATATATATATATATTTGAACATCAATTCAGATATCACTACAAGAAAATATAATATTGATAATAAAATATCAAATGAAAATTTTAAAATTGTCACTAAAAATATATATTAAGTGACAATAATTCTTTATCTTGTCACTATATAATTATCAATGACAAAAATTATGTATAAAAGTATTACTACATATAGTAATGACGCATCTATAATAAAAATAATTATTTATTTTCAATTAAAATTATTTAACGACAACTTCAATGCAATCTTCAATATCCCTTTTCTTCAATTAATATTTAAGTTGTTAGTTTGAAATTATCAACAAAAAGAAAGTTGTTAGCTTGACTTTGATCGCATTGAATTTTCAAGAAAACGAGTAAACGACACTTGGAATTAGGAGCATTCGTCGTCCACCAAACAAGCTGAAAAAGAAGGGTTAGGAGGGCTGCGGGGAGTTGGTGGGGGGGTGGGGGGGGGGGGGTCAAGATCTAATGGGGGTAGGTGAAGGGGACCAGATAAGTTGGTCTTAATTTCTTTATTATTAGTATTATATAATAAATGTGGATGGGCACTTGCAAGTTGCAGCAGGTAGATATTAGCAGCCCTCGTGAGTTAAAGACCTACCTACCTACCCTAATTATTATGTTCTTTTATTATTATAATATATATATATATATATATGTAGATATGTTCGTGTATAGTTATAGAACAGAACAACAGCCTAGGTTATTATGGTTTAGCAGTTTGGTTTATGTTATATTCGGGCAGTCAACTTTCGACGTTAATAGAAATGATAATAGTGAGGGTTTCGTGTTTTGTGTGTTTTCTTGGTTTCGTATTATTATTATTAAAAACAACAACAATAATATTCTAGAATTGTTTATAAATTTGTACATGAGTTTGATAATGCATAATTAATATTAAAGACAATAACAAGAATTATGATACTAAATAATATTTTTTTATTTATATATGTGTAAATATGGAAAGAGAACAACTAGTCAACTAAGTTTTGGTTATTCTTCTAATTAATTTTCTATATATTTATATAATTGAAAAATATAAGATTTAAATGGATGATTTCATCACATTATTATTATAATATGGAACTTAGATCGTTTGTCCAAAATGATATGAGGATCCGGCGGGTCTCATTGGCACAACCACACTAGTTTTTATTTAATTAAGATTTTCTAGAATATTGAGATCATTATTCGTTTTATTTTATTTTTTACTACAATGAGGATGGGGTCGAGGACAACTTGGGTTTGAGTCGAGATCTTAAAGGAAGTGATGTCAACTCAACCAACTGAGTTGATGACTAAGATCATTATTTATGAACATCTAATAAACTATTATTATTTTAAAAATAATCTATTTTACAAATATATGCATTAAATAAAAGTTTCTAGCTAAATTAAATATACTTGTGAATATTATTTAGTGCCAAGATCGAAATTCACCCTGGACTGACCAAATCAATAAAATTAGAACACATTTTCGAATTCAAATCTACATAAATATAGCAGAACGAATGTTGACCAAAATCAAGTTTGAGTCAAAAAAATACACTCGGCCCGAAGAGGGGCTTAACTTGAAAGAATGATGATGCCCCCTCTATTTCTTCCTAACCTAGCAACCCGACACCAAGTCTCGCACTCCTATAGTAGGGGGGAATGATGATGCCCCCTCTAATAGTTTTTCTCGAAGCTCAAAAATAAGAAAGTGGGCCCCAATCGAGCAGCCGAGTAGGTCAAGCCCTACTGGCCCATGAGCAAGGTATTAAGCACATAACTTGCATTATTCTTACTAATCAGGTAGGTCCCAGAGACGAGCCAATCCAGCAAGGTGAGTCAGCATACAGTAGCGACGCCATGTCACACAAGTGGCTAACACCTTGGGACACACCGTGCTGAAAAATCTCCAACAAACTCCAAATAATCCGACTGAAATCAAATCTTTAAGCAACAACTAGCATATTTTCGGATTCTTAGGCAAACTGGGTAAAACTCGGCAAAATGGTAATATCTTGGTCTAGATAAGCCCAAATCACAAATGATTTTTTCCGTTGAGTAGCTAACACGTGCAGCTTTCCAACGGTCACCATAACCACCATCCAATCTTACTTCACGGTCGTCTATAAATAGGATATTTTTGCAATTATTATGGTAAAATCTACTCTCACACTCCAACTCTCACCTTCTCTTAGTCTCTGAGCTATTTTGAGCTTACTTTTTGCACTTCACACTATTTTCTACACTTTAGCATCATATTCAATCATTATTCTCATTTGATTCAAGTTTTCCTTTCATTTATTCAGTAAGAACATTACTAACTTAAGCATCGGAGTGCTAACCCCTATTTTGCAAGCTAGTCCTCCTTTGATCTTTAGGATTTTCGTTAAGATCCTTCCACTATTGTGATGTTGCTGGACCCAGTACACATCAATCACGGTAAAAATATTTGTCATGGCTCTTAATTATGACAAAATCATTTGTCATGAGACTTAGCCGTAGCAATATTTTCGCCATATTCGCAAAAACTATTGCAACAGACATTGTGTGGTCGAATTAATGACTATTTATTATGTCTATTTATTTTTTATCATGACAATTAACTAAGTTGAATGTTATATTTGTTATAGTAAATGTCACGCCTGAGGTTTCCTCGTTGCTGACGACCTGAGTATTAACCAATACCAGCTCAATCCTTCAACCCATATTTGGGAATTGGTTGCTACAATTTTAAAAGGTATTTTTCATCTTTTGATTAAAATTTATTTTGAAATAAAAAATGCTTTTTAACTAAAAATTAGAAACATCTGGAGGGTGCTTCTAACTACCTTGACTCTTTTTCTAAAAAAAAAAATATTTTAACTTCATCTTCGACTACTTTACATTTATTATTTTATTTTAATCCAAATTTATTCTTCAATTTATTCTTTACATTTTCACATTTAGAGTTTATATTGAAATTTTCAAATAATTGTGATGATACAATACTATTAAATATAAAATTTCACATATTTAAAATTTTTATTTTCTATTCTCCACATTATTTGATAGTATTCCTATATTAAAAGAATATGAATTAAATTGTTGTAATTAATTAACAAAATAGTTAATGCCTTTTTACAACCATGTAAATTTACTTATTGTACATCAATGAAGAATCACATTAGTTAACTGAAACATTATTTAATTAAATATTATCTTTTTAGTATTTAATATCCTGAACTGCAATATTAAAAAAAAAAAAGAAAAACAATATCTATCAATATTCCAACATATAAAGACTCTTTTCAAAAGCTATTTCCTCCCGTGCAAATACCTCTCAGTTTGCTGACACTTCCTCAATATTTAAATACACTTACCATCCCTGAAATATTCATCCTACATCAATTACCCCCTAAAGTATTAAAATCTTCAAAATCCCCCTGACTTTCTAACACTTTTAATTTTGAAGTTCAGAAAGTTCATTTTATCCTTACTAAAAAATGATTGATGAAAAATAATTAAAGAGGATTTTTAAAATACCAAAAGTACTCTTTTTTTAAGTTTTATCTAATTCTATTTTCACTTGTTCATCGAACTCTTTTTATTTTTATAATTCTAAAGTATTTGGAACTCATTTTATTTTAATTTCACTTATTTGTCAAACCAAGTTAAAAATAAATTTATACATTCATATAATTACCACATTTATATAATTATCATATATATATAAATATATATTAATTGTATATTTTCTTATTAGCTCATGATCAGCTCTTTCGATTTTACTAATTGTATATTTGTTTAAGTATATATATATATATATATATATGCATGTATTTTTTTTTAATTTGGTTTGACAAACAAGGGAAACTAAAATAAAATGAGCTCCAAGTACTTTAGGATTACGAAATAAAAAGAGCTCGATGAACAAGTGAAACTAGAATCAAACAAAGTTTCAAAAAAAGGTATTTGGGTATTTTAAAAATACCTTTAATTTTTTTTTTTCAAAAAATAATTTTTAATAAGGGTAAAATGAACTTTTTGAACTTATAAATGGACGGAGTTAGAAGGCCAAGGTTTTTTTGAAGGTTTTAATACTTTAGGGGGTAATTGATGTGGGGTGAATACTTCAGGGGTGGTAACTGTATTAAATCCATATTTATTTGCTCATCTACCCAAAGTCTAAAACAAATAATACTTTTTAAGTGTATCGAATTTAGGGTAAATTACAGCTACATCCCCTGAGATTTGATATAATTATAAATATCTCCTCAGTGTTTGAAAAATTACAAATACTCCCGATGTTTGTAACCATCAAACAAATAACACATGTCTATCAATTTTTATGGTGAACTGACCAAAATGCCCTTATGCACTGAATTATTTTTTATTTAATTCTTAAAATTTTTTGGACTACAATGCGCAGGGAGATGTTTTTTAAGTTTTTACACAGAGGAGCAATAACGCAATTTGCCTTGGCTGATTTTTCTATAATTTTAATAAAAAAATTTAAAAACAAAATGATTAATTTCAGAGATTTAATTAAAAATCATAAATTTGAGGGATATTTATAATTTTTTAAATAATAAAAAATATTATAATTATTTTAAACTTGACGGGAGGTGGCTATAATTTATTCTAGTATTTATCTGTTTGTTCCCATTTCCAGATCCGAACCCACTGACAAAATTATACAAATCAAAGTGTAACGTCAATTTTGAGAACTTCCTCGTCAAATCTTTCCCGGTAGTTTCCTCCAACTATCATCTTATAATTCCCCGTCAGGATTTTGGTTAAGTTCCAAACCAATATTTTCAGTATAAGCCTTTCCTTTTCAGTTCTTGTTCCACTCACCATTTCCATGGCAGAAAAGTCGACGGCTGCCGCCGTGCTCGAGCGCTACGATATTCGGCCGTCGGCCAACACTAGGGCGGAGCTAATTCTCCCCCTTCTTCACTTCGACATAACATGGCTATACTTCCACCCCGTCCAGCGTCTCCTCTTCTTCGATTCCCCTTGTTCCAAGGCCCACTTCCTGGAAACCATCGTGCCGAAATTGAAAGAATCTCTGCAACAAACTCTCAATCATTTCCTCCCTCTAGCCGGAAACATCGTCCATCCTCTCAACTCCGGCAGACCCTTTTCCCGATTCGTCGATGGAGACTCTGTTTCTCTCACCATCGCTGAGTCCGACAAGGACTTCGACTACCTCACCGTAAACCACCCCCGTGTGGCTGACGAGTTCTACGCTTGCGTCCCTCAGCTGCCGCCGGCGAAACATACTCCCGACGACGTCATATTACCTGTCTTAGCTCTGCAAATCACTCTATTTCCGAACCGCGGGGTGTGTTTGGGTATCACCAATCACCACGCCATCGGCGACGCCAGCTCCATCGTCCGATTCATCAAAGCCTGGGCTTCTGTCAACAGATCCAGCGGCGATCCTAAGCTGATAGACGACAAATTGCTGCCGTTTTACGACAGAACCTCCGTCGAGGACCCGGAGGGATTAGATTCCAGTTACTGGAACTTAATCAAGCAATCCCGCGCCGTCGAATCTCCGCCAATCTCATTCCCTCTCAACAAAGTCCGCTCGACTTTCATTCTTACGAAAGACGACGTGCAGAAGCTGAAGCACTTCGTCCTGGAAAGAAGGCCCGAGATGCACATCACGGCTTTCACCGTCACCTGCGCGCTGGTCTGGGTTTGCCTGGTTAAAGTAGATGCGGCGACGGAGGCGCTGGCGGACGACGAGCCCGAGTACTTCGGCTTCGCTGCCGACTGCCGCGGACGGCTGAGCCCTCCGCTGCCGGCGTCGTATTTCGGGAACTGTTTGGCGTTTGTGAAGGCAGAATCGACCCACGGATTGTTGAAAGGAAACGATGGGTTCTTGTTTGCAGCTCAGTCCATCGGGGAAGCTATACAGAAGACTGTGTACAACGAGAAGGGAATCCTTGACGGGGCGGAGAATTGGCCGCGCGAATTCGGGAAACTGATCGGGAAACGCCTGTTTGGGGTGGCGGGGTCGCCGAGATTCGATCTCTACGATGTCGATTACGGCTGGGGAAGGCCGAAGAAGTTCGAATCAGCTTCGATTGACGGGGATTCGTCGATGTCCTTGTGTAAATCCAGGGATTTTGAGGGGGGTTTGGAGATTGGTTTATCCAGACCCAAAGAGAAATTGGATGCCTTTGCAGCTATCCTTACTGAAGCCCTTGAGAAACTGTGATTCCGTAATTTCCGGCACTTGGTCGTACTCGTCGCTGTTGCTATCGATATTCCTCGGATTAGATTTTCGGATGGAAATCGAATTTCATCTCTTATTCTATTCAATATAC
Organism: Sesamum alatum; assembly: GCA_034509735.1. Lineage (NCBI taxonomy): Eukaryota > Viridiplantae > Streptophyta > Magnoliopsida > Lamiales > Pedaliaceae > Sesamum > Sesamum alatum. The sequence goes on along the minus strand of JACGWO010000008.1, from coordinate 1,875,638 downwards.
GTTAAGTGTATAAAGATAATATCATATATTTTATTTAAAAAAAATTTTATACACGTAATGCGTGTATATTAAATAGAATAGTAGATGGAATAAGATTTGCAACGGAAAATTCAATTCGAAATCTTCGTACTCAAAAATCTTATATTTCATTTTAATCTTCTTACACACACGTGTGTGTGTGTGTGCGTGTATTGTATGTATGATTTAAATATTTTCTACGCTTTTGTCGAAATTATAGAAAAAATTTCACTTTTGATTTTAATAGAAAATAGTTTGGAAATTGTTTAATTTCGTTCGGACCACTCATTTTTCTTGATTTTCCTACTAAGTTTCCAAGAAAACTTTCGATTTTCCATAATTTTCTTGTGGAACATTTATGTCATTTATCTCATATTATTAATGTCACACATAAACTTTTCTAACATTTGTTGATTCGAAAAACATGAGGAAAGAAACTTTAACCCATAATTGCATGCAGGTCCACTATTAATTATTAGTCAATGTAATTATAATTTTTAATTTTAAACATAAAAAGACCCTTGCACGATATTATGATAGAGGATCCCCACTATATTTTTGGGGCAGACCCAATCCAAAGTATTTGACAAGGGACCCAGTAAATTGGATGTTGTTTATTCAGTCTGGATTGTCACCAAATACTAGTGATATTAAATTATTTATGGGTATAAAATGTAATTTTTATATTTAAAATATACCATAAACATATATGTATATATATATATTACCATAATCTAATATCACTATAAGTACCTAAAATATTTTTTTTAATGGAAGCTACTATTCATTTGACAGGACAACTCATACCCTTATCCACGGAAAAATTCTCTATCTATAAAAATTAGACTTGAGTAGTGTTAGCGAGTCAAGGGTAAGTTTTCCGTTAACGTCCTTGCTCAAATTACTATCACATCATTGATGTTGCCTGTGGGAATATATTACCCTAGCATTGAGAATACAGACTAGGTCTTGAGCTCGCGAGTTCAAGTAGTGGATGCAGCCCATGAAGCACAAGACAATGGAACGGAACAACCTTCAGCACCCCTGTGAACAAGCCCCATCTCATGGGGTAGGAGAACACCCCATGGGCAAGCCCTACCGCCATCCTAAAGAAAATCACCCCATGCCGCCATGTGGTGTTCCACCTCAAGAGATGATGATACAACTGACGCAGGAAGCCCTACTGGCTCTAATCCATGATGCATCCACTCGAATTGTCAAACAAGAAATAGCTTGATTCATAACTAACCACCCCATGAACACGCCCCCTCCTTCTCCCTATCAAAGTCGATAACCATCCTCAGTTCCTGAGGGGGATGAGCAAGAACAATTCCGATCCGAAGTTGCTCAAAACTAAGAACAATTCCCCCGCAATCATGACAACCCTCCACACCCCTACCCGCAAGGGGAGTAAAAAACGCTTGCCCTTGGTCGTAGCTCCACCAAAATTGCAACCCTTTCTCCCCCGCCATCCTAGTCGAAGCACTTCGAGTAGGTGTGAACGTATCAAACCTTCCAGAATAGGAAAGTACAGGAGATTCGCAGGAAGACTTAGACAAATTCTATGCTAAGATCGATTGGTATGGCTTGAGTGATGCCAACTACTGCAAAGTCTTTCGCACTATGCTCTCGAAGCATGCTCTAATGTGGCTTAACCAACTGCCTATTGGAACAATCTCTAGCTTTGAGCAGTTGACCCATCATTTTTTACATAATTCTCCATGAACAAAAAATAAATTGTTGCTTACCTTTTTATCATAAGCTAGAAGGAAGATGAGCCGTCGAGGGATTACGTCTAAAGATTTGTGGAAGCAGTACACGAGTTACCACATATAAACCAAGTGCCTCATGTAAACTACGAGCTTTTACCCAACATTATCCGACTAAACTTGTGTCATGAAAGGTTTAAAGAATTTATAGGAGGAAAGCCTCCTAGCACCTTAGAGGAATTGCTCCTCCGAGCATAGAAGTATATTACAATAGAAAAATACATGGGGGCGATCCCTACCTCTAGTTAAGGGTGGTCACGGGCAAGTTTGGGGCGAGTTTGGGTGGACTCGGAACCCACCTAAGGGCCAGAGACCTGCCCCACCCCGCCTCGGTTATTTTTAAACCCCCCCTCCCCCCGCCTTGACGGGTTTTGTGATGGATGGGTCTAATCCGGTAGACCCTATTTTATTTATTTATTTTTTATTCTTTTCATTTGTTCTATAAATAAATATATATATATATATATAATTCAACATATCAATTACAAAGAAAATTTTTCATTGCCTAACTCTAATATTCAAATCCAAAAAATAAATATTCGCGTACAAATGAAATTATTCATAACAAAATAACCCAAACAATTCATAGCAACTATACTTTAGTAACATTTTCATACTCCTAGTAGTCAAGTATTGTTGGACAATTTTTTAAATCATCAACTGTTGATCAATTCCCTTGCAATAAATAAATAAAATGATATAATATTTTCGTTGTGTTTATTCTATCCAAAAAAAAAGTAAAAGAAATATACATATATATTAAATTATTATAGCGGGGTGGGTCCTTAAGGACCCGGGACCTACCCCAACCCATGTGGTTTGTAACTTTTAGGCCCCGTTACCTGCTCTGCTTTCAATTTTTTGGACTCGAACCCTCCCCATTAGGACAGATCCAGCCAGTTATGGGTCCAATTGTCACCCCTACCTCTAGTGTTGAGAGAAAGGGTAGAGATGAAGAGAAGGAGCCGAAGAAGAAGGAGGAACACATACACTTAACCCCCCATCGGGTTTATGCATTACACCCCCCTGAACGCCACTAGGGAGAAATCTTGATGGTGGCAAAACAACAAAGATTGATCAACAAGGACCAAGAAAAATGAAGGACAATCCCAAAAAATTTTTAGCCTAAAGATATTTTTATATTTTCAACTGTAATTGTTATTTCCAGAATAAGTTTTCATACTTTAATAGTACCATTGTATCTATTCGCTTTGTTAGTAGATCTTTGGATACTATTTTCAAGTATTAAATTACTTTTGATATTTCAAGTTGTAGATATTTTAACGGAAAATAATACATGTTTAGCATACGACCATTGGGGTATTTATACTTTTGATTTCATTGATTACGGGATTCTCACTTTTAGTCCCATAATTAACTTTAAAAAATTAGTTTTTTTGGTCCCATGCACTTAATGGTCACGCGATATTTTTTTGTTAAAAATCTAACGGAGAGGTTCCATGTGACCAAACTATTTTTTGAAATTACGAGACCAAAAGTAAGAATCCGGTAATTAATTGCACCAAAAGTGGACCCCTAAATTAGGGTATGAAAAATACTATTTTCCCACCTCTTAATTATGGGGCCCCAACTTCGCCAACTAAATTACACGTCATTGGCGTGGCACCAATATTTTTTGCAAGGGCACATTGTGTGGTATAGTGATTATTTTTTTAAGTGAAAGCGATGAACTATTATTAATTAAAATAAATCGATTACAATTATTTCTGTCGAATATCAATATCTAACAAAGACAATTACAATAATTATACCCTAATCAATAATATCATATAAATTAAATATAAACAACACCTATTATTACTGTAGAAAGACAACACCTATAATATAGTAGAACAATATCCTATATATTGGTGGGGTTCGAATAGAAATTATGGGACCTCAATTTCACCAACTGAACTAGGTCTTATTGGGTGGTTAATGAATTTTATATACGTGTTTGGTGCGAAGAGTATTTTGACCTTTCAAACAAATTGAGCCTTTTGCATATAGAAAGTCATGTAAGTATTATTATATTCATGTCATGAAAATTGTAAGATTTATTTATCGAAAACCATTGAGGATAACTATCTAGTCCATATTTGTCATCTATTTTCTAAATTCATCACAATCAAATATTTTAACGGGATATTTTTATAAGTCATTTGATTCATTTAATTTTTGATCTGCATTTTACAAATTTGATTTAAGAGTCAATTATGTTGTCATCAGTTATTTTGAAAATTGATTCATTTTTGGATAATTTGTGCAAAATTTTATCTATATTATTATAAAGGGGAGAAGATTTTAGACTCCAACTCTTCTTGAATTAACTACTTAATCAAATTCTTTAGAAAATCAATTCCATACAATTACATGTACTAAAAAATTAAATTTACCCCCACTACAATTAACTCATAAATTTCTTTACAAATTATTATTAATCGACAAAATTTATTTACAACTTACTTTTAAGATAAAATTTATTTTAGTCCCTCACATTAATTTCAACTTCAAAATATTTTGTCTTTTTAAATCACTTTAAATTAGTCCATTCGACGTGTGATTTTTCTATATTAACTTTGTAAAATTTTTAATTTCTTACATAAAATAATTTTCTTTGTAAAAAAGATTTTTTTATCAGGATAATATAAAAAAATCACTTACTGGGATGACTAATTTTACGTGAATTAAGAAAAAAAGAATTATTTTAAAATTAAGATCAAATAAAATAAATTTTACCCCTCTCATGTCTATTGTAAAGACAGAAGACATTGTAAACATCTCCTTGCCAGCATTGTCACAACAGTAGGATTTGGAGTCGGAAGAAAAAGGAGAGAAAGGGACACAGGTAACAATTTCAAACATCAGTCGATTGCAATAACTACAATGCCACCAAAAAGAAGCGTTTCCCTTAATGTCCAATGACTTGTCATCTCTCGTTTTGAGTCTCATGTAAGAGATCAAGACTCCATTTGCGAAAGTTGGCTGCTTCATATAAACAGATTTCTCTCTGTTTGCCTCATTTCGTGATCCCCATCACCTTTTCGTTGTTTTTGAAATCAGAAGTTTGCTGCAGAATCCTTTGTGATACCTCCAAGAACTCGTCTTTTTTATATCGCAGGTTTTCACTTCTTGTTGATTTTTTCCCCTTGTTTACGATAAAATTTCATCTGGGTCGTCTATTTTTCATATTCAACCTTTCGGGATTTTGTTTTTGTTGGATTTTTCGCTCCTTCTGTTGGTATATATTGGTAGCATTGCGTTTATGAATGTTTGTAATTGCTGAATTCCAGTAGTATAATCTGAGAGATTTCACCACCTTTTTCCCGTGTGATAATTGCTGTTTCATAATGTAAGATCATGGGATTTTATGTTCATTATACTGCCTTCTAGACAGTAGGGAGAAGTTTTGGGCTGAAATGATCTAGTTCTATATGCTTGTGTTATCATGTGGAAGGTTTACAGTATGTGCTTGTATGGGTGCTTGTGCTTTGCAGCCAGTGCATTACTGGTCATTGGATTATTACCAATGGTGGTGGCTGGCACTGGTGTGGTCCAAGGATTTCACATGCTTGATGTGTTGTTATGAGATATTGTGAATATTGTGAAGTTCTCGTTATCAATGCTGGTGATTTTTGGGATTAGACTTTAGAATTGAGTGCATACATTGATGCATTTCTTTTATCGGTTGAATTCTTGCATGGAGTTTGAGGGAACCAATAACAATTGAATTTTCTGTCTGCTAATGGTGTTTGAGTGTGTCTGAGGTGGAAAAGGTTCACTCTTGGAGCCGTTTGTTTGTTTCTTGTAACTTTATTAAACCTTATATGAATCTTGTTATCCTAATTGGCTAACTTTTGAGGGTGAGGCTTCGCGTTATACTGCATTTAAGCAACAAAGATATGGCATTGTTGTACACACTAAACATTGATAATAATAGATGGAGAGTTAATAGCTTTGCTGATTGTTGAATCAAGTGGAAGTGGTTTCTTGTTTATGTTTCAATTCATAGAAGCACTAGCAATGTGCTGCATTCAATGGTTCGGTAAGAGATTTATAGTCTTTATAGAATTTTTCTGGGAATAATGTGTTTGGGGGTTTATGACAGTCCCAAAGACATCAAACGGTTTTTGGTTTACCTCTACTTCTTTTTCAAGTAATTCTTTTAATTTCACTGGTCAGATTGCATACTCTATTGTTTATATGATGGTAGTTAAACTTAGTGGCTCCTACTCGTGAAATTTGTATTGCAGTTGCTGATATGGCGTTAGCAGCGCCAAGTTCAGAACTTAATTCTGAAAACTTTGTGAATGCGTTTTACATCCCTACCTATATACTCGTTCCAAACACAAAAGTGGAGCCTTTGGCTAATGTGCCCGAATGCCCTGTTTTGGTATTTATCAATTCCAGAAGTGGTGGTCAGCTAGGTGGAGATCTTCTCGTCACATACCGATCCATACTAAATACAAACCAGGTAAAATTAGCATATATGTTTCCCAAAATTTCTTCAGAGGACGGTGTTCATAGTATTGGAGGTGTCCTTTTTCAAAATCATCAAAGTCGTTGAATACATAAACCGTGAAGACCCTCTAGGTAGAGTGGTAATGTAATTTAATGCTCTGCTAATATAGTGAGGAGTGTTAGCTTAGTTGCTTCTTTACATGATCTGATATCTCTGTTTCGCAGGTTTTTGATTTAGGAGATGAAGCTCCTGATAAGGTGCTAAATAGGCTTTTTCTCAATCTTCAAAGGCTCAAGAATAGCGGCGATCAATTTGCTCTTAATCTTGAGAAGAAGTTGAGAATAATTGTGAGTTGTCCCATGAAAAAACATATATGAAAGTTTGTCTTTACTTTTTGTGGTGACTGCTGAAATCTAATGAATGTGAAACCTATATTTCTACTGAAACATCTAATGCCTTTCAATACATAGGTTGCTGGTGGTGATGGTACTGCTGGATGGCTTCTGGGGGTGGTTTCTGATCTAAAATTGGCGCACCCGCCAGCCATAGCTACTGTGCCTTTGGGCACTGGGAACAATTTGCCATTCGCCTTTGGTTGGGTAAGAAGAAGTTAGCAAGTCTTGATTTGTCTTGGCAGCAAATGTTCAAGAATTTTGTCTAAGCCTTGGAATTTCAGGGTAAGAAAAATCCTGGAACTGACCGTAATTCTGTGCTCTCATTCTTGGATCAAGTGCGGAAAGCAAAAGAAATGAAGATAGACAGGTAATGACTCTCACCTTTATTGAATTATAGAATTTCTTTTTCTTAATGACATTATCTTTTTTTAGTTATACCGACCTGAAAACAATTGCTTCTTCATAGAGTTATCATTAACTTCACTGCATAAGAGCATCGATGGACACTATAATACCAGAAGATTCTATTAAGTAAAGCCATATGATTCAAGCTGGTCTATTCCATTGCCACAGTAAACATGGGCATTCTTTCAAGACATATCGATTGTAAAATATGGACGGGATCGCTTTCAAGCAAAATACTTGTACATCAAAAAGAAAGTTCTGGTTTCAACTTTTTGAAACTTCCTTCTTATCCTGGAAAACGTTCCAGCTACTTGCATGTCACCTTATGCTTATCTGAGTGCTATTCTCATCCTAAATCTATTCATTGCATTGCAAATTAATTGTTATCGATCAAAATTACATGACTCCTGTCAAGGTTCTTAGCTCATCATTTTCTTCGTTCATATTACTTGACCGCCATGAATGCATTATAGGCTCATAGAGAATGAATCTGAAATATCTTTTTCAATGATCTTTTGATCAGAAACGCACACACTCTCATTTGCCGGCCAAATAAACTTTTTGGAGTTCACTACATGTATTACTACTTGACAATTGATCTACTCCAAATAAAACGTTATGCTTGTTCTGTTCAAACGTAGATTCTGTTTGTCAATATCAAACATTTTATACCTTGCTCGTGTGTTTTTCACAGTCTGTAAATTTGATGGCAATGTATAGTGGTGAAAATCACTATTTGCTTAGTGTTTACGACTTTTGTCTTCTCTCCTAATTGTGCAAAAGTCCTCCCATTTCTTCCAGTTGGCATCTTCTCATGCGGATGAGAATACCTAAAGAAGGCACTTGCGAGCCACTTGCTCCTCTGGAATTGCCACATTCATTGCATGCATTTCAACGGGTTTCTGCAACAGATAATCTCAGTATGGTAAGAAGGCTTTTCTTCACCTCACAAATTTGATGTTTGTCGTCTTAATGTATCTATTATGCTCACTTCAACAATCTCCTAGGTGTACCACTTCTGATAATTATTTTGTTGAAAATCTGTTGCTTTCCCTGTGGGCACATCAAAGAAAAGGCAATCCTACTAAAAATTTATTTTGTTGTTGATGACATTTGTGTTAACATCCATACCCCAATCTTAAGTACATGATTTCTCATACAAGTAGCATGTATTAGGGGTGGCAGCTGAGTTTTGACGCCTGACTTGAGCTCGAGCTTGAGTCATAAGTTTTTTGTTTGCGAGCTCGCGAGCCGGCTCACGAGTTTTTTTCTTTATATATATAAATTCTGAAGTGTTTTTATATATTTAATTACATATTCAATATTATATCAATTTCACATTCAAAATTCACCATGTATTAGAATTATTAATCAATATCTCATATTTTAATTTTAGATAATAATAGAATATGGTATTTTTAAATATATTATCTAATCTCTATATAAAAATAAATTTAATCAACAATTTAGTAAGTTTTGATATTTTTTTTTGTAAACATTTATTTAATATGATGCATATAAATTTTATGTTATATTTCAATATCAATGAGTAATCTCTTGTACTTCTGTAAATTAACAAGTTCTAAAAATTAATTTATAATTTTTTATATTTATTTGTGAGTATATATTTATACCAAAATGCATAGTATGCAATCTATTTTAGTGCTTATAAACTTATGTTGAAATTTGGGTGATTGCAAGGAATTAATCTAAAGATAATAATAATAATGGTGGTTGAACAATTTTAATTATTTTTGTACTGCTTGATTTAAAACAAATTCTTTTTGTTTTTGTACAATTGCAATATACAAAATTTAAATTGCCATCATCTTTTAAAAATGTATGTTCATGACCCTTCTCATTTACTTTTAGAAAAAACCGTATGTTTATTTATTTTATTAATATTAACAACTATAAAAAATTATGTGCAAGTATTTAGATAATTTGATGTATATATATATTTTCTATAGTTTTACTAATTATGTTACTACTAAACTGATAGAAGATGTATAATAAAGATATTATGAAGTCATATAGTCATATCATTAGATTAAAATATTGTAGCATATGTTTTTTAAAACTTTTATAATTAATATAAAAATATTTAATATTATATATTTAAAAATATATTTTTATTAAAAAATAGTAAAAAGTTGGGTTGGAGTTTGAGCTGAGCTCGACTCGATGGGAAATGAGCTCGAGCTCGAGTTCTTTATATTTGCATCGAGCTTGAGCTCGAGCTATCAAAATTTGGTCGAACTCGGCTCGTTTACACCTCTAGGTTTAGTGTACAAATATCAACAAATAAGCAATTGATTTTAGTTTGCCAACAGAGATTAATGCCCAAAATCAAAACTTTGGGAACAGCCAGAAGCAAAAGTTAGAAGGTATCTGGCTGAGCTTAATTAAGAGATCTTATATTTCCTCTTTACATTGTTTGAGCTTATAAGATGTCAAATTTTATTTTAAAACTAAGTTTTTGAAGCATTGATAATAAAATGATAGAGCTTACAAGATATCAGTAATGACAATTTAATTTGAAAAAGTTTATTAAGATTTTAAAATAAGTTAGTCGCTCCTTACTTTTCTTATAAGAAAATACCTTGTAATATTTTATAAACTTTTAAATGTCCTATAATTGAGAGACATTTTATAAGATGTTTTTAATATTTTATAAGCATTTTAGGATTGCCAAACACTTTGTAATATTTTATAAGCTCTTTGAAACATCTTATAAGATATTTAAGAGCTTAGCTTATCCAAACACCCTCTTAATAACTAAGAAAACTATTAACATTGAACATTGACATGTTTATTATAGAACGCAACCATCAACACTACTGATTCCAAAAAAATAAAAAATAAAAAACAAAAGCGAAACACACACACACGCACACTCACACTCACAAATACACACATTTACATAGCTCTCCTCTTTTGTTGCATGCTAGCCTAAACCTTTGAAGGAATTTTTGTTCATATTTATGTTTTAACATGCAAATGTTTCAGGAAGGTTACGACACTTTCCAAGGAGGTTTTTGGAACTATTTCAGCATGGGTGAGTGTGGTTTCCATTTTTTTATCATATTGACACTTTATAATGAAGTTTATTTTAATCATTATATCTGCTCTGTATGTTGATACAATGATATTATGAGGCATTAGTAATTCCTGCTGGACCTTTGCTATGCTAATAAACATTGTTTAGTAAATTACATCAACCTCCTTAAGGTCTGTCAGCAACTGCCCGAGCATGTTTGTAGATTTTAAGTCTCCCTCTCGTTGATCCGTATTCCATCTATTTGAATGTTGGACTTGAGGGCAAATGAGTAAACGAAAGAAACAAAGCAAAAGTGTATAAGATGGAAATATTATTGAATGATTTGATGCGGGGGTGAGGTCAACTTATAATAAGTAGACAAAGTGTATCTTCTATTCTTCTTTTGTTTAAAGGAAAATATATTAAAGAATATGAATCTAAATATGGAGCAAGGTATTAGATGAATTTACTAACAATTTATTTCGTTTGAAATTTGGATGGACTTTGACCAATTGTTGGTTGTCAATGTAGTTTATGATGTTTTTGGGAGTTGAATAAAAATGTGGTCGGATGTTAGATTCAATTAGAAATTTTAGATTAGATTGAAATTTATAAGGATTGGTGAAGTTGTGTTTGATGTTATTGGTCACTTAAGATTGAAAGAAATGAGTAAATAATGAAACTTGGTTCAAAACAAATAAAAATCCTAAGTATCTTTTGACTTATCCTGTTAAATAGTCATTTGAATTACTATATTTAACAATTCCAACCATTCCATTTAGTCCATGATTTAATTATTAGATAAAAAAATAATTATAAGCTCTTACGGTTCACAAATTTCCAACCCTAGAGGCTTAAATGTCGTAATAGGGCAACAAAACTTAATTTAGATGTAGGATATAATAACCGGACGGGAAGAGGGAAAGTCAGATAACCGGAATGATTGGCCTTCACGCACATCCCATTGATCGAACAACAGATCTTTCAGTGCTTTCAATATCTAGTTAAATCTGACAATATATCTTAGAAGGTTGAAAATTATTCATTTTTCATCTTAAAGTTTTAAGTTCTTTACGAGCAATTTTATGGCATAGGAATTCTTTCATAGCTTAAACATCATTTATCTTTCGCAATTACTATTTTTCGTTTCTTGTTAAAAATGTAATATTTTTAGTCTCTGAGTTGAAGTTTATTACTCTCTTTCTTTTATGGAAAATTCAAACTAAGTCTCCATTTTCTCGAATGGGATTTTTTTTCTAAGACACACCCTAGCACAACAAGTGATATTAATTAACTTCCGAATACTATTTTAGCAAAAAATTGTCTTTCCCCATGAATATAGCATTATTCCATGAAATTAAAGTTAAAAGTATTTTATATATGTATAGTTCTTAATATTTTTTCCTACTACTTTTATTGTCTTCAGGAATGGATGCACAAGTGTCTTATGCATTCCACTCCGAACGTAAACTGCATCCAGAAAAATTCAAAAACCAGCTGGTTAATCAGGTAAATATTGCAGATCTAAATACATATAAATTTCTTTTTCCCATGTACCATCATGAATTCTGCTGTGGTGACTATTTAATTTTGAATAAAAATTCAGGCCAGTTTTTAGGAGGAACAATTTGTCGAATTCTTGCTTTAGGAAATGCATATTTTTTATGTAAATTCCTCACAAGTATATGCTTCTTTAAAGAGTCCGGAATTTTTTTATTTTTTCTGGTGCATTTTTTCTTGAAGTAATATGGGACCATAGCTTTGTCCCACACAAATTGATGATTCTAATAGTGTGTGAAACTAGGTTTATTTGGAACTGGCCTAATTTTTTTTTTGTAATGAGATTCTTCGTTCTTACATCTTAGGGTACGTATGCAAAGCTTGGATGTCAACAAGGATGGTTTTTCGCTTCTTTAACTCAGCCTTCTTCAATGTGAGTTTATGTGCTTCATCCAGCATGGTTTTGCTTGACTTTCCTTACATCAAAAGATAATATTAGTGACAAAATATTGAGTAATACTTTTGAAGTTGTAACCAAAGATATATCTTAAATGACAAGAATTTTGATTTTGTCACAATATAATTATTAGTGACAAGAATTGTTATGAGTTTTCACTATAAGCAATTAGTCACAAATAGCCTATAGTGACAATTTAATGGCAACACAAATATAGTGACAATTACATTTGTTGTTACCACGTTGTCATTGTACATGAGTTCCTAATTATATATAGCGAAAACTTTATGCAAATGTTTTTTTGTCATTTAATTATATCTAAGTGAAAACATATATACTTAACTATTGTCAAATAAAATTATGAAAAATATTGTAATGACAATTTAAATTCTCATCAGTAAAAACATATAACTAGTGACATTTTTAATATTGTCGTTTAATTTTTGGTCACTAATATTCTCTTTTATTGTAGCGTTCAAAGCATTACGTGTCTAGTTCATTATGTTTGAGGCCAACTTTACTATATATAGAATTAGTATTTATCGGGATAATTACATTTTACAACACCTAAAGTTATAATCAAATTACAGAAATCAACTCTACTTTGCTCATAATTACACTGACCGATTTCCCTATAGTAAAGCAAAATCATTTGATGCAGGAATGTAGCTCAGATGTGCAAGGTTAGCGTCATGACAAAGCAGGGTTGTTGGGAATGCATCGAAATCCCTCCCAAGTACGTGCATGCATGCTCTATAATTATTTTTGAATAGAAACATGAAACATCGCCAAGGTTAGTAGTTGAAAAGAGGGCGAAAACACATTGAGGTTTTTTGATCATCGTATGTACGTTATTATCGTCTCAAATTCTTGGTCTACAACTATAATTCGCTGCTCTTTTGGATGGCTGATTTGATTCTTAAACGAAAAAATGAGAAAGCTTCATTGACATTGTACTTCTTTAACCTTACAGTATCAGGTCTATTGTGTGCCTTAATCTGCCGAGCTTTTCTGGAGGATTTAATCCATGGGGAAGTCCAAGCGGCATTAGACGACGTGATGTCAGTATACCGATGCTCCATCTTTCATTTCATTTCACTATTCTCTTCTACAAAAAACGAGAATTAAAAGTCAAAATTCTTCATCTGTTAATTATAATTATGTTTTCTGCTCCAACTTGTTGTACAGAAAGGTTTCACTCCACCTTATGTAGATGACAGATTAATTGAGGTCGTCGGCTTTAAAGACGCTTGGCATGGACTAGTTTTGCTTGCTCCAAAAGGACATGGGCGTCGTATTGCTCAGGTTTGTCTTCATTTTGTTTATGCTGAAAGATAAGAATTTTTTCCAATTTTCCTTTCTCAAGGTCGCATATCGATTGATGTTCGCATGACGAGTTGTTTCCACACCTTTGGGGTGTTTGCAACAACTTAATTTAAGTACTTATCAACTTTTTGCTAAAAATAAGATGAAAAGAGTGCTTTTAATTTACAACTTATACTTTTGAATTGCTTAATTTGAGTTTATTTAAATCAAAAGTTCTAAGCTTCTCCCTACCAACCTTTTCTACTTAATGGTAGAAAAGTACTTATCAAATCAAAAAAATTCCCCAACCACTTTTGTTTTTAAAGACTCCTAACTTTCTCAACAACTCAACTTACGACTTTCTTTACTACTTATCTCATTAGAAATGTAGAAACCATTGCAAACACCCCTGAATTGATAGTATTAGGCTGTACATTGTTATGCAAGTACGTCGTAAAGGGTGATAGTATTATATTGCATTTGATACGAGCTCAATTTAAATCTGGGAAAGAAGATCGTTTTGGCCCTTAAACATTCGGAACTTCACCGTTTTACTCAATGAACTGTAAATTTAACCATTTTACCGGCTATAGGGAGTGTAGGCATTTTCCTTCGTTTTCACGCACAACTTAATTTCGTGGATGGAAGCAAGAATCTCTTTTAAGATGAATTTTCACTCAAGTAGTAATAGCAGCACTATGGAATATGTTGAGAATGACGAGAGCTCGTAATTCTTGAACCCGACGCTGCACGATATGTTAATAAACGTCTTCAGATATACGTCATTGAAGTTAACTGTGAGGTTTACAAGGTTTCATAGCATGCATATGCTTTCTGTGTTTTTTCCTAGCAGACCTTAACTTCTCTTATGTGTTCTGAAATACTAAGCCGGCTGGCCGATTTGCTGTTATTCTTATAAACAGACACACGGCATCCGGTTTGAGTTCCATAAAGGTGGAGCTGAATATACGTACATGAGGATCGATGGGGAGCCGTGGAAGCAACCTCTCCCAGTCAATGATGAGATGGTGGTAGTAGAAATTTCTCATCTCGGCCAAGTCAAGATGCTTGCTACGCATGATTGTATATCCAAAAGCGTTTTCGACCCCTCGTCTCCCATGGCACAGGAAGACGGGAGGGATAGCGACAATGAGGACGAGTCTCCCAGGGAAGTGTGGAGGAAATTCGGGGCCGCAGAAACATTCAAGATTCCAGATGATGTTAACCTTTCTCTTGACCCATCTCGCTTAAGCTAATCCTGCTGCTGATAAATAGTTGAATTAGTGGTTCTTTACAAGAGGGATTACTGCTCTTGCAAATTTTGCTAGTCTTTCTTTGAAATTTATCTTCCACTTTGTTGGCCAAAGTTTTTCTTGCTTTGCTATTATGATTATTGTTTTTCTTTCTTTCTTTTTTTTTTTTTTTTCGTCGTGTTAAGATCATATCTAGGAAGTATGAGTTTGAAGTCACCACGAAAAGGCGGAACCAGGGTGGGAGCCTCAGCGAAGCTGGTCGAGGCAAAGCGAGGAAGAGTGCTTCAAGAGACCAGCCTGACTAGGGCACAGGCGGCTTTACCCAAAAAAAAAAAAAAAAAGACGAGCCCGACTTGGCTTCTTTTCAGCTTTCTTACGTGATCTCTTCCTACTATTTTTCTTCCTTAAAACCAATCAAGAGAGTAGAGTTTTCCTTTCATTTCCTCTCAAGATTTCTTGAACCAAACAAACTGTCAACTATAAGTATATAGGATAACAGACAATACTGCAAAGGAACTTATTTATTCGGACATTCTTAACTCAGACTAGACATCTTGCATAGCAAAAGATTATGACAAGAAAACAGTAATAAAAACCAGCAGTTGACACATAACTAAAAGGGCACCCCTTAACTTATACTTATTATTCAAGAACTTCCTGAAAGACAGCGCATAGATAGATAGACCTAACACTGAACCAAATTGTCACTTTGCTAGCTAGACGGGCCTGGTTTCAATGTCCGAGAAGATGGCGTTATGCATCCGATTCAGGCCATCTCTCTGCATCCCCCACCGGCGGAGTCTGAGCTGCAGCTGAGCCACAGCTGCCAAGAGCCTAACGGCCTGAGCCGGTTTCAGTATCTCCACTAGCATTATGCCAGTTTTCATCCTCAGAAAATCAGCACACTCCACTAGAGTCTCCAAGGACAACTTCAACCGATCCAAGGCCGACTCCATGTTACGCTCTGCCCCGTTTCGCAGCCGCCCCAGGCGCCTCACCAATTCCACCATCGGTGGAGACGCCTGCACCGCGAAAAACGTTATAAGATTCACACAAAGAAGCCTTTAATAGTCTAGGTCAGTGCAAGTTAAGGAAAGGTTCTTGATAGACCCTTAGTTATATTTGTCCCTTTTGGGCATAAAACTTAAAACAATTATAATAGAACAACCTTAATGAGAGATAGTAACTATTACCACAACTTCCTGCGCCCTGTCGAATTCATGAGTGAGTTCTTTCTCCTCCTCCTTAATCTCCTCCATCAATCTATTTATCCTTAAAGACTGCTCCTCAGTCAAGTCCAACACGTTGTTCTTGACAAGCCGGAACAACAATCCAGGCCTAAATCCCCCGATCCAGAGATAGGCTCTCTCGAACGAGCTAAACCAAGTAGGCACAAGGACTAGAAACACGTTTTCCTCGACAACTCTTGCCTTGGCTTCGAAATACTGTTTATAGTGCCCCATTACTTGCTCGATGAGGCCCTTACAACGCACCTCGTATTCTTCATCCTCAGACCTGCTGTTTCTTTCCATTAGTCCTAGAAGGTCTCGCAGGTAACGTTCTTGATGGATCAACCATCGCTCAAGAAAGGCTTCAAATGATGGAACATCGATGTTTATGGGATGAACCATGATTCGATTAACCACTCAAGAATCGAATGCCCTTCGCCAATTATGCGTAAGTGGATTCATCCTTATATAATACATCCTACTTGGCTGTTAAGGTTGCCTTAGCACGAGAATGAACAGATTTCAGTGGCTCCAAGTCGGACAGCGTACGTGGGGCTTGTGCTGTACTACGTAGGATTGCTCTTAGCTCAGGTTTTCTGCAGAATTAAGGAAAAATATATCAGAAAAAGACACAAGAGTGACCGAGGAGAGTACGAAATGACTCTCTAAAACAACATAAAATAAAAGAAATCATCTTGATTTTGGGCTAAGAATTTTGAGGAGAAGCAGCATGGCAGCTCAACACAGCTGACGAAAATGGCGGTGGGCGGAAGGCGGCGATTTACAGCTCAGACGGCAAGAATTTGCATGTTCAGGTGGGTTCAGCCACTCACAGGGATGGAAATGAGTGCGGACAGGAAATGCATGCCATCACATGGCGAGTGATGGAGAAAGATGGAGTTATCTATAACCGACTGTTAAACATGCAAGCTTATTACAGCTTCATGATAGAGTGATGAAATGGAAGATTTTGTCCTTGGCTTGTTTTCATTCTTTTTGTTTTTCAACTGGGATTCAATCAGTAGTGAGCTCTCACTGCAACTCAATTTCAATATTCTCATCTGTTCATATCATTTTTTATTTTAAATTTTATTATACTCTTAAGCCCCGTTTACTTTGAGAATGGAATTAAACGACTGAAGGATTATTTTGAACTAAATGAATGATAATAAAGTCCTGTATAAATTATAAGGTGTTTACTTACATGTATCGTTAAATTCTGATAAAATCTATGAAGTGTTTACTTTGTTGTATTTACTTGTGTTGGATGACAAAATTAACCATTAGCCCATCAATGGCACCTACTCCACTATTATTTGAGGGTAAGCTGGACTTTTGCGCATTGCATTTATTGTTGTACAAATTACATGATAACTTATACCACCACCTTTTGTGGTATAAGTTATGCAAGTATATAACAGTAATTAATATAAGGCCCTATAATTGTACAGGAACCCATACATGAAAGCAAGCAATATATTATTATATACTAATTTTCTTATTCAGACTAATACATCAAAGTAAACGGGGCCGTATTTCATTAATGAATGTATAAACACGTTGTGTATAAATATGAGGGATAATTACACTCCCCTCCCTTGAGGTTTGGTGTAATTACACGTAGATCCCCTGTGGTTTGAGAAATTACACCTACTACTCTTATTTTTATTTTCATCCAACAAATTATAGATCCTTCAATTAATAAAATTGACAAAATTTGTTGACATCAGCTTGAAATCAATTTTTGCCCTTGGTTGACTTATTGCAAGTCAAATAAATATATTTTTGGTCAAACTACTCTTATACATTTTCCACACTTATGCATGTGAGTTTGTTCTTATAATTAAATTAAATCATAAGAGTAAATAGTGTAATATATTTAAAGTATTATTCTAATTAAGTATTTTTTAGTATTTTTTATAAATTTAGTTCGCAATATATATATATATATAGTATTTTTTATTTATTTCGAACTTATTTATACACTATAAAACTATATATATATATATACACACTATATTATGTAATTTAACTAAATATTTAAAAGACATATATTCTGATAACTCAATCGTAAAAACATATCACTGTGATAATATAAATATTGTGATATTTTAATAATAGCAAAAAATATTCCCTGCAATTTTGCCTTCTTAGTCTAAAGCGTCTTTTCGATTCTATACATGCAGGTCGTCAATTTTGTCTTTTTAGTCTTTTAATTTTTCATGTTCCTTTTCAATTCTTTTTAGCCACATAATGGATAGAAAGGTAAATTGATTACTTTTGTTATGGAATTTTAACATCTTTTATAACCATGAGTATTAGGTGTAAATTTTTCAAACTATAGGAGATCTACATGTAATTATGCCAAACCTCAGAAGATGCGAGTGTAATTATCTCTAAATATTATGACTTAATTCCACTTACTATCCTGTATATAAGAGGGTTACAAACAAGAACCGTAGATATAGGGGGGTGTCAAATAGTAACTTTGTACTAATTAATTTTTTACAATTGCACGACTCCGACTACCAAAATTATAAAAGTGGTTGGAATTTAATAAGGCGGACAAAGTTAAGGATTTGAGTTGAATCATATTAAAACACCCTAAAATTGGGCAGCCACATGATAGTAGCTACGAATGAATCACGTTTGCTGTCCATCAACTGTATAAATCACTGACTGCACAATAATTAAAATAAGTATATAATGTATTTCTTACTCTAGCTTTAATATTTTTCAATTTCCAGCGACTTAACTAGTTTTTGTTGGAACTTGTATATTGGGGGACACCCAACGCTTTGACTACAAATTTGCTTATATGAGGTCTTGGGTTCAACGAGTTTGCTTAAAATTTAATATAATTAAACCTTTTGTTATTTTAAAAAATTTTAATATTTTTTTTATCTTCACAATCCTCCTCGTAAAGAGCATTTATTTATATTATGATCTTAATTTTTTATTATATTAATAATTTTCTTAAATTGATTTTTTATTTTTTTATTTATTAAAAATATGATAATGTAATTTATATATATTTATATATAATATATTTTAAAATAAAAAATATTATTTATTATATGCAATGCAACGATGTGCCTAATTAACTAGTATTAATGTATTATTATGAAATATAAATAAGTCCGTTCCGTCACCCCAAAGGACTCTACCTGCAGATGGTTACCTCATCACTGAAGTAAGCTATCCTGTTTGTAATGCTGTCTCCTCACCTTCCTCGGAGTCAGACCCTTAACCACTAAGTATTTTCTCTTTTCTAGAGTTATTTTCATTGAAATTTGATATAATTATAAATATTTTTTTATTATTTTAAAATTACGAATATAATTATGGGGTTTGTAATTTTAACTAAAAATCTGAAATTAATTATTTTGTTTTTGAATTTTTTATTAAAATTATTGAAAAATCAGTCAGGGTATTACATTATTGCTCATCTATATAAAAAATTTAGGGTAATTTATAATTACCTTTCCTGAGGTTGGCATAATGAGAAATACCTCGCAGATATTTGTGATTATTAACCAAAGGCCTGAAATTGATCATTTTGCCCTTGAATTTTTTATTAAATTGTAGAAAAATCAACCGACACAAATTGCATTATTGTTGTAACTTAAGAAACCTCTCTCTGCGCATTGTTGTCCAAAAAAAATTTAAAAATCAAATTTTAAAAAAAATCAATGCATAAGGGCATTTTGGTTAGTTCACCCATAAAAATGGATGAAAATGGGTTACTTATTAGACGGTTACAAACCTCAAGGGGTGTTTGTAATTATGTCAAACCTCAAGGGAGGTAGCTGTAATTTACCCAAAAACTTAGAAACATCTCCCTGCGCATTATAGTTCAATTTTTTTTAAGAATTAAATAAAAATAATGCAGTGCATAAGGGCATTTTGGTCAATTCATCTATAAAAATTAATGAAATTAGATTATTTGTTATACGGTTACAAACCTTAGAGGGTATTTGTAATTATGCCAAATCTTGGAAGATGTAACTATAATTTACCCTTTCTAAATTTATTTTTAGAATGTTGTCTTAATTTAAAAATATATTTTTGGAATAATTATAATGTCTTATTTTGAAATTTGACTCAATTACACGTGAATTCCTAAGAATTTAAGGAATTATATCTAATATCTTTATTATTTATTATTTATATTTGACCAATGAGACCAAAAATTCATGATATTGCTGGTGTCGACCAAAAAATAAAACAAAAATCAAAGTTTATCCTTTTTTTTCTTTTTTTTTAAGAAATCCAAGTTTATCCTTGAGTTGGCAGATTCAGTTGTTTGATAATTACATTAAACACATGTCGTAATATTGATAGGTTTCTGAATTACTTCAGCCAATCTTGTAGCATATGATATATAGTTCAATTGTATAAATCAATTTTATTTTACTCAAGATCTCCATTTATTTTGTTTTTATTTGGGTAAATTACAGTAACATCCCATGAGGTTCGGTCAAAATACACAAATATCCCTTAATTTTTATAAACTATAACTACACTCCTTGAGATTATAGTTGTATTACAACTACACCCCCTATTCAAAGTCAAAACTTACACAAACACACCCTAAAAAACGTTACACTAGCACCCTTTAAGGGGTGTAGCTATAATTTTACAAAAGATATGGAGTATTTATGTAATTTGAACTAACCTCAAGAGGTGCCAACGTAATTTACCCTTTTTATTTTTAAGTCTGATTACATAGTTATGGTAATCATGTGAAACATTAATCAATTAATTGATTATAAAAAAAAAATAATCTACTTTTAAAAGATAACTTAAATTTTCTTACCTTTTGGCTAATTTTTTTTCTTTCCTTTAAAAATAAAACATAACACATGCGTGTGAAATTTAGGAGGACCATGTGAATATCAATGGTGCAAACCGATATTTAAATCTCAATATAATATTGTGAAGTTAGAATTTGAATTCAAAAGTATAATTTTGTCTGGTCAAAAGTACCTTTAAATATTTAAAATATTTATTATTTTATTTGTATACATAGTAAATTGTACAAGTCTAACTATAAAATGAAAAAAAATTGAAGAGGGCAATCATATATGACATACTTTTGGAGAAAATGTGTGTAATTTGAATAAATCTCAAGGAAGTCTGTGTAATTTGTAATGAAGGCAGGGGAACGCGTAGCCTCTGAAACATCCTTTAGCTTATGTCACAAGACGAGAGCCAAATTTCTGCTTTGATTCACCTTCGAGGACTTGAACAACATAAAAATCTTGAAAGGGGAGGTTGCAGTGAACAACTAGGCAGTTAGATATTGATATTAGGGGTAGTTTATAGAGAGCTCTTCCGACGAACAACTAGTAACTAACCTCCTAGTTGGAGGACAGGAAAGCAAGAGCGACACAAGCTCAAACAAGGGAGAAGGAAAATAGAATAGCTGCTCTACTGATCTTATCTCTCTAAGTCAGCTAGCTTCCATGAATTTTCAAATTATCATTTTAAGTTTTTACTCATTTAATTTTGATGATAGTAATAATGTCATTATTGACTTCCTATAAGCTTCATAATCTTATTTTATCCTAATATTGCAACAATTTATTTTTAAAATAAAATTTAATATTTTTTAAACTCTAAAAATTTCTTATAAGATATTTTCTAATAAGTTTAACTGAACACCATTTAAACAAAATTTGTATTGCCTTTCCTAAACATTAATGTTTCTATATATGCTAGGTTTCGATTCTCGAGCAACCCGACTAAATGACGAGACTTGAATTAAGATGTTCAGAAACCACAAACATTAGTTGGGTCAAGAACATATAAATTGATCTAACTCGCACCACATACACTTCTAGACAAATTTCAACAGCATATAACTAATTGAGTTGGATTCAACTCATGGAAAAAATTACGGCCTCTAGTCTTGATCGGGCATTTTCTTTATTTTCAAGGACATTATAGTCCTTCCAGCATTAATTGACTCGTACAAGATTGCAAGAATTTGCATTTTCAATGAGTTTAATACAATTTATCTTCCTATATTTTTTAAAATAAAATAAATTTACGTCCTCAGAGTGAGGAGAATTGCAATATTTTAAAAATCTGAGGAAATAAATTGTATTACTTCTTTTTTTAATATAGAAAAATAATTTATTCATTTATAATATCACGATGACGATAACGACAAGTTGTATTTTTCCCAGTGGGCTAAGCCACCAGATTGGAAAGGAAAGTCGGCAAGTATATGAATGCAGACAGGAAATGCCGGCAGCAGGTCGTGGAGAAAGAGGGATCAGTTATTTCAAGTCCGGAAGTTATTTGTTTTGTTTTAAGGACGCATCAAAGTTTGAGACTGACAGAATTTTCAGGAAATGTTTGGAAGAACATGATGTAATGATTCACGAGCTCCCTTCTTCTATTCAGTGCCCCTGCCCCTATTTTTGTAGATTACTTTGACGGCGGAATGGAAATTTAGTTGACAGTTGAAAGACTTAGCCGGATTAGTGGTGGTCGGTCTTTCATTTGATTGGTCACTCCTATCTGCAGCTCGTGGGACGATCATCTATACTATTATATAAAATAAATTTTTTTTTTATTTATAAATAACAATTAATTATATTATTGCACAATTTTTTTGTAATGCAAAAAATAACCCTCAATTGATATGATAACTACTTTATTTACTTTTTCAAATTTTATATTAATTAGTAAACTAGTTTTTTCTTTTTTTTTTTTATTGTGACGTGTTAGTTTATATATTTTACTCTTATTTATAATATATTTTATAGCGTAAAAAATTATTTATTATATGCACGCAGGAACAACGTGTTACAACGACTAGTAGTCTCTATAAGCGACCAACTATTGTCAAGAATTTAGGTTTAATTATATTGAAATCAACACACAAGTTCAGACGTACATCTAATTTCAACGATAAAAATTTTAAATTTATATTATGAATGTGACAACATTCGACACTAACTACCGATTCTCCTCCCCCATCGCCCGCTTGCGCTGCCGTAATTTATAACAATTAGTAGTTTTCGTCATTCCCCATTTTTTCGTTATTTTTTTAACATAGATGGTCATTTGGCCGTTAACTTTTTCAAATTGAAGGAAAAACTAGTGCCCTTTGTGCTTGGTATCATTTTTTACGAGAATACAACTACTATTAAGAGCTAAAATAGAAAAAATTTGAAGGAAATTAGGGCAAATAAAGGTGATTTCTATACTCCCTCACAAAAAACAATCTTTCTTGCTTTAATTTTATTTGTGTTGCAATTTATCATTTTCTACGAACTCTGTAAATATTAGAACAAGTGCTAACCCACAAAAAATTCAAATAACCCAGTGTAACCACATAAATTATATAAATTGCATATAGTATATATGCAATGATAGTTCCAACATAAATGATCTTAAACAACAACTTCATATAGCTATAATTTTTTTGCAGCCGGATTAGGCCTATTCCAAAAATACTAGCGCATTTGGCATTTGGCAATTCTTTTAAACAAAACTTGGGGCGATACATTGTGTTCTATCTTTTTTACATGTATGTAAAAATACATGTAAATAATTTTGGTATATTTGTAGTGGTACGAAAAGTTAATTATCGATAAGTTTGTTATTAGATTACACACTTAAGAAATTAAACTTAATTTCAAGATTAAGAGATAAAATAATTTACAAAAGGCATGATATCCAAACTTTTTGTAAACTTGAAAAAAGTAAGACAATTGATGAAAAATGAACGAAGAGTTGACGAATAAGATAAGCCGGGGGAAATTGCATTTGTTTTGTCCGACAAGATAGGGGGTCTAAACTTTTGGCCCCAAAGTCATTTTTCATCGAACACTTATAATGACCACATGCATATTACGTGTGGCTGCAATCCCTTTTTTTTTTTTTTTTTTTTTTAAGGGAAAGGCCTTGGGATTAAATATGTCAAAAAAGTCCTAGTTGGGGACCTTTTAAAAAATCGTGTAAAATAAAGGACCAAAAGTATAGACCCACCCCTATCCTGTGGGACGAAAATTGCAACTTTTTTAGGATGAAAAAATTATTGTTCACTTAGTAAAATTATCCTTATAATCTAACGTGATTACATAAATAATAGGATAAATTTTATTGACATCCCCTGAAATTAAGTCCAAATACATAAACACTTTACAAAAATTATAAATAGACCCCTTGATATTGTAATTATTATTGTAAATATACCCTTATTCAGTGACGAAATTTTACACAAATACACCCTAACATACATACTACCACCCTGATAGGGATATACTACAATTTTACAAAATAATATGAAATGTTTGTATGGTCAGACTCAACCTCATAGAATGTCGATGTAATTTACTCTTAAATAAATCATAACCTATCATCACTATCAATTCATTTAATTGTTTGAATCTTTCTTTTATATTTTTTAATTAATTATGAAAAAAAAATCATATTTCTAAGTGAATGTACCCCGTGGAAAAATTGTATTTTACGTCCCATAATTTACGCTATTTGTTATTTTGGTCATATTAATTTTCGACATAGTAATTTTAGTCCCATAAGTCCACAACATTGCAATTTTAGTTCCATGGACATATTACGTTAAAATCTGACTCGGAGCATGTGCTATGCATGTGCTCTATCCGTTAAGATTTTAACGGAATCTGTCCATGAAACTACAATTATAATATTTGTGGACTTATGAGACTAAAATTACAACGTCAAAAATTAATGAAACTAAAATTATAAACAATATAAGTTATGAGACGTAAAATACAATTTTTCCGTACCCTGGTCGTGAACAAAAATGCATGGGTTAGCATAAAACTAGGGGTGGTCCCACTCCTTGCCTACCTCACTTTTGTTTAGCGAAAAGACGTGAAAACTTAGAAGATTGCAAGAGAGGGACAAAAGCAACCACAGAATCAGAAGAAGACGTCCCAAGATGAAATCCCCCAAAACTCACAAAGACAGTTGAATCGCCAGTTGCTAACTTTCCCAGATGCATCATCAAATATTACTACTTATGATCATCATTCATCCATCTGCATGCATAGCAAACTTGATCACTCATTAATGCAGCTGGTGGGGTCTTTGATGCATGCATTCCCCCTTAATTAACTTGCTTAATTACACTAATCCTTAATTAAGTTCCATCAACCAAAAAGAAACTTTTCCGGAAATTATATTGACATTTTTTAAGATCAGGTTTAGATACAAAAATACGTCTTGGGCCTTTGCAAAATTATAAATGCACCCTTTGATGTGATCTATCTCAATGGGTATACTTGTAAAATCTACCCTGTATGAAAATACGATTTCAACTTTAGGGTTGGGATGTGCTTGTAATTTTCTAAAAGATATGAGGTGTTTGTATAATTAGACCTAGTTTTATACGGGGTTAATGTAATTCACAATAAACTCACCTGTCAAACTTTTATTTGACTACTAAGTTCCTAAAGAACCTTGGTGCCGTTTCATTTGTTTTTAGTTTAACACTGACTTAATTGTGATTTTTTTGTCCCGTATATATAGAGGTTTGTCAGTTTCGATCCACTAAAAATTGATTTGTAGTCCACTAAACTATCAATTTTCATGGATTTTGACTACTTTTTTTTTGCTGAAATTTGCAAAATTCATCAAATTTTTCCACGTCCACGTCATACGGACGCATATGCAATATTTGGAAATTCCAACTGAAAAAGTCCGAAAAATTGATAAATTGATAGACTAATTGTTGCATCAATTTTTTATGGGATCAAAATTAGGAGTGGCAACGGGGCGGGTTTGAGTGGATAGGGGACCTGCCCGGCCAACTCCAGAAAGGACCCAAAACCCGCCCCGCCCTGGTTATTTTTTTTAACCCCGCCCCGCTCCGGCACAAAACCCGTCGTGGCGGGTCTAAGCCGATAGATCCATTTTTTTTTTCATTTGTTCTATATATTTTTTTAAAAAAAATAATATATCAATTACAAATAAAATTGCTCATGATTTAACTGAAATTCAAGTGAAAAAAAATTCAAGTACAAATAAAATTGTTCATGATAAAACAACACAAACAATTCATATCAATTATACATTAGTAACTATTTCATCGTCTTCCTCATCATTATGTATTGTTGGACAATTTTTTAATTCATCAATTACTGAACAAGTACCTAACAATAAATAAATTAATGATATAATATTTTATTAATTATTTATTCTATCATGATAAAGTAAAAGAATATACATATATATATATATATAAACGGGACGGGTCCGGGCAGGTCTTTAAGGACCCGCTATCCACCCCGTCTTCAATTTTTTGGACCAAAACCCGTCCTTAATGGACGAGTTCGGAGCGAGTTTTGTCGAGTCCAAATTGAATTACCACCCCTATAATAGGACGAATCCGAGACGAGTTTTATCGAATCCAAATTAAATTGCCGCCCCTAATCAAAACTGCACACCCTATAAAAACAGGATGTGAATTACAATTAAGACTTTTAACACTCTCATTAGCATTAGAATATGACATTAATTATACTCCAAAATAAAGGCCATGAATCATGATGTGTTCCAAATATACATATCATTACATATTCAACAATAGCTTTCCTCTATTTAAATACTATCCCTAATCAATGTACAAGTATATATATATGTATATATACACACAAAAAAATAAAAAAAATAAAATCCACACGTCCCGAGGAACTATTATGGAAACATTAAAGTATATAACAAAGTGAATCTACCCCGAGATAGCTCTATCAATCACTTGTCCAAGAAACCAAAAGATGCTTGCTAAAAAAAATGAATTATTTCATATATTATAAATCATCACGATTTAAAAATTACAACTAATTAATATTATATACTATAATCAAACAAAATTGATATATAAACCTAAGTTTAACAACTATTGGTTAACGTTTATAATAGTTTTACCTACGATCAAAACATCTGCACTATATAGTTTTTAGTTGTAGCTAATGTTTCAACCTCATTTGTAAAAATAACGGTTAATAGTTGTTGTGCAGCCATGACTAATTAATAATGATTATAATTTTTTATTTTTAATAAAAATAAATAATCGTAACGAAAACTCATATCTCTTTCTATCAGTTGTCAACTCCTTTCTACATCAGGTTGTTTTTCACTAACAACTACTTGGATGAAAAGGCACTTTAAATGAACCTAAACTCAGCTACATACTTAACTATATTAAGAGAGTAATTATTTCAATGCGAGTGCATTCCAACTTAATTCTCTCTCTCTCTCCAAAGACACAGAGCTACAAGCACGCGTCTGCAAACGAGGAGTTTGAGTGACTTATATACAGTAAAGCATCGCACGTTGCATCGGACGACAATCGGAAGAATTTGAAAGTTTTGATGGCATCATACGAAGATGTGAAAGAGGAAAGCTACAGAAGATTGGGAAGAACAGCGAAGAAATGGATTGGATGGTTGGGATCAATGACGTTGAGCTTGATGGGCGGTTTGATCTTGGCTTGGTGGGAGTTGAACTATCATCTCACCAACCATCAGCAGTGGATGGTGCCTTTGGGTCTCATCCTCCTCGTCACACCACTCATAGTTTGTTTCGCTGTCTTTTCTTCAGATTTCTGCAACCCTAATGACCCATACATATCAACAAAGAACCCACCCGATACCCTACCCGATAACCCATTTCATGACCCGGAGATATGAATTCGAAGTGAAGTTGATCATCTACTATAAAGTAGAGCAACACCTACTATTAAGTAGAAGAACGTTGGCGGGATTCAAACACCTGAAGAGTCGTAGAGCCTCAATTTCAATCAATTGAGTTAGGCCTCGTTAGCTATTACATACTTGTTTTGTGGAGGACAAATTATGCTGGAAATTTCTAATTGGTTGAGATTCTTTAGGTTTATGGCCGTTTCTCTATGGCACCGGTTGCAGTTTTATTGAATTTGCTCGTTAATTGGGTCACGATTTGACTTTGATTATTATGGTCTACTATCAAGATCGAGTAGCTCGGCCAATGGATTTCATTTTAACAGTCGGAACAGTAATAATGAAAACGACCCCCTTTGTATGATTTGATGATAATCAATTTTTGATTTGGAATTTTTTTTTATTTTCTTTTCGAAAATCGAATGATTTTATGCTTTGCTTATTTGGATTCCACGTGGGTATATGAGTCTCCCCTTGAATATTTGAAAGTTCATATCAACATATTTGGTCGAAAAATCCAAAATCCCCAAATCATAAATCAATTTCTGACAAGTTGTGTAATTTTCAATGGAATTTGTTTTCAATGTGCGGAATTTATTTAATTATTATCTTTAATTGTAAGTTTCAACTTTTACATGACCAAAATACTATTCTTCGATTTTGTTAGGACCAAATGTTAAAAGACCATTTCTCGAGTAATAATGCATGAATAGTGGGCTACAATTGTAATAATGTGTAATTACAAATTAAGCACGCTATATTCTTATATGGTCAAACTAATAAATACAACATATATCTTATTTGCCTGGTCCCCATCTAATTATAGACATTTATTGACTCAATTGCTAAGGGTGATCACTTTTAATTGTATTATTTTAAGTTTGATTCACTCGGTATACGAATTATATGTTGGTGAACAATTTGTAAGTATCCTTATAAGTGATTCATGGTCCTAAGAGCATATCTTGGCCCGTAATGATGACAAAAAAATGGCTCTATATCCAAATTTCTGAAGGAAAAAAGGCCTAGTTAACTGAAAAAGCATTTTTCGTCTTGTAATTTAAGGTTTTTCTACTTTTAGTCCCATTAGTTACAAGATTCTCAGTTTAATCCTGTAACTTTCATAAAGTAATATTTTGGTCACATGGCATCTTTATGTTAGATACTTAGCGGAAAAGGACGTGTCCGTTAAGTACATGGGCCAAAAGTGTTGTTTTTTAAAAATTATGGGACCAAAAGTGAAACTCCCTTAACAAATAAGACCAGAAGTGTAAAAGTCATTATGGCCATGAGTTAAGCACGTGGCATTTGCCATTAGCATATTTAAAAGAAAGCTGTCATGGACCAAAAAATATTTTTTTTTTTTTTAGAAATTACAATACTAAAAATGAGAATCTTATAACTAATAAGATTAAAAATAAAAATATTTTAAATTACGGGACAAAAATTATTATTTCTTCGCTTAATTATATGAAAAATCAAGGGTAATGACGTTAGAGAATTAAACGATAGATGGCCACAAGTCAGCCTTCCTCGGAAGAAATTTTTGTGCCTTGCAGGTGCAGTCTGATCAACTAGGGCCACCTTTACATTTAAGAATGGAATTAATGTGTGATAAATTAATGTTAGGACTAAAATTTAGATGAGATAGAATAAAATTGTTGTATATTACATCTATTGGTATAATGAAAAAATCAATAATAAAGTATTACATAAAATTTGGTGGGTCCTGATATTTTCTTTTTTTTTTTTGGATAATTATATATATTCACACTCCTAATTTATGGTCTATTTACACAAACAATCCCTGCCTTTTAAATAATTACACATAAACTCACAAAAAACATAAATATCATTTTCGAAAACAACCCTACTTTTTGAAAAACTACATATACACTCCCCAAGAATGTCATCACCACTACACAAACTACACTATTTTTTTGCTATCAGAGTTGATTTTTATAATTACAAGTAAATCCGATATGTCAAGAAATTGAGTATATGCAGCAATGGTACGCATTTAGTTTGTAATTTTAATATCGATTGATAGTTGTTTGTATTTATAGATAACTAGCAGTCCACGCACACGCGATGCGTGAATAAATAAAAAAATAAAATAGTCATATATATTAATCAGTGTGTTTAAATTGTATATTTTGGTCATTTTTTGTATATTGTTTAGTAGATCATTAACCACACATTTGTTAATTTTGTGATCTAAAATAATATTATGCAAAATAATTAAATAAGTACATTATAAAATTAATTTATAAAAACACTTAATGAATGAGGGTAATCTGTCTATACTATTATAGAATAAAAAGTTGTTTTTCTTTAATAAATGGTGGTTATCTCATATTTCTATCACATTTTTTTTCAAAATTTTTCCCTCAAAAATAAAACTGAATTTTAAATTGAATAATTATATTTATTAGGATTTTCAAGGATAATAAATGAAGGAATTTTGATTTTCTTTTTTTAACAGATTTAATTAAAATAAAAAAGTACAACCACACTTGGTTTTCTTTTCTTTTTTTTTTTCCTTGTTCTTATGGTATTTTATTAATGTACTACATGTGTGTGCAATTTTTATTTAGTTACAAATCTACACATAATTTTGTAACATGTAGTGGGGCAAAATTGAATCAACATTATTTTAGTATGAGAACTAAATTATTTTTTGGTTATTTTCATTTTTATCTTTGAAAATCCTTTGAACTTAAAATTCAGATTTTTTTTGGACGGAAAAATTTGAAAGAAATGATAAAAGTATGAGATAACCGAAAAGTTTAAATAAATAATACAAAAAAAAAATTACCGAAATGGGGTACATTTACCCCATTTAAATTTTTAGGCAAAGCCGGGGTGATTGACCCCGGCTTCAAGCCTCGTATTCAAACAGGCACAGAAGCCGGGGTAAAATGAATTATATACACATGGCTAGGGAGTAAAATGGGGGTGGTGGGTAAAATGGGACGCAGCATGACGCAGCATGTTGCGTCCCATCTACCTGCTGAAGCCGGGGATGTTGACCCCGGCTTCAGCAGGCACAGAAGCCGGGGTGGTTGACCCCGGCTTCTGTGCCGGTCTGATTACGAGGCTTGAAGCCGGGGTCAACCACCCCGGCTTCGCCTACAAATTTAAATGGAGTAAAATATACCCCATTTCATTAAATTTTTTTTTTGTATTATTTATTTAAATTTCCCGAGATAACCACCATTTATTAGAAAAAAAAATTCTTCTATAATAGTATATATATATATATAAATATATATATCATTAGATGCCTCTTGAGATTATTAATATTTATTTTAACGTGTTATAAATACATGATTATATGATAATTTTGATTTGAAAAAAAAACTAATATTCCACATATGTTTGGCTTAAAATAAAACGTGTTTACAGAAATTAGTTATCATCAACCGAGTGCATTGATCTCATACCTAAATTGCTAATTAATTTCAAAATGAGAGTTCATGTTTCATAAATTGGATAAAATAGATACAAATTTAAATTAGTAAATTCACTTACTATTTGATAGAAATGTTGACAATTAAAAAAAACTAAGTCCGCAATATGTAGGAAAATTCAATTATATATGAAACATATATGTGGTAACATAAAATATTTTAGCTTTTATGCTTTGCGTCTTTGATCTTTACGTATAAAAACGAAAATCAATGCCCTATGAAAAATATATATGTATATATATAATTGGATAAAAGGAAAAAAATTAAAGATCATATTAATTACATGTTTCTTATTAAGACAAAATTATTGAAAATATATTAACATATAGTTTGTGAGAAAGGTTTTATATTTTTAAGGGTAAATTACATCTACCTCCCCTGAGGTTTGGCATAATTACAAATACCCCCTCGTTGTTTGAAAAATTACAAATACCCCCCTGAGGTTTGTAATCGTCTAACAAATAACCCATTTCTATAATTTTTATGGATGAACTGACCAAAATGCCCTTATACACTAAATTATTTTTATTTAATTCTTAAATTTTTTTTGGACTACAATGTGTAGGGAGAGATTTCTTAAGTTTTTTACACAGAGGAACAATAATGCAATTTGCCTTGACCGATTTTTCTATAATTTTAATAAAAAAAATTCAAGGGCAAAATTGTCAAGTTTAGCCCTTTGGTTAAAAATTATAAACCTCAGGGGGGTATTTGTAATTTTTCAAACAACAGGGGATATTTGTAATTATGCCAAACCTCAGGGGAGGTAGATGTAATTTACCCTATTTTTAATTGGGTTTTTGTAGAGAAAAAAAAGAAAAGAAAACAAAAGGTTGGTGGAGAACATGGATGGTTATGGAAAGAGGGTATATTTGGTAGTTTGTAAATTTGGTATGAGAACTACCAATAAGATGGTGAATTTTTTTTTTTTTTTTTGTCCTCTATTAATAATTAATTGATATTGTAGAAAAAATTAGCCAATGTATTTTAAAAGAAACAAAGGGCAATTGATGTAAAAATCCATAAATAACTTCCAAATTAGACACAAAAGAAGATTTCTTTTTATAATTAGTATAGATACCAAAGCCAAGAGTCATTTATATATTTTTTTTAATTTTTTTTTACCCACACACGCACCCACTCACACACGCTTCCAATGAGTTTAGAACCCCTAATCTCTACAATGAGATTCTGAGCCCTAAACCATTGGAGTGTCCCCTAAGGGACCAAAGACTCATTTACGTTAAAAGACAATAGGTCAGGGAGGATAAACGTAATTTATTTTTTTTTTAGCTCGATAACTTTGAAAATGCAAGAAATTATTTTGGACAAAACCTTACATAAGATTCGACGGATCAGATATTTTCTTAAAATAATCTAAAATAATATGGTCAAAACAGACATTATCCATTTGCTTTTAATGTTAAGATTGTATTTTTAAATATTATTCAAACTTTGTGTGCTAGGTAGAATTGTAATAAACCATTTATTCATGTGCAACAAAATTTAGATGAGCAAGATGCAAATATACAAACAATTAGGCCAAATTAATTGTATAATTAGGATTGAGATGAATCTAAATTAATCCTATATTAATTTAGATAATCTAAATTAAAATTACATAATTTTCAGCTTGGTGTATCATATTACTCTTTCATTTAATAAAATTTACTTTTAACAAAAAAATTACATATTTATCTTTTTTAAAAAATGAATTATGGATAAAATTCATTTACCGTTCAATTGCAAAATAATTATTATCTTTTCAACTCACTTTAAGTTAATACATCTGATAGTTGATTTTCTCATACTACCCTTATAAAAAAAATTACAAAAAAATGTTTTAGTCCCTTGCTTTTCATTTTCAAGTTTGATCCCTTACACATAAACTTTAAAAAATATAATCATTTTTAATTGAAAGTATTTATATTTGGGCAATTAATATTTAAATAATAACTTGATCATTGACATATAAATATATATTTTGTGAATGTAAAGAACTTCTTGCGCTTTTCAAATAAAAGAACACTAACACAAATAAGTTGGAGAAAAAAAATTAAATAAAAGTTATTGCAAACAAAATTAAACCATAAAGCTTTTGCAATTAAGTATTTGTATATATAAAAGAGTGAGATGATAATTTTGTCAAGCAAAAGAAATCAAAAGATTTAATGTTATTTAAAACAAAAAAGTTGTGCCATCTTAATTGAGTAGGCTCTCTATTGTAAGGGTTTAAACCCCATTCTTCAATATTTTAACTGACATATTCATTTTCTTATTTATTTCTAATTTTGGAAGATTTTTTGTTGCAAATATTTTTGCTATATTTTTTATTTAATTTTTTTTGACTTATTTATTCAAGTACTCTTTCATTTGCAAAATCCAAAAAATTTATTAAATTCGTAATAATTATGTTTATAAGTTATTAATCAAGTTATCATATAAATAATTGCCAATGATAAATTCTTCCAATTATACGGTTAAATTTTTCTAAATATCTTTAAAGTACTTTATTTTATCTTTTTCAGTCTCACCGACTACTTTAAAAAATATAATACTTTATTATAACTAATTGCTATAGTCAAAGTAAAAAACAAAAAAATTCACAACTTCGAAAAAGCTATAGATCGTTGTTTCAACAGCTGAGACCAAAACATTAGTTATAACTAAAAAATATGACAAATGTTTCATTCATAATTAAGAACTAGGTGAAATATTGATAATGGGGTCAAAACTTAAATCTCAACGATATTAACTTGATCGTGATTGATGATATTGATTTACTATAATTTTTAAGTCGTGGTAATTTATAATGTATGAAATAATCAACTTTTTTTTTTTTTGTAATAAATATCTCTATAAATATATGTATGTGCATGAAAATGTATATTGTTCATATAAATATTTATATAATATTCAAATATTTTATATTTATACTTAATTTTGAAATTTTATCGTACCACATATCTGTATTATATCGTATTCGTTTAACTATATCCGTATCCATAAATCATATGTAATATATTACTCTTTTTGGCATACTTAATCTTTGAGTAGAAATATATCTATAAAATTTGCTAATTTCATTAAAATCTTCAGAAAAATTTATTGAAATTTGAGTGAAAATAGATTGGGGAGGAGCCTCCTCTTAAGTCAATTAATTTGACACCAAATGTAACCTTTAAATCAAATCGGAGCGTCTGTAATAGCAGTTCGACATCCAACGGCCAGGATGGAGCGGACAATCCAATAACGTTTATTTGAACCCAACGGTCAAAAAACTCAAAAAACACTCTACAAAAATTCATTCCTCAATACAGATACCCTCCACGCTCTAAACCAACCCTCATCGTCAAGAAAAGCAAGAGAATCTTCATCCATTGCAATTATCTGA
Organism: Sesamum alatum; assembly: GCA_034509735.1. Lineage (NCBI taxonomy): Eukaryota > Viridiplantae > Streptophyta > Magnoliopsida > Lamiales > Pedaliaceae > Sesamum > Sesamum alatum. The sequence goes on along the minus strand of JACGWO010000008.1, from coordinate 1,841,233 downwards.
AACCCATTAGAGAAAAATGAGTGTTCTTCAATTCCCACAAGGCGTGGATTCTTCTGCAGATCTTCAGATATGGAACAATGCCGCTTTTGACAACGGAGAGAACTCCGAAGATCTGACGGCGAACAGACAGTCTTGGGGTTCATTGAAGTCGATTTTCGGTGACCCGAAAGCGTCTTTTGATTCTGTTTCTGGTAAAGAGAATCAGGGTGTTGTGGCGGAGAATCAGGTTTCCTCTGTTTCTTCTTGTCTGAAGTCGTCATCCACGCCCTTCAAGCCTGTCAACGCTGATGGGACTGTTGAAAAATCAAGAATCCAAGGTGTTTGTAAAAAGGTTCTTCAAGAAAATGTAGTTTTGAAGGTGGAGGGTGGGAGAGAAATCCGGGATGAGAAGAAGATTGATGAGGAAATTGAAGAGATTGAGTCTGAAATCATGAGGTTGAATTCAAGATTAGAGGCTTTAAGGTTGGAAAAGGCTGGGAGGAGTATAAAGGTTGTGGAGAAGAGAGGAAGAGTCGTGCCGGCTAAGTTTATGGAGGAGAAACAGTGTGTTAGAGATGGAGAGGGTAAGAAACAGATTGAAGAGATTTCATCCGTAAATGCAAGAACAAAGGTTCAGAGAAGAGGGGTTAGTTTGGGTCCTGCTGAGATTATTTCTGGTGGGCGTAGAGGAATGAGTTTGGGGCCTTCGGAGATTTTTGGGGCTGTGAAATTGAGGCAACCGGGCAAGTTGGAGATGATCACCCCTGTCCAGAGTAGGAGAAAGTCTTGTTTTTTCAAGATGCAAGAGATTGATGAAGAGAAGGTGGTGGTGGTGGCTAAAGAGAGGGGAAAGAGTTCGAGTTTAAGCCCGAATTCAAGAAAAGTTGCTGCGAGGACTCAAGTTTCGACCAGGCAGGCCGTGACCACTATTTCCTCAAGAAAGACTCTGAAGAAAGATGATGCCGTGATCAACGCAATTCAGCCCAAGAAACTGTTCAAAGAAGGCGAAAAGTCTGTCCCGGCAACTAACAAGAAGCCATTGAGGCCGGGAAGGGTTGTGGCCAGCAGATACAATCAGAACACAGCAATGAGAAAGAGGTCATTGCCAGAGAATGATAAGGATGACGGCAAGAGAGGCGACAAGAAACGCTCATTATCGGTTGGGAAATCACGTGTGAATCCAACTGAGAACAAGAACTTAGGCTCTGAAAGCCGGGTGAAGAAACGGTGGGAGATCCCAAGCGAGATAGTCGTTCATGGTAGCGTGGTGGAGGCCAACGAGTCATCTCCTCAGTCCATTGTGGCTGTGCCTGATTTGCTTCCAAGAATTAGGATCGCCCGCTGTGTTAACGAGAGCCCCCGAGACTCCGGACCTGCCAAGAAGGTGGTTGAATTGATTGGGAGGAAATCAGTCTTTGCCAACGATGATGAGGAGGAGGAGGTGGAAGAACCCTCTCTTTGCCAAGCCCTCACCTTTGCAGAAGAAGAAGAAGAAGAGATTTGATTGGATTTACATTCCCATATTCTGCTATTTCTGGTTTTGGCTGTTGTGATAAATAGAATAAGTGGATTTAAGCTGTTTACTTTGTGAATTGTTTACAATCTCTCAAGACTATTCAAGCATATTCTTGTGCTTTACATTTTTCAGAAAGTTGAATCTTGCCCCTGCTTCATCTTGTTGGATTCTTATTGTGTAATGCCATTAAAAGTTCTCTAACTAAAGATGGGAATGGGTCCGGACCCGGACACGGACCCGTCCCGACTGGGGTAGGTTTTGAAGTCTTCGGGTCCCGGGGTGGATTCGGATTTTAGTAGATTGGACCCAAACCTGTCCTGAACCTATCCCCTTTTTTTTCTTATGTTTTATATATATTTGTATAAAATATATTTGTACACATATAAAATTATGTGCAATTTATTTATACTTATCTATAATACATAAACTTAATATTTTTACGAATTAAAAGAATGATAGAAATAGTTTATAAACATTTTAATGCTTATAGAAGTAACATATATTCTTATATTTTTAATATTTCAATGCGTAAACCACGCACATAATTTACAAAAAAATATTAATCTTTCAATAATATTATTGTTTCATATTTATAAAGTAAAGGTGGTATTATTTTCTGAAAAGATATATCTTTTTAATATTTAAAAAATATTATCCGAATCTACTGGGTCCAGCCCGATGGGTTCCAAATTTTGAGAGCACTCCTTGAATGATATTTCATTTAGTAGATGATATTTGAATGATTGTTTTTTTAAAGGTCCTTTCGTATTAAAAGAACATGTTTAGTTAAAAGTCACTAATTTTAACTTTCTGAAAATGCAGTAAGTGCGTTTTGAAAACAATTACCAATCCTCACTTCTTGAAAATTGACGTTTAGAGATACCAGTTATTTTAAGAGTTCAACAGCAACTAACAAGAAGCCATTGAAGCCCAGCCATTGAGAAAAGTCACATTTATTTATAAAATATAAAAAAAAAATGTAAGAAATTAATACCTATAGTTTTATAATCATAAAACCAAGGACCTTCAAAATCTTAGGTTATATTTGGAAGAAATGGTTTGAAAAATAATTTCAAATGATTTTATGTTAAGTGCAGCAGACCAAATCTACATTTCAAGTGTTGATGCAAATTTTCATTTTTTTTTTTTTTGTATTGTTTGGTCAATTTTTCAATAATCAATTATGCAATCATTGAGCCAAATTCAGCCTAAATATATTTGAAATTAATTATAACACCACAAGATATAGTTCAACATCAAAGTTGTAAGAATTTCAACTCTTTTGTAATATGAAGTTATCCAAACACACGTCCAATGAATTTAAGAAGCAACAGGCAACAACTACAAAAATAACATGGGATTTCAATCTCCATTGTAATTTGTCATTCTTAATTCTCTGTATAACTTAAAATCAAGAACTAAAGAAACATTTCATGGCTAATAAGATCCCTATTGCCAAGCAGAATAAAGATCAAATTTATGTATGTTTTTCAGCAGAAAATGTAATAATTGTTAACTTTTCCGTTGATATATTTTATCAGCTCGTCTCAAATTCGACTCGAGTCCCTTCCAAATATGAAACGCCTCGCCCAATCCGAGATCACCAACATCCTCGTGCGCCAGCTGACCAGCTTGCTGCATTGTTGTAAGATAAAAACACATACTTATGTATGTCGTCTCGTGTAATAATTCCAACGAACTCCTTAATCATTGTTCCTCGATGAGGGAGACGAACGATTTTTTTTTTTTTGCACATGTGGTTTGTTCGATTAGATCGTTATTACCTGGCGTAGACAGAGTACCACAGCCACTGTGTGCTCTGGCCTATTGAAATCCAGTCTCCAGGAAGCTGAGCTGCAGTTTGTTCTCCACCCAATGGAGCAAACTGCCCAAAGTGTTTGTACCTTCAATCATAGAGTCAGAACACAACAAGTCACCACATCTTCCGAAACTACAGTTGAATTGGATTGGATTTTTTATTGCAAATCTTATTGTATCTTTTACTCCACTTGACTTCAGTCACGTGTATAAAATCTTTGCCTAGATGAAATATATGATGTCATCTTTATACACATAATATGTGTATGTTAAATGGAATAGAAGATGCAATGAGATTTGAAATAGAAAATTCAATCCGCTGTGAAACTTATTTTGTCATGAAAAAGCTAAAGATCGGCCGTCATGCACCTTACTGAATCGGGGCCTCAATGTTCAGAAGCAATCATCAAGAGCTCAAAATAAAAAGACAGAATCGACCAACGACAGTAATTGTGATAACGTATTCGCAGATTCATATATGAACACAATGTTCGTATAAGAAGATAAAGTTGCGCTTCTGCTAACAACTATAGCTTTTTGATGCACAAGCAGTCGTCCGTTACCTGAATGGACGGAAGCGATGCCTTCCTGCCCCTCGGAACCTCAACGGGCCTTCAGGGTACTTCTCGCAGAGCTCCATCCGGTTGAAACAATCGGCCAAATATGCACCTTGTTGAGCAGCCACCTTAGATAACAAAAGCGCATAAATAATCATAATTCGCGGAAAAATGAATACGTAAAAACATTCTGATTGATGCATCCGTTTTACCTGTGCTGTTGCAGGGAGATTCTTCAACTGCGAATCCACTTCAGAGAGCGACGACTTGAACTTCTCAATATTGAATTCGTCGTCCCCGTGAGAGTGTTTGATGAGATGAACAAAGTCCTTAAGCTGCCTCTTCCTCAGATGGATCTCCACTTGGGGATATCTCTCACAGATGTCGTTGATGACTTCCTTGAAATCGTCGACTTTGAGACGCCCCGTGTTTTTCTTGTCCGCCTTGTTGAAGATCGCCGAGATGTCTTCCTGGTAAGAAGTTGGAATTTCAAGCTTCGTGATCAACTAACAACATGGATCCCTTCTCCAGCTGAAGACCCCGCACGTCATCTAAGACGACCGGGATCAAAACCAACAAAATCTCTGTTTTCTACTTTATAGTTGTACTGATCATAAAGCCTTGAGGATTATAAGCGGATCAAATTATTGAACGACAGAAAACAAGATAGAGAGAGAGAGATGCGTACAATGACTTTACGTTGATTTATTGTGGCGCAATCACCTAGGGCGTAAATGCAATCCGATCCTTCCACTCGTAGCCATTCATCGGTTGCTAATACTCGCCTATTCGTCTGTGTTCCAATGAAACACGAAAGCGTTACTACGTAAACGCCTAAAAGAGTAGCCCAATGCAGCAGAAAACAAAGGGGATTTACTCAGACAAACAAACCTGTCCAATTTGCTTCATGAAGTCCATCACAACGGGGCGAGTTCCAATCCCAGTCGACCAGACCACCATCCCATACGGTGTATTCACCAACTCTCCGGTCGCTATTTCCTTAGTCGATATTTCCGTTTCCGTTACCTTCGTAACCATTGATCCCACTTTCAAGTTAATGCCATCCCTGTGGAACTTCTGCTCAGCAAATGCTGTGATCCTTTTGTCAAACCTGCAAATTTCCGGTGAGAACACAAACTAAGTAGAACATATATAGGAACACATTGAAGAGACTAAGAGGGTGTTTGTATCAGCTTAGTTTAATATTTTTAGAGCTTATAAAACGTTAGGTTCTATTTTAATAGAGAAGCTCTTGAAATGTTTAGATAAAATAATGTGCATCATCTTATAAGCTCCAAAATATCTTATAAGCCCACGCAAACACCCTCTAAGGAAGAATTTCCGAGGCCGTTTTTATTACATGTTCAAAATGTGATCACTGGCCTCAAGAAGTGTGATCTTGACATGTTTCTTGAGAGTAGGATAGAGTTTGGCTAAGTCTTCGTTGACGAAGTCATGAAGCTCCGCTGAGAACTCCACCCCGGTGGGGCCGCCTCCCACCACGACAAAGTGCAGAATCCTCTTCTTTTCTTCTTCACTTATGCTCGGCAGACTTGCCCGCTCGAAACAGTCTATCACCGTTCTCCGAATTCTCTGTGCATCCTCTATTTCCTACAAGAATGATTTACGATTTTCAGTCCAGATAATAACCCGTCAATGAATACTAATAGGGAAATGCATAAAGGGTGAAAGCTCATTGAGTGTTCATTACCTTGAGAAAGTGTGCATGCTCAAGGACGCCAGGCGTATTGAACGTATTTGGACGAGCACCCATTGCGATGACGAGATAATCATAATCGACGGTGAACTCCTCGATCCCGCCCAAATTGGTTTTTTGGCTTCGGCAGTGTACTTTCTTGTTTTGCGTATCGATCTTGTAACATTCAGCTTCCCTGTATTGAGCATCAAACTTTTTCTGCCATATATAGGAAATATATCAAACACTTGGTGGGCAATGATGTTTAATGCTATATATTTAACTTGGCAATTTGTCTACTTCATGCATCTGAAATATACAAGGAAAAAATACAATTTTAGTCTTGTTCGTTTTATGTGATTATTGAATTTTTTGTTAAAAATGTAAATATTAAAAATAATAACTACACTCTTTATATATTTTCCAAAAAAATTTAATAGATAAAGTAACATAAATATCATAAAATAATTAATATATTTACAAAAAAGATGTATGTAAACGTTAAATATAAAAATAAATAAAAAATAATATTTCGGTATTCAGTACAATTCGGTAAACTGACACTAGGAAACGAAACCGAATTGGATACGAAATTTAAAAAAGAAAAGAAAGAAACAGAATACCAGATTTTTTTATATGAATTCGATTTGACCTGTGTTGTAAATGATTCAACTCAAGCTGGGTACATTATTGTTCAAACTTGTTTCAATCGCTTCAAAAACTGTATTCAAATTTAATTTGATCATTGATCTAATCAAATTCAGATGAGTTTTAATTGGATCAACATGAATCGAGTTCGGATAATCTAAAATTTTTAAGTATATTATGTTATTTTTGCACCAATCGAATTAAATTCAAAAATTTATCGAATAAATTTTTTTGTTCAAGTTTAATTTGTCAAGCAATTTTGATTTGTACCTTTCTGACAATATTACGAATGGGCTCGACAATGCTACGCGCTTCGACGGTGCCGTTGGTGACGCTGGGCAGCAACGGAGTAAAAGCAAAGTAGTTTCTGGGAGAGACAACCTGAACCTCGTACGACGGATGCGTCAAATTTTTCAGGAAACTGGTACCGGCCCAACCGGTACCCAGAACCACCACCTTCTTCTTCTTCATCATGTCCCTCTGACCCGCATCAGCATATGCAGTGCAAAATGGGCTGTTGTCTGAGACAGCCAGTAGCCCTCCACCACCACTGCGCCAGTCATTCCACAAGTCATCGCCAAAATTAAGCAAAATTGATATAAAAATTAAGTTTTGACTACGATTAATTGATATTTGTCATGATTTTAATTATAGTCGAAATATTTATAATAATTCTTAGTGTGAGTAATTTTTTAACCTTACTCGTAGAAAGAACGACTAATAAACATTGTACAGCTCTAAATTTTTGAAAAAGAACCACACCGCCATTACATGGACACTAATAAGCTTTAAAAGGCCCTTAAAAAAACAAAAGCATTACGATCCCCCTAATTTTTGATAAAAGATCAGCAATATCCCTATGGGAGACTTATAGGACGGGTTCTAATTTTTAAAACTCGCTACCTGTTTTGTTGATTCGAGCGGGTTCGGATTAGGAATTCGAAAAATTCAAACATGTTGTCACTCATAAACATATATACACAGTAGAACCTGTTATCCATTTTTTGGACCCAAGTGGATATAGATTGGGGAACTTGGAAACTCGAACCCGTTATCACTCCTAAATATACACACAAAAGAAGAAGAAAAAACAGATAAAAATATGGGACAAGAAGATAGTGAAAAATTTCAAACCTGATGGTAAAAACAAGTAGTAACTTGGACAGATGAGGATGGCTGTAAAAAGCCCTTGAAGCTTTCTGGTAATATCTATACCCACTCATTCTAATTAATTTTTTCTCTCCAACTTCTACGTTTATTTTCACACAGTAAAAAATTCCTCTTTTTACTGTACAAATATTTATTATGCAGTAAAATTTCAAGTGTGTGAAGAGAGCAGTTTATATTGCATCATTATGTGAGAATAAATGGGAGGAAGGACACGTGTCGGTTTCAGGGGATTGTTTCCTATTCGTTTGGAGAAAAGCCTGGATCGAGGTATTTAATGATAAGGGATTTAGACTTAATATGATAATACAAATTTTTTAGGTGTTGGACATGTTTAATGGATAAATCACTTTTGTGCTACTCGAACTCAATAATCTGTTAGGGATAATTATAATGTCCTCCCCTAAGATTTGATGTAATTACATATAAATTTTTATAATTTAAAAATTATATCTAGTAATTCTGACGTTTTTTTCCGTCTAACAAATAGTTAGTCAAATTTTACTGAATTGTTAATATTAGCAAAAAATAAAATAAAAAATGAAGTTTTATATTTATTTTCGATTGATTTATTACTGACTTATTGTAGGTCAAACAGATATTTTTCTGAACAAACTACCCTTATACATCTTCACACGTTAATGCATAAAATCAGGAGGTATATCTTTACCCTTATGAGGGTAATTTGGTCAGAAAATATTTATTTGACAAGTAGTAAATCAATAATAAGTCAATCGATAGTAGATATGCATTTTTATTCTTATTTTTTGCTAATATCAATAATTTTGGTGTATTTTTACTAAGGGTCATATGACTCTATTTATTACACGGAAACAAACCTCAGGGTACTAATTTGTAATTTCTCAAATAACAAAAGGTATACGGATAACTATACGAAATCTTAGGGGAGGACAAACTCAACCTACATGTGATTTTACATTAAAAAAATAAATTGGTTTCAGTATTTGTCAAATAGATAAGTAATTTGAAAACTTTTGATTCAGCTTATTTTTTATTTCTTTTGTATACCAAACATAAGAATGATATACTAAAATCATTAAATTCCTACTTTTATCCGATTTCTTTTTTGTTCTATTGCCATCCAAATTCATTCCTACATATCAATCGACCGATAAAAGGATATAATATTATAGTCTCATTGAAATATTTTTCTATAATTCTTTATTAATTTGTATTTTGAGTTATATGTAAGCAACATATATAGTGTATTGATATGTTTGTAATTATGCAAAAAGTCTCATAGAAGAAAATGTAATTATGTATGAGGGCAAAGAAGTAATAATAATACTACCAAATTTATCTCATACATTTAATTAATTGAGTTTTGATCATTACGAAAATTGTCTTTTTGAGAGAGGAGAGGGGTTGGTGACAAGAGAATCGTGGGTTTGGGGGTGCATTAAGCGTGCTTCTGTTGAAGTCGCAATACACAATTTTGACAAAATATCCGGCCTGCCGGATTCGAACCAGCGACCTAAGGATTGCTATATACCTACTACAGTCCTCCGCTCTACCAACTGAGCTAAGGCCGGTTGACAGAAATTATCATATTTCTCCACTAACCATGGTTACTAATTTTAAATTAATCCAAATCTATTTAACCAAGAAAAATGAATTATGTTCTACGTGATAAATACAACCTAAAAATCTTGATGAGTGAATAGCATGTACCATAATCAAACAAAATCAATACGAAAAGTTAAGTTTTGACTATAGTTAATAAAATTTTTTCATGATTTTAACTATGGTTAAAATATTTACCATCGATTTTGGTTATAGTTAATATTCTGACTTCGACTATATAAATAACGATTAATAGATGTTGCGCGGTTGTGATAGTTAGTTTTCATTAATTTTTAATCAAGATAATTAACATATTTTCCTAGTATTCCAAATATATATATTTTTTTTTCTGATCTCCAGACAAACATCAATGTAAAATAAACATGCACTTGATATGATAAAAATGGAATATAAAAAAAAAGAAGGAAAAAAAAAAAGACAATAAGCCTAAGCACCTAAAGTTTTAGAGAGGATCTATAGTATGGAAAACTACCAACCTCTGATCTAGCTCTATTAATGAGGAGAGTTCAACCTTTGGAATGAAAGGCAATGCTGTCGAATGCCAGAAGGGAAAGAAAGCTAAAATAACATCAATCGCTACCAACACTTCAAGTGTTGTTCCTATTATATCGCTGGACGGAAGTAAAGGAAAGAGGAAGAGGGTTCGGTAGCCAGAGATTTCAAACGATGTCTTCATTTACTGCTGAATAAAGAGAATTATTATATTTAATATAATAATAATACCGAAAATGTGAGCAAAGTATTAGATAATATTCTTATTGATATCTTTCTTTTTTTTTTTTTTCTATTTTTGGCTTGTTTTGTGTTTCGACGTGTGATTTATAAAAGAGTACGAGCTCAAAAATTCAAAATCAGTTAAATATTTGGACTTTTATAGTTAGTAAATAAGGTTTAAATAGACAATATATAGACCAAAACATAAAATTCCGACCTGCCGGATTCGAACCAGCGACCTAAGGATTGCTATGGACACACTACAGTCCTCCGCTCTACCAACTGAGCTAAGGTCGGTTGATGAACCTTCTCTACTTTACTTTATCTATCAACACGATCAACACATTAATAGCCAAAAATAACACGCAAAGGGGAGAATTCATCCAAACACATTTGAGGGTGTTCAACTGAGCTTATAAGCTTTTTGAAACATCTTATAATATGTTACAGAACTTATAAGATGCTATAAAGTGAATTTTTTTAGAAAAAGATCTTGTAAGCTTTAAAAATAAGATGATAGGAGAGTATAAGCTCTTTAAAAAACAAAAAGTTATAAAAAGTTCCCAACTTATTTCTAAAATTCAAAAAAAATTCTCAAATTAATTATAAATTTATCATTACTAACATATTTTAAGTTCCATAATCTTAATTTATCCAAATACTTCGTGAACTTATTTTTAAAATAAAATCTAACATCTTATAAACTCTAAATATATCTTATAAAATATAAACCAACTATGCAAATTAAGCTCTAAAAATATTTTAATTAGGTACACCAATTATGCAAAATAAGCTCTAAAAATATTTTAATTAATTAGGTACACCAATGATGCAAAAAATATATTTTTTTAAATGAAAGCGATGAATATTATTAATCGAAGTAAATCGATTACAATCAGTCCTGTCGAACATAGACAATTACAATATACCTTGATCAACAATAATCACATAAGTTAACTCAAAACAACACATTACTATTACAGTATACAAATAATACCTACTATACAGTGGACTATCATCCCACACATTGGTGGGCCATATGATTTTCTAGTTAAGGCCTCTTCTACCAAGACTAGTTAATGACGAATTCGTGCATTAATGACGGGCCAAAGCCCAAAAAGACGGGACTCACTTTTTGCTAGTAAATAAGATATTAGCAAGGATTATGGAAGATATTATGGCTAATCAAACATAGTAAACAAGCCCTTAATGGATAAAAGAATTAGAAATTTATGTGTTGTGACTACATTATCATTATATATGTCACGAATTATTTGCATAATTTTTCTATTACTACTTATAGTGACAACATTTACTTAATTCAATATTGTCACCATTAAAATTACGAAAATCATTGTGAATTCCGAGTTTGTATTCTCATAAAACTGAGTTAAATACCATGCAAATTCAAGAGCTAGAAAACTCAAACTGAAACCAGAAAACTAGCACTATGCTTGAATTTATTTTTGGACTGATTTGTTTTATTTTGTAGAAATAGAAAAAGAAAAATAGATAAAATAAGTATGTGTTGAAAATAGTACTGTATATGTTTGAATTTATTTTTGAAGACAACTTAAAATAATGTAAAATAGGTACTTGTATGTTTGGTTTTGATTCTTGGGAGACAAAATTCACTGTTCATTATCAATTATATCTCTTTTCTATTAATTTATATTTGTATATATATATATACATATATATTATTTTGTTTATATATGAAATGTAGAGAGCCTTTGACTAGCATTTGGAAATGTGCCAGAATCAGCAAAATACACCAGGTCAATGTGTCTTTGAGACAACCCAAACATCGGTCATGTTCCGACCCATCTCCAAAAATAAAAACAAACATAGTGTAGACATCCAGTCATGTACTATACTATAAGGTAAAAATCTAAGTTCATCCAAATAAACCGTAAACAAGCTCCAAAAGAATATTGCACCTCTCATATAATTGTACGCAATTACGAAGATAGGGGGAAAGCTTTTCTCCTAGCAATTGATTTCAGATGCGACTTGAATCTCTTCCGAAAACGTATCTCCTGGTCCAATCACCCATGACTAGCAACCTTGTCCGCCAACTCACTTGCTTACTGCACGTATTCAAACCAACAATAATGTAATAAACTAGACAAGAATGCAAGAATCTGTTGTTGAAGATGTGTATGTATTATTGACCTTGCATATACAGAATACCAAAGCCATTGCGTGCTACGGCCCATTGAAACCCAGTCTCCCGGCAGCTCTGCCGCTGCTTGCTCCCCGCCGAGAGGGGCGAATTGCCCAAGATGTCGGTACCTAGTTTAATAGGGTAAATTACATTAACACTCGTTGAGGTTAAGTCCAGTTATACAAATATCACTCACAATTCTTTGCAAAAGTACAAATAAACTATTTGAAGTTGTAGTTGTAAGTGCACCCTCTGGTCAGTGACTAAATTTTACACAAATACCAACTGAAGTATATTACGCTTACACATGGAGTGTTCATATAGTTAGATTTGTCCTCACAAGGTATCGATATAATTTACCCTGTGTACTCAAATTTTTTTTCTAGAATTTTAGGACTTCTGTTGCTTTTTTCTTTTTTTTTGGGGGGGGGGGGGGTTCAAAAAGGTATTGTGCGGGTAAAATTACATTTTACGTCCTACAAGTTAGTCCATTTTTTGATCTTGGTCTCATTTGTTTTTCAACTGACCACATTGCATCCTGTAACTTAAAAGAAAATTGCAATTTCGGTCCCAAGTCTCAATTTCGTTAAATTTCTTATGAAAACAACACATGTATGGCATGAGCTCCGTTATCTTGAAGGGATTGAGGTTGTTATCGTCTCAAATTGAACGGAATTAAGGTTTGGGATTAAACTTGCAAGTTTTTTTTAGTTATGAGATGCAATAATGTGGTTTCCATTCAAAAATAATAAGATCAAAATCACAAATAGACTAACTTGTGGAATGTAAAATACAATTTTTCAGATTTTATGCCAATCAATATTTTCCACAAAGGGTAAAATGCAATTAACCCTATTGCAGAGTACTGCATATACTAGATGTTGTAACTTTCTTTTTATTCATATAATCTCAGATATTGGGAAATTCTAATCCCAGATTGGGTTTGGCCTCATTTGAACCAATTATATGAGAAATTTAATTACATTTGCCATATAATTGGTGTATACTTCAGAAAAAGTGACTAGTCACATGGCATGTGTATCACACTTATTATGTGATTAATTTGATTCGGGTAAAAATTTTCCCAAATACGCTTAGCTACTGAAATCCAACATACCTGAAAGGGCGGAACTCATGACGACCACCACTCCTGAACTTGCGAGGACCCTCAGGATTCTGCTTACATTTTTCCATCTTGTTGAAGCAGTTTGAAAGATAAGTACCTTGTTGAGCAGCAACCTGCACCGTATACAGAACATTTAATCATAGTTAATTGTCATAATTAAAAATAATTAGCGTAATCAATAGTCATTGAATGGCTGTTAATCATTGTTTTTGCATACTCGTTTCAAGATCGTGATGATGCACAGATGGATAAACGTATACTTACTTGAGCTGTAGCAGGAAGGCTCTTGGTCTGCTTGTCGACAAGCGATAACGCGGCCTTGAACTCTTCGATATCGATCTCTTCTCTATTGTTACTGTACATGTCTTTGAGCAAGTCCGACACATTGAACAAATGCTTGCTCTTCAGGTACAGTTCAACCTGCGGGTACCGAATAATCACATCTTCGATCACATCCTGGAATTCTTCGATTGTTAAGGTGCCGGAGTTGTCTTTGTCTGCAGCTCTGAATATTTCTGAGATATCTTCCTGCAAAATAATGAACAGCACTTTTAAGTACAATGATGATGATAGTTGAAAATATTTCTGATTTTGCAGTACCAAAGAGACGGGGTGAAAATGGTTCAATACATTTTTAATCTTGTAACTTGGGTCATTTAATATTTTTATTCATTAATTTTCATGAATAGTTTTTGGTCCCTCGTCTTTTTTATTTTCGCGATTTCCTCCATCTTTTTATTCGCCGAAATTCAGCCCACTCAGTTTGGAAAGTGCATTTTTGAATTCTACAGTATTTGTCCCTGTTGTGAAAAGGTATTTTTAATTACCCTTTACTTAGTATTCTTTTTTAATAATAAATCAAATTTTGTTATGAAAAGAACAAAGTTTAATCGGAAAAGAAATTATTTAGTAGTCCTAAATTCTTTAAACTAATTAAATATATTTTGAAAATAAATAATATTTTCGACCAAAAACATGGGAAAAAAAAGACATAACATTTCAATTCGGTTAGTTAATATGAAGCTAAAATTCTAAATAAATTGCATAAGTAAAATATTAAACAAAAACTTCACTAAGATGCTAGGTATACACTATATTTCAATTATATAATTATATTTTCAAATTTAGTCAACCAACATATTAGGAGGATCAATTTAGTAACTATAAAATAATAAATAGAAAATGAGCTAATTATATTAAAAATTTAAAACTTAAAAAATAAAAATAAAAATTGCTGGGAATAATTTTGTAACAATAAGTTAAGTACAGAAAATTGACCAAATAAATATTAAGAATAAATAGATATCGGCAAATAAACACACCAATTTTATTCAATTCAAATTGCTTATGAAAATTAAGTAAAAAATGATCGAATCTCTTACTAAGATTATGTTTGGTTGGTGGGAAAAGTGAAAGTATAGGAGAAATAGAAATAAAGGACGATGTATAAGAAAAAGTTTAGTGTTTGGTTTGGGAGAAGAGATGATGGGAAGTAAAACTGGATGTATATGAAATCCATTTGGAGTCCAATTTCATTTCCGTCCGAAATTGGGCGGAAAAGTGGAAGTATAAGCGCAAAAAGACAAAAAAAATACATATTTTATTTTTATTTACTCCATTGCGCATATATATATATATATATATATATATTTCCCTCCAATTCTTTTCTCTTTCCCGCTGATAGTACGGTACATATAATCGTCAGAGAAAAGATAATCAAATCGTTGGAAAAAATACTACGTCGAAGTCAATAATCCGGTAAACATACTTTGTATTTACGATTTTTCAAATTTTTTTATTGCTAATTTGCTATTAATCTTGATTGAATAATTCTTTTCCCTAATCGTGTTTCCTCATCCCGCCGCCGGCACTAATAATTTTTATTTTATTTAAGCTGAATAGTTTAGAATAAATGAACAATATTCGTTTTGATGAATACTTTTGTTAATAAAAAATATTATTGTTCTTGTTTGATATATATTTTTATTAATAAGGTTTTTAAATATTTGATATTTATACTATTATATAAAAAAAAAACCCCTCCACACTCACAAACGACGGTTACGTACACCGTTGCACCATTTTTTGTGAAGTCAAGAATGCCCTTCAACTGATAATATAACCAACTTATTTAACTTTCAAAGTTTCACTAATTGATAAATTAGTTTTTTTTTTCTTTCTTTTATTTTTTTAATGTGACGTAATGATTAATATTTTATTCTTATTTATAATAATAATAATAATAATAATAATATATTTTAAAATGCAAAAAAATACTTATCATATGTACGCAGAAACGGCGTGCCACAGCGACTAGTTAGTATAATATTAACTTGTTCATTTTCTAATACAAAGTGAAGAGAAAGTGTTAAACTGTAAAACTACAAAAATTAGTATTTTCTTCTTAATCTATTTTTCTCGTACCAAACAAGGAAAAATATTTGATATTACTTTCCTTCTAATCATACCAAACAACTTGAAGGAAAACTATTATTATTTCCTTCCCCTTCCCCTCTCCCTTCCCTTTCCCCTCCTCTTTCTTTTTATTTGAACCAAACGAACCCTAATGGACTTTAAATCATTAGATAATCATTGATATACTTTGTTACTTTATCCTTCGCAATTTTTTTTAATATAATACCATAGGAGTATAATAACAATAATATAACATGAAAAATTAAGTCGTACAAACAAGACATACTGTTAAATAAAAACATAGATGATACGAATTAGATTCCTAGAAATAAATCACAAAACCGAATTAAAAAAATATGAAATCAAAGGCAACAAACCAACGGCAAAAAATAACATTTTGTGTACAATCATACTGCGAAGTATGAAGTTAAAGAAGTATATAAACAAGGTCAGTGACAGTAAAATATTATTAGCATAATTATAGAATTTTTCAATATAAATATGGATAGTGGGCATATACTCTATTAAAATTATTTTTTTATTAGCAGTAGTTACTAAATAATGATTCAAATCACTCAAAATCAATAAATTTAAAATTAAAAGATTCAAAATATTATATAAAAATTAAATGAAATTATAAAAAAATAACAACATCCACAAAAAAAAATTAAAAAAAAAGGCTGCAATAAAATAATATAGATTACCATTATCCCTTTCTGATCCACAGTGGTACAATCACCAAGAGCATATACATCCGCACATCCCTTTACTCGCAACCATTCATCAGTTGCTAGAATACGCCTATTACCCTGCAAATATATATATATATATAATAAATAATATTTTGCGTTTTAAAATTTATTATAAATATAAAATATATATAAATCAACACATCATATTTTAAAATATACTTGGAAGCAAAGAGCCCGTTTTACGATCACAAAAGGCAATAATCATATGTAGATCAGGTTTGATGGAATCGGACTTATCACAAAGCAAATATAATACATTTATTTGATTAATCATTCTTCTTAAACTCTATAATCTATACCAATCACATGACTCGTAAAAAACAAAGGTGTAGAAGATTACTTGATCGATTTGTTTCATAAGGTCCTGCACAACTGGTCTAGTTCCAACCCCAGTTGACCACACGACCATTCCATGAGGTATGGCAACATCCTCCCCAGTAGATTTTGTTACCATGTTAATCATTCTGTCTGAAACGCTCATGACGCGGTGTCCTGTTAAAACTTCAATACCATCTCTCTGAAATTTCGATTCAGCAAATGAGCTTATCCTTTCATCAAACCTACAAAAAAAACAAGATTCCGACGTTCTCCATCTCAATTTTAACTTGCTCCAGCAAGAATGGAATATTGTGCAAGAAGGTGGAAAACGACATAAGTATATATCACTGACTTTTTTTAAGTTGTTTTCAAACTGATTGAATTTTCAAATCATATTATATTTTCTATTCATTTAATATATACAAGCCACATGTACAAAATCTTTTCTCAAGGTGATGTAATCTTTTGTACACGTGGCTAGTATGTATAAATTGGAACAAAAACTATAATATGATTTGGAATAGAAAATTCAATCTTAATCTTCTACTAGCCCAAACTTTGTCACACAAACACTCCATGTCCCTTTATAGGTCGTTTCAAAAC
This sequence comes from Sesamum alatum, assembly GCA_034509735.1. Lineage (NCBI taxonomy): Eukaryota > Viridiplantae > Streptophyta > Magnoliopsida > Lamiales > Pedaliaceae > Sesamum > Sesamum alatum. Next base: position 1,824,152 of record JACGWO010000008.1, on the reverse strand, counting down.
CAACTAGCCCAAAAATGAATCCAAACATAGCGCATATGTTGACTTAGAACCACCGTGAAGTAGCTTACGTGTTCAAAATATGATCGCCAGATTGTATGACAGTTATCCTCACTAAATCTCCAACCGAGGGATAGATGTTCACCAGATCTTCATGGACGAAATCATGAAGTTCTGCAGCAAACTCCACGCCAGTCGGACCCCCTCCGACGATTACAAAATGGAGATTCGTTCTTCGCTCTTCCTCAGTCAGCCCCGGAAGAACTGCCTTCTCGAAGCAATCGATTACAGCCCGACGGATCCTCTGAGCATCCTCGACTTCCTGCATCAGACAACTACTGCTTCTGAGCAAACGAGGTGGACTGACCAAAAAACCTTGTCTGTTTCTTACATACATTTGGATTTCATACATTCCTTAAAGGGTAAATTATATTTTGTCATTCGAACTATACCCATTTTTATGCTTTACCATTTAGACTTTTTTTTTTGTGTGTGTGTCAACTTACCATCCCAGCTTTGTGAAATTTGTCAATTATCATATATGACCGTTTTCCAATCGATTTTTCTGTTGGAAATACATCACATACAATGCAAATCACAGTGTATATGGTTCATCTTTCCACCTAAGTGCACTTGTGCAGTGTATGCGATATTTTTCCGACAGAAAAATCAATCAAAAAACGATCATATATGGTAAATAAATAACAAAAGTGTAAACAGGCATAGTTCGAAATACACAAAAAAAGAAAAAATAAATGACAGTGTAAAACAGGCATAGTTCGAATCGCAGAATTATAATTTACCCTTCCTTAGTTTAGGTCATCACCTTGAGAAAATGGCAGTTTTCCATCACGCCAGGAGTGTTGAAGGTATTCACTTTAGCTCCAATGGCTATAACTAAGTAATCGTATTCCAAAGAGAACTCATTATTCCCAGCTAAATTTTCATCAATGTTGGACCGACACACCACTCTTTTCTTCACTGGATCGATCTTGAAACATTCTGCCTCCCAGAACTTGATTTCCCCGTTCCTCTGTCGGAAATTCCAATGGTTTTTTAACCAAAATTGTCAGCAAGTTTGAAACGCAGTAAAATTATTGGTAAAGATTAAGGACAAGCTGGATTTCTTGAAAACCAAATGTGACAAGGAAACATGAGCTGATGGACACAACGGGCAGAATGATATTTTTGGTCCCGTAACTTGAAGGCTTAAATGACTCAATCAAATTGTAATTTTAGTCCTATAAATCAATGCATGCACGATTAAAAATGTCAACTCCCTTAAAGCTTCAAGATTAAAATTTCAATTAATTGGATTCATGTGCAATTCACATGAAATTTTCCGGCCCAAAGAACTAAAACTACTAAAATTTTAAAGTTGCCCGTAATGGTGTAATGTAAGAGTACTAGTTTACCTTCTTTATGATGTTTCGGACAGGCTCGACGATGCTCCGTGCCTCGACCGTTCCACAGGTGACGCTGGGCAGCAACGGCGTGAAGGCGAAGTAATTCCTAGGCGAAACAACCTGAACCTCGTACGTGGAGATGTCGAGATCTTTGAGGAAGCTAGTACCACCCCATCCTGTTCCAAGAACTACCACTCTTTTCTTCTGTGTAATTTCCTCTGGAGAAACTGATGATTTTTGCCCTTCTGCATAAGCCACTAGGCCTCCGCTGCTGAAAATAGTCAAGAACAAGCACATTTCAATATGTGGGAAATATATGTATCACAACATGATTGTATCAATAGTACCAATACTTCTTGGAGAAACTCATGTCTTATGATATGTCTTAAAATCCTATGTAGAGATATTGTCTCCCGACCATGGAAAAATTGTAATTTACGTCCCATAATTTATCCATTTTGTGATTTTAGTCTCATTGTTTCAGCACGCATCAGATTTAGTTCAATAAGTCACAAAAACTTGCAATTTTAGTCACAACTACAATTTCGTTAAATATTTAACAGAACACGTGCAAATTGCATGCTCGTTTTGTTGAATTAATAGTTAAGTAATGAAATTTGTGGTTGAGGTTAAAATTGCAAGTTTTTGTGACTTATGGGACTAAATCTAGTGGTGCTAAAACAATGGGACCAAAATCACAAAGAAGGTAAGTTGTGAAACGTAAATTGCAATTTTCTCGTTTCTGGACACTAGGGCTGAAGAATTAATTCAAATTACTCGATTTTTTATTTGAGATTGATTGGTAAAAACTTGCTTGACCTCGATTTGTTTTATAGTTTTCTAATTTTTTTAATTTCAAAATAATTATAAATTTAAATTAATTCAATTTTTTTATAATAATAATTTAAATTTTAATATCATTTATAGTAAATAAAAATAATTATTTAAAATTTTTAATTAAATAATAATTTAAATTAATTAATAATATATAAATAATTAGTAAATATATTTATAAAAAGTTGTTTAATTATTAACATTTATATTAGATTTAGGTATTTATTAACACTTATATTCATTGAGATACTTAAATTTAAAAAATAAATTTATTATATTAATTTTTTACTATAATTTTGATTTAATATTTCAATTTAAGTTATAAAACTTCAAAATATTTATATACTGTTTTTCGTATTTTTAAGTAAATATATTTCAAAAAATTATTTAATTTTTTACATGCATTCAAAATATAAAAAAAACACTCAAAACAAGTCAAAGATGCACTTAGTCAAATATATAGGCCCCATAAGGATATTTTTGTCAAAATTTCACAAAAAAGGCATAAAAAAAGGCTAGAAAACAGCCCCCACACGCACAACACACGCGTGCAGTACACCCTCCGTTAATTCATAACGGAAGGGGTGTTTTTTGCTAACTTTTATAAAACACAGGGGATGTTTTTGCCTATTTCAAAAATACAGAGAAATTTTTAGCAGACTTTTCAAAACACAAAGGAATTTTATGCATTTTACCCAATATATTTTGGAATTTAAGTCTTTGATATTAACAAAACATGTTTGGTAAAAGAAACTACTAACTTTCACTCTGTAAAAATGCAGTAATTATATTTTAAAAAAGCCACTAATTCTCACTTCCTAAAAGGAGATCTTTTAGAGATGTAATTTATGCTAAAAATCCACTTAATCCAATATTCTTTTTTTCAAATCTGTAAGTTCATTTAAAATGTGTTCTCAAACATGCTCATAAATTTTAGAGAACTTCTAAAGTTGTATTTTTTTTTTTTATCCCATCACTTAAATTTTCTATACTTTTAGTCCCATTGTTTACAAAATTTTGTAAAATAGTCCTAAAATTAAAAATTCTCACTTCAAACCTCCTAGTAGAATGACTGAAAATGAGATATTTTTACAAAATATGGGACGATTATCGATAATCCCATAAGCAATGGGATTGAAATTGTATCGATTCTAATCATGGGACGAAAAATACAATTTCCCCCACAAAATGTATGATGGATATATAAGGTTAATTGTATTTTTATTCCTGTAATTATATTATTTTGGCATTTTAGTTCTGTATCTTGTTAGAGTTGAAAAATGGTCCTTCACCTATTTAAATTTTGCAATTTTAGGAAAAATTTGATCAGAATCTTCAAAGTTGGCCGGAAAGTGACATCATAATTCCAACCAACATTGAAAATTCCAATCAATTTGATTTGTCCCAAAATCATGAAATTAGAAAGATGAATGACCATTTTACAACTCTAACAAATTACAAAATTAAAGTGTCAAATGCCTATCATTACAGGACCCAAAATACAATTAAACGATATATAATGCCACAAACAAATCAATGAAACAATATGACTCTTGATTTACCTCTTGAAATAATTGAAAGGAAACTGGTACATAAACATAAGTGATCTTTATCATAGTCTTCCCCCAAATTAATCAAAATAACCAGACAATAACTCCACAAACCACTTATAAATAAAAATAAAAAAAAATAAACATGGGAATTAATCAAAAACATACAAGAGATCCAAAAGTAACCACGACGATCATGACAAGAACATAGAAAATTCTTACGCAGATCAAATCACATCGCTAACAATAATGTAAATTTTATTTTCACTGTCGGGTGTTTTCATCGTACATATATGCATGAAAACTAAACAATAATGGAAGAATTAATCATAGTGAAAATTAAACCTGAGTGAAGAAAGAATCAAAAGCTTGGTTGAAGTGGGATGGTCATGCAGAAATCTGTTGAAGTAGCAGAAAAATCTCATCCTTCTGTCTAATTTTTTAATTACTTTTAATTGCTGTCCGAATTCTTGAAATTGTGGATCAAGAACACAAACTTTCTTAGTGTAGTAACTGTAGAAATCTATATAAAAGAGCGTTGTTCCCTCCTCAATTCTTGGTAGTTATTATGAGCCTTAAATGGATGTACGTACGTTGGTCAAAGGTATTTGTTCTGTTACTAAATTAATTAATTAACCTTAATTTTTTGAACAATAATTTCTAAATTTATTTTTTTTATAAATCTTTCAATAATATAGTATGCGTCGGTATTGGAATTGTTGGCTCAAAGTTTTCATAATTTTTTAGGGAGGAAATAACACTTTTCGTCCTGTAACTTATGATCTTTAATGTTTGATCCCATTGATTACGGAATTCTCACTTTTGGTCCCGTAACTTTTAAGAAGTAGCACTGTTGGTCCCATGTCACTTTTCCATTAAATTTTTTAACAGAAAACACCACGTGCTTAGCACATGGCCATTAGAGTCTTTACACTTTTGGTCCCATATATTATGAGATTATTAGTTTTGGTCCCATATATTATGAAATTTTCATTTTTGGTCCCATAACTAAGTAACACTTTTGGTCCCATGCACTTGACGGCCACGTGGCACTTTCCATTAAATATCTAACGGAAAGTGTCATGGGATCGAAAGTGGATCGAAAGTGCTAGTTTTTGAAAATTACAGGACCAAGAGTGAGAATTCCATATCTAATAGGACCAACAGTGAAAACAACCTAAGTTATGGGATGAAAAATGTTATTTCCCCATCTTTTAGACATGGAAGTTGGCTCAAAGTTTCTACAATCTTTTATTAAATAACCATAATAAATATGATTTTTTGTCATTGTTAGTTATTATGGTTAGAAAGGAATCATGGCAAATACAAATTAACTACAGTTGCACAACGATCATTAGTCGTTTTTTCTGCAAGTGGAACCAAAATATTAGGATTAGCCAAGAACTGTGGCAAATATTTTAGTCATAGTTAAATCACAGTAAATATTGGTTAATGGTAGTCGAAATTTAAATCTTTGTATTGGTTTTATTTTATTGAGATAGATAATATTGATTTACCATAATTTTAAGCCATAGTCATTTATAATATGGGGGATTTTTTTATTTTGTAGTGAATGTTTATTACTGCAAATTAAGTATAATGTTCCTAGTTTGACAAGTCGTATCTATATATATACATATAATATTGTACTCTGTGCTGAGAGATTTGTACATTTGTTTTTGGTTGAAGTCTAACGGCAGTTATCCTATTCTACAGCGGATAAATAGATCGAAAGTCGTCGGAAGGTGCAGCACGCTTTTGGGCAGTCAAAGATTCGGATAGAGAAAAATGCAAGCAATTTATGTGATATTACGAATGAATAAATTAATTCTCTATAAGAAATAAAATAGTAGTTTATTTTTTTATGTATCTTAAAATGAAGCAATTTACCTCCTTGTCTAGGGAGGTAAGTTGTTCTATTTTAAAGAATACAGGGTGATAAAATGTTATTATCTTTTTATAGGGAATAATTTGCTCATTTGCAATATCATAGTTGTTCTATTTTAAAGAATACAGGGTGATAAAATGTTATTATCTTTTTATAGGGAATAATTTGCTCATTTGCAATATCATAGTTGTTCTATTTTAAAGAATACAGGGTGATAAAATGTTATTATCTTTTTATAGGGAATAATTTGCTCATTTGCAATATCATAGGGAAGTAAATTGCATTAAAAACTCAATTCATATATCACAAAGATTTTTTCTTCTCACCTTATTAATTTTGAAAAAAATGCTAGCAACCCCTTTGATATTGTAAAATAAATAAATTATTTATTATAAAAAATAAAATAGTAATATATCATCTTATATTTTTTTAAATGAAACAATTTACCTCATCGTATTTTATAACTCGAAGTTCTTAGCTCCTAAACTTTTCGAATGCGGGACACTAAGTTACTTTTAAGGGTTTTTCTTATTTCTTTTTTCATCTATTGTTTTCTCCTTTTCCAAATTTCTTTAATCTCTTTTGACTTTTCTTAAAAATTATATGGTGGCATTGGTTTTGCTACCCCTATTTTTTTTCTTTCATCTTCTTCAATATTATGTATACAAATATTTTTTTTCTTTTATTTTTTTTAATATTATGTGTCCAACTCTTTTTTCTTTTTTTTACATGTATTGATGTTGTTCGTTCTTTTATATATTTTTATTTTTATTTTTATTTTTCTCATATTTTTGTTTAATTATCAATACATAAAGATTGCTATATTATGTGTTTATATAGATATACATATATATATAATATGGTTCGAGTCTATTGATTTTTTTTTTTAATTTGATTCAATTAATCAGACCAATAATCTAAAAACTTGACCAATTCGATTTTCGATTCAATTATGAAAACATTGCTGAGTTGCATTAAACAAGAATTTATGATATTTATTAATATTTTTTATATTAGTGAGAGAGTGAAGTCAAATAATCAATCTCAATTAGTGAAAAACAAAAACAATTGTAAAGCAAAAAATGAAGAAAGGCTTTGAGGCTTGAATTGATTTTCCTGATTTCACCCGCCTCCCTCAAGAACCCTAGCAATTAGCAAGCAAGCGCTAATTCATTTACTGAAATCTCTATAAAACCCCAAAGATCATTCGCCTGTTCTCACAACAATCTCTTTTCCAGTTCGTCTATCTTAAACCCTAATTGAAAAATCGCTCAAGATTTTTTTTCCCGTTCAGCGTTTGTTCATCATTGTGGGAATGAATGAACCAACCCCTTCAGATCTAATACCCAAATTTTATTCTTTATTTAGGTCATGAATTTCTGTGTGAGATTTGCACGTAGCACTCCCGGGCTCCTCTGAAAATTTATAGCTGAAGAAAGAAGCCCCAATGCTCGTGCAACAACGACGCCGTCAAGTGTTGCAGATTCGTCGCTGTACCTTTTCTTCCACGGCTTATCTGTGTCAAATCGACGGCAACATCTTTTTCTCGCTATGTTGGAAATTTGTTTGTTTTTCTTTTTTTCCATATTTATTTGCCTTTCCACACCTTTAGCTTTTTTTCTATAATTTCATGAATTAATGAAAAAAGGGCTAGTCATAGAGGCAGAAATTTGATGCGGTTTTCACGTGGGGGTATTTACTTTTTTCCTATTGTTTTACCTCTAAAAGTATACGCTATATATGAGAAATTTAAAGTTTTAAAGATGAGGGTTTTGTTTTCATGCAGAATTTCGGTTTTGGCGATGATTAATGCATTATCCGCGCTTCTGAGATTTATAGTCCATGAAGCATAAATGGAAAAAATGGTTGAATTTCTTGATATGAGCCAATAATCTAAATCATTTTGTGATTTTATGCATATACTCGTACATATGTATATGTGTTTCTTTTTTTTCAGTTCATTGAATTGGATTTGAATATTCGTGGCTGTGATGATTGTTTCTACAGCTTAATTATGCCAGTTCTGCTTCAGAAAATTCTTGATTGATAAAGCTGTTTAAACCTCTGAGCTGCTCAACTTTCTTTTTGATTTTTCTTTAAGTCTTTTGTAATAAGAGTTTTTCAATTTTAACATTTGTAAGTCAGTGATGAGTTTATCCACTTAATTGAGGTGTAGCTGATCTCAAGACCCTGATCTTCAGGGAGAACCTACTCGGGGTTGCTACATCATGCCCTGAAACCATTGGAAATATCTGAGGCTATACACATACAAATTGCTCAATTTTTTTTTATTTCTGTTGAATTCATAAGAAATTTATGTTACTCAAAGTTGTTTGTTTTAATTTTAATGTCTTCAGGGATTTAACGTGCTGATGATGCTATGTTGGATAGTATATGAGCGGTAGTGAAGCCAAGTTCCTGCTTTTGCAGGGGGAACCTCCTTGGTGGATCTACATTGCAAATGATCAATGTCCATTTACTGAGGCAATTGAGAAAAGATTTCAAAGTTGGCATATTGGTTTTAAAATCTTGTGCATTTGTTTGGATGAAATATTGGAGTAAGTATGAATGATTTTTTGTAATTTAATTGTGATTGAGTTTAACTATACTCTTGCCCTTAATATGAATATGGGGTTTAGGGTCTGAAAAACTCAGATATTGTTGTGTTGTCATCAGCTTCTTCTCTTGAAAATTTCAACGAGATTGGAGTTAAATAACAGCACTACATGCCAATTATTAATTGAAAAATGCTTTTGATTTCTACTGTTTTTAACAAGAAGTTTGCATCCTGTGCTAAGTTTTAGTTTGTATCTGTAAAATTTATGAATCTCTCTGTTACCCTTATTTTTGGGATGAAACTATGTGTTGGCATGCAACAGATTCATGTTATTAGTAGTTGTATATTGTAAGCATAATGCAGGTGCTCCTTAGTTCGTCTTGAAGAAGCAATGTAAATCTATCATGTGCTACTCGACCCCCTGTGGACCTGCGGTTGTTCAGGGTTCAGGAAGCATGCTCAAGTGTTGAGATGGATATATGCTTTCTTGAAGGTGGGGAGATCTGTGTTCATTGTGAAATTTGGAGGGAGACCACTTTAATAGAATTTGATCCTAATTCTCTTGTATCTTATATGGTTTGTCTTCCCCCTTTGTACCAATTAACAATCGTAAGGAGAGTTTCTTCATCTGACAGCACTGTAGTAGTGACCAATTATGGTATTTTAGATAGTAGTACATTGTAATTTTGAATATGTTCTGAAAATAATATACTTCTATATTAGTAGAAGTTTTAAATATGTTTTGGGCTAAGCTGCTTGAGAAAACTTGTAAAAAGTCGGTAAAAAGAAAGATCTTCTCATTTAACTCGTAAATATGTTGCTTAGACCAATTTAACAGGAACAACATTCTTGATGACATTTTTCTGCATAAGTGCTCCTCTTTCAAAGAATAGAAATGGCTAAGGAGGTGTGCTTGATTACTTTGCTGAGGAGGTGTGCTTGATTACTTTGCTAAGGAGGTGTGCTTGAGTACATTTACTCCCCTTCACTTATTATCCTCTTACTTAAATCACCTTGAAAATTTACAGAAATCACTTCTGATAGCTTTTAAAAGTCAAAAAAACCCCTAAGTCAATTTTAATATAATTTTTCAAGAACATAAATGCTTTTAGGTGTGCATCTGTAATTATCAAAAGATAGAGGAGGTGTTAAAGTAATATTATTGATAATCAGTAATATGGTACCATGTATATAATTTATTACTGTTGAATATGATAAAAGTCAGCCTGAATTGCTACATTATTAGGTAAAAAGAATGTTGAACATGAAGATTGCTAGCTAACCGAGCCATATTATGAGCAGCTCATTACTGATTTCTTGGATTAAGAATCTTATAAGGCCATATTTACTAATATTTGTTGGATTAATCTGTATTGTATTAAGTCTCCTATTAAATGTTGTATTGATGGATCCAAGACATCTCAACTACTCATTTACTACTTTGCATTGCGTATCCTACTAAACGTGAAATTACTAAACTGTCCACGCCCCAATATAGGTTGTCAACTGTCATGTCACCACTGCAGAACCTTCTTGTTGTGGATTTCTCACGCCTTCGTTCTTCTCCTTCGCCGATCTGCAACAGTCGAATGCCCTCAACTCCTAGCTCCACCCGTGAGCCCATTCCTCGACTCCTACTTCTTCCAAAGGCAGTACAGTCACTAACATCCGCGGGCAACGAAGGTACATTTCTTCTCAACATCTATGCAAGGTTATATACGTACTTGTAAATGGGGGCAAGTGTATTCAAAGCTACTAAACAAAAGATGAGCCATCCAACAAGCAAATGTTGAATACAATTAAACCGCAATGCTCCAGTTTTGCGAGAAGCTGAAAATGAACCAACCTTTCCAAGTTCGTCGGATACCAAACTCTGCTACCAAACAACTACAATTAAACACCTTAAAACCTAAAAGAGCCAGACAGAATTAGTTTGAAAACAGTGTAAATTTTTTGGAAATGGTCGAAATAAGTTAGATGAAACTCACCACATAAGATTGGTTTCAGTACAACTCACCTTGGCTTTGAGTTTGGGAGGAGAAATTTAATAGCAGGGGTCTGGGTATTGTAATTGCTGGCCTCTTTTGCACCTACTTTTTGTCAATACCATTAAGTAATGGTTGACAATAAAATCCATCCAAACCGTGGGCAATATAGACATAAGTTCAGGTGGGACCAGGGACAAAAGAGGTAGGAAGAGTTAGTAGAAAAGTTAGTGGACCCCACATATTAATAATATCACATGACCACCAAGATTGTTGTAGAGGTTCTAATAAATACTAGTAGAGGGCCTGAAAATTAGTAGTGGACTTGCTTTCTCTCACTAAATGCAAGATGATGCCTACTAGCCTAAATATCCATTCTAATAGGAATCAGTAAACACGACCTAAGCCAATCAATTGAATCTTGCTTCAAATTTTCAAATTGCAATGGATCCGACCCGAACCAGGACCCATTGGAGCCTTAAATGGGTTTGGAGATGGTTTGAGTTTTGGTGGATTGAACCTTGGACCTGCCCCACTTGATCTTTTGTTGGATAGTTTGTATATATTTATATTTTTATACTAATTTATAAAAAATATGTATAATGTATTTATACTTATATATAATAAATAACTTGAGATTTTTATAAATTAAATAGTTTATAAACATTTTAATGTTTATATAAGTAACAAATTATAAATTTTTTAATGTTTGAATACCTAAAACATGCACATATATTTGTAAAAACGAATATTAATTTTTCAATAATATTATTATCTCATATATAGAAAGCTATGACAGTATTATTTTTAAAAAATATGTTTTTTAATATTTTAAACATCTTAATCGAGTCCATCAGGTCCAATCCGATGGGTTTTAAGTACGGGTAAGGAATTTCCTTGGTGGGGGGGTTCGGAGAAATTATTTAAATAATATAAAAAAATAAAAATTAATAAAATAGTACACTTTCCAAAGTTTTAAAAAATTAGGCAAAGTCGGGATTCCACATCCCGACTTCTGACACTTGAGGAATTTTTTTTTTTTTGCAACCTGCCATGTCATCATGGCAGGTTTCAAAAATTATTTTTATTTATTTTTTATAATTTATAAATTTTAGTTATTAGTTATTAAAAATTAATAATTTATATTATTAATTAATAAAATAAATTTTAACAATAGTATTATGTGGCATTATTAAGGCAACGACACCAATTATTTAAAAATTGACGCCAATAGTAATATGGTCGTTACGTGTCGTAAAACATGTCAGTGTGTATGCATCATAGCACGCAATATGATTGTTGTCAATTTCTTTTTTAATGTACAATATTAATAAACACGTAATATCATTTTTGTCAATTCTTTATACGAAATATTAATAAAAATATTAAATGTATTATAAACTTAAATTAATTTTTTAATTCAAAATATATTCTGATAATAATTACTCTTTAACAAAAATTGTTGGTGTCATTAGTTCGAGTAAAGTCATGCAATTATTGTTAATTTTTGTACAAAATATTAATAATATTATTATTAAATTTAAATTAATATTTTTAAGTAAAAATACATTCTAATAATAATTATTTTAAAAAATAATTGGTGTCGTTACCTTAATAATGCCACACAGTACTATTGTTAAAATTTATTTTATTAATTAAAAAATAAATTTTTCATAATTAATAACTAAAATTATAAATTATAAAAAGATAAATAAAATTAATTTTTAAAACCTGCCATGATAACATGGCAGGTTGCCAAAAAAAAAATTCTCAAAGTGTCAGAAGTCGGGATGTAGAATTCCAACTCTGCCTAATTTTTTAAAACTTTGGAAAGTGTATCATTTTATTAATTTTTTTATATTATTTAAATAATTTCCCTGGGGGTTCTCGGGTTTTGACAAACCCGCCCCAAATCTGCTCTATTGCCATCCCTATTTTTAGGTTCTGAAAATTATTTTAGAAAATGCAATCAACACTGAAAAATACATAAAACAATTAATTGCCTAATTAAACATCTTATTAAATGTAGAAATACGTAAAAGACAAATTTATGGTTCTTCTGTGTGTATAACTATATTTTTACGTGAATCCTGACCTTCATCACCTTTAGAATTGGCAGTGAAAAGAATTTAGGATAATTACATTTACATCGCTTCATTTATTATCTTTTTACACAAATTATCATTATCTTTTAAAAAATTACAGAAATTACATTTAACAGTTTTTCAAGCCCAAAAATACCACGTTGACCAAGTAAAAATTTAATATAATTTTTCAAGAACAAAAACGTCCTTATGAGTATTTTTATAATTACTAAAAGATAGAGGGCGTATACAATTAATATTTAAAATTACATAGTTTAAGAATTAAAATATTAAATACTAGATTATAAATTTAAATTAAAAAGGGAGATGAAAGGATAATTTATAAAAAATGATTTGATAATTTAAAATGTCTTTATAATAAATAAATTATTTATTTTACTTATTCTAATATGATATTTATATAAAATACATAAATTATTTTAAATTTTAATTTATTAGTTTTAGTAAACCTTAGTTATAAATAAAAAAGAGGATAAATAATCTTGTAATTTTAAGAATTTCAAATAATTTATACAAGTGTGATAATTTTTAAATTCAAACTTATAATCTAATAACTATCTTTATTAATAATATATTACTCAAATAATTTAATATTTTAATTATTAAAATATGTAATTTCATATAGAGATTTAATTAAAAAAATTAATAAAAAAAATTTAAACTTAGATTAAAATTTTTTTGTATAAATAATAAATTATATATATATAGCCATATTACTCATTACCATAAATATTACTTTAACACCCTCTTTATTTTTTTTGATAATTATAGATATAACCCTAAGGACATTTATGTCCTTCAAAAATTATATTAAAATTTGATCCAATCCCCAGAGGTATTTTTGACTTTTAAAAGCTACCAAAGGTAGTTTCTATAATTATTTTGACTTTTAAAAGCTACCAAAGGTAGTTTCTATAATTATTCAAACAGCAAAGGTGAATTGTGTAAAGAAACATGAAAGGGTATAACTATAATTATCCCAAAAAAAAATTATGTGTTTGCACGCTTTGATTTTATATCGAGCACACCTCCTTAGCCATTTCCATTATTTGAAAGAGAAGCATGAATGCAGAAAAAAAATGGCATCAAGAATGTTGTTCTTGTTAAATTGGTCCAAGCAACATATTTAAGGTAAAATGAGAAGATAATTATTATTCCCAACTTTTTTACAAGTTTTCTCCAAGCAGTGTTACACAAAACATATTTAAAACATAAACCAACATAAGAAGTATATTATTTTCAGAACATATTCAAAATTACAAATTTACTACTATCTAAAAGACCACAATTGGTCACTACTACTTGCGATTGTTAATTGGTACAAAGGGAGACGACAAACCATCTAAGATACAAGAAATAGGATCAAATTCTATTAAAGTAGTCCTGAACACTTGAGCATGCTTCCTGAACGACCACAGGTCCACCAGGGGTATAGTATCATAGCACATGATAGATTTACATTGCTTCTTCGGAACGAACTAACCTGCATGCCTACACATATTTTCATCCAAAAAAAAAGGGTAACAGAGAGATTCATAGATTTTACAGATACAAACTAAAACTTAGCACAGGATGCAAACTTCTTGTTAAAAACAGTAGAAATCAAAAGCATTTTTCAATTAATAATTGGCATGTAGTGCTGTTATTTAACTCCAATCTCGTTGAAATTTTCAAGAGAAGAAGCTGATGACAACACAATAATATCCGAGTTTTTCAGACCCTAAACCCCATATTCATATTAAGGGCAAGAGTATAGTTAAACTCAATCACAATTAAATTACAAAAAAGCATTCATACTTACTCCAATATTTCATCCAAACAAATGCACAAGATTTTAAAACCAATATGCAAACTTTGAAATCTTTTCTCAATTTTGCCTCAGTAAATGGACATTGATCATTTGCAATGTAGATCCACCAAGGTGGTTCCCCCTGCAAAAGCAGGGACTTGGCTTCACTACCGCTCATATGTTATCCAACATAGCATCATCAGCACAGTTAAATCCCTCGAGACATTAAAACAAACAACTTTGAGTAACATAAATTTCTTATGAATTCAACAGAAATAAAATAAATAAATTGGGCAATTTGTATGTGTATAGCCTCAGATATTTCCAATGGTTTCAGGGCATGATGTAGCAACCCCAAGTAGGTTCTCCCTGAAAATCAGGGTCTTGGGATCAGCTACACCTCAATTAAGTGGATAAACTCATCACTGACTTACAATGTTAAAATGAAAAACTCTTATTACAAAAGACTTAAAGAAAAATCAAAAAGAAAGTTGCTCAGAGGTTTAAACAGCTTTATCAATCAAGAATTTTCTGAAGCAGAACTGGCATAATTAAGCTGTAGAAACAATCATCACAGCCACGAATATTTCAAATCAATTCAATGAACTGAAAGAAACATATCCACATTTGCATATATATATATATATGTGTGTGTGTGTAAATGTATAAAATCACAAATTGGTTTGGCTCATATCAAGAAATTCAACCATTTTTCCACTTGTGCTTCATGGACTATAAATCTCAGAAGCGCGGATAATAAATTAATCATCGCCAAAACACAAACCCTGCATGAAAACAAAACACTCATATTTAAAAGTTTAAATTTCTCATATATAGCGAATTTTTTTAGAGGTAAAACAACGGGAAAAAGTGCATACCCCCACGTGAAAACCGCATGAAATTTCTGCCTCTATGACTAGCTCTATTTTCATTAATTCATGAAATTATCAGAAAAAAAGCTAAAGGTGTGGAGAGGCAAATAAATATGGAAAAAAAACAATAAATTTCCAACACAGTGAGAAAAAGATGTTGCCGTCGATTTGACACAGATAAGCCGTGGAAGAAAAGGTACAGTCGGCAAATCTGCAACACTTGACGGCTTAGTTGTCGCACGAGCATTGGGGCTTCTTTCTTCAGCTATGAATTTTCAGACGAGCCCGGGAGAGCTACGTGCAAATCTCACACATAAATACAGAAATTCATGCCGTAAATTCAGAATAAAATTTGGGTATCGGATCTGAAGGGTTGATTCATCCACAAGCCTGAGGAAACGCTGAAAGGGGTTACAAAAATTGGGCGATTTTTCAATTAGGGTTTCAGAGAGAAGAACTGGAAATGAGATCGTTGTGAGAGTAGGCGACTGAACTCTGGCCTTTTATAGAGATTTCATAGAGGAACCCTAAAGACAACTGTGGCTGTGGAGATAGGGAGTCCGAATAACATCAAAGCGGGTCGTCGGGGCGAACCCGTTAACCCGGTCAACACGTTACATGTAAAATTAGGGTTGTCAAAAGTTTTGAGGTTTTTCTTTTTTCTTTTTTTATTAAGGTTAAATATACTTTGCATCCCCGAATTATGCATGAAGTTCATTTATCCCCCTAAATTATAAAATATAATAAAATGACCTCTCATGATATAAATTAATTTTTTATGATGAAAATGTTCTTATTATTTGCACCTCTAAAATATATTTATTTCAATCATTCCCCTAACACGTAAATTGAATTGTTATAAAAATTATATTTAACATAAATACTACCAAAAATTTATTATTTATATAATTAGTATAGAATTTGTATAGACTCTATAAATTTACAATCCTATATTTTTTACATAATTGTTCAAAATTTACATAAATTTTGTTTTTGTTGTATATATTGAACTTTTTTTAAAAATAAATTATCGATACAAAATATTACATAGACTGACTTGAGCGTCGGAATGCCTTCGTCGGAACTCCTTCTGGCTTGGCCCTGGTGATCTTGTTTTGTAGGCTTGGCACCTAGAGCCAGGAGTTTACCCAAGTATTTGGAGCTGGTAGAATACCTTTAACCTACACTAAATACCTTAAACGCTTACCCATATTTTTTGTATACAAAATTTGACATCGTCTATGGAAAAAAATTTCGATTCTTTTTTAGTACAAAGAATATTGATGAGCCGGCAACCCCACAAGGGAAAAAGATAAGCAAGTTGTTGCTAGTTCGTCGAGTGTGCACCCTGTTAACCCGCCGATAGTGCCAGTGATAATCTCTATATCACCCAATGATCCGAAGAAGCTGTTTAAAGAATGGGCGAAGGAAAGAGTAATGGTCCCTTGCCTCCTCCGCCTCCATCTCGCCATGAGGAGGTGGGGGAATGTGAGGGCTCTGTGGAATCGTATGTTCCAAAACTCGTTCCCACAAATCCAGTTGCAGAGAGAACTCTTCCCACCCATGGAGGAGCGAGCACCACCCTGCCATAACATAGGGGTAAAGAAAAGGACCATAGAGCTCCTTCGGAAGAAGTGAACAATATAACAGTTTCCTAGCAGAAGGAAGAACAAAGAAGAGTTGATGAGATTCGTGAACTGAGTCATTAAGTGGATCGCTTTAGTTGAAATAATGAAGCTCTGAGGCAGCCTATTGTCGAGCCACCACTTGAGAATGTAGCCCCTGAAAATGCAGTGAGGAGGAGAGGGTCACCATTTATACAAGAAATTTTGGCACAAACCTTAGCTCCAAATTTGAAGATCCCTGACTTGCCTAGGGATGATGGTGATAAGGATCCTAAAAAGCACTTGACGACATATTGTCAATGTCATGCAACTAATGGACTGTCAAACCCTCTTTACGATCATATTTTTATCACCACGTTGTATGGAAGGGCCCAAGAGTGGTTTGATTCTTTAACTCCTACTACCGTTGTTTCATATGATCAACCCGCTAGAAAGTTCTTGTACCACTTGTGCGAGCAAGAAAAAAAATGAAGAAATTTGCCTCACATTTGTTTATTATTCGGTAGAAAGATGATGAAAGTTTGGGAAGTTTTATTGGCAGGTTCAATACTAGAGTATTGGATGTACCTGGCCTGAGGGTATATATGATGGATGACCTCTATTTTGATTCATGGTTTAAAGAAGGGACCCTTAGCATCTGCATTGGTTATGTATCCCCCTGTTGATGTTGGAGAGCTTCATTTGATGCTGAGAAGTATATACAAGAACAAGAAACGAATATATGAAAGAAAATGAATGGAAAGTCTAACCGCGTAAGAAGGATGAACAAACGAAAGGAAAAAGATGAACAGATAAGTTAAAGCCCGAATCTGAAAAATACTCGGCATTGAAATACAACAGGTTTCATGAATACACGCCCTTGACTGTTCCAAGGGTAGAGACTATGATGCACATTGAAAGCAAGTGCAGTGGCCACCAAAAACACGGCCAACACCATCCAAGAAAAATTCCAGGTTCTACTGTAAGTTTCACAAGGACAAAGGTCATGACACGGAGGATTATTTTCTACTAAAGGATGAGATCGAGAGGTTGATCAGGCAGGGATACCTCAAATAATTTATAGCAAAAGCTAAGGCCAAGTAAGCTGGCCGATGCGAAGAGCGTCGTCTGTGGAGAGAAAGGTGAAGGTCTCATATCCCATAAAGAAGGTATCCCAAGAAGGCACAAGCTAGCCCACCTCGTCAGAGACCTACAATTGATGATAATCAGCCTAGGCAAGGTGTCATTAATACAATCATTGGTGGACCGGTAGGGGGAGATTACGCTAGTTAAAGATGAAGGTATTTAAGGTCCAGATAGAATTCTTTTGCGACTCAACCTAACCCGGCTGTATTATCCATTATTATTCTCCGGAAAGTGCAAAGTGCTACAAAATGCAAAGGTTGAGAGGTGACTTGTAAAAAAAAAAAAAAACGATTGGGGGGTAAAGTGCAAAACGACCCAAAGGTTGGGTGTGTCTACTTTTAACCTTTTTCTTGTATTGTATTGTTTTGAGATGATTGTCCTACTCCGAATCCATTAACAGATTGAAACTCATTGGCATGGATGGGGAATCTGTAGTCTTCATTAAGCTACAAGTAGATTAACCAATAATTAGAACAACAAAAAAAAAATGCTACAATTTATACAATGCGTATTATATAAACTGTTACGACTTATACAATTATTCACAAAAGTTCAATAAATATTTACATACTATTTATCCAATGGAGATAGTGTATAAAATGCTACAACCCCACAAAAGTTCAATTAATACATACCATTTATAAAATTTCAACAAATATCTACAAAATTGTAATAAGCTACACACTATTTATACAAAAATGCTACAACTCTACAATTTATCCCTTCATTTAAATTTGTACAAAGTGCAATTAGAGATTAAAAAAAAAAAAAAAAAGAGTGAAATTCGTTGTTGCTACTCGAGCAACAACAACTGCTGCCCTGTTAAGAAACTGTTGTTGCTGCTTAAACAGATAAGCAACAACATCAACTTGTTATTGCTGCGGGCACCAATAAGCCGCAGTTGCTGCTCTGCTCAAGTATCTAGAGTAGCTGCTTAAAAAGAGCAACAACAATAGCTGCTCTTCCTAAAAGAGTTACAGAGGGGGTCGTTGTAGCGTCGGCATGACGACCCTAGTATTAATAATAAAAAAACATATATTAATTAATATCGTAGAAAAGAGGGAAAAACAGAAAAGAAGAAATTATACCTTTTGGAATTGAGATCGGAAGAACTTGAGTTGTATCTTCTACGCATAAATTTGTGTAGCAATCGACATCACAAAACCCCAACCCCAACTTCATGCATCATCTAGTCTTGGTCAAGTAGTTTATGATTCATGTCCAAAACCTTTGTACTTTTTTTTTTTTGTTAGCGGACGTAACTCAAATACTTTTTGCACTGAATAACCTCTCAAATATATGTACTGGATATTCCTATTGTGAAATATAAGATAGTTTTTTTGCGTGTTAAAGAAATACTATTTGTAGGTAATTCAACTTAATAATTATAAGCATGGTCCCAAAATGGTTTTTATAATTTTTAAAAAATAATATTTAAAAATTACTAGCATTATATTTTTGCTTTTAATTAGGGAATATTTTTTTGAAAAAGAAATTATAGTTTTGAAAATTTTCATTCCCCTTCCAATGAAAAAGAAAATTAAATTTGAAACGGACGAAATGGATAAAGGATTTATTTGGCTAGGTTTATGAGTGGTAAATTCAGCATCCTTAGGTCCATTATTCTTTATTTATTTATTTATAAATTTCAAATGAAGACAAAAAGGAATTTTCTTATTTAAAAAATTATGAATTTTAAATTTCGAAAATGGTATACGCCTATGATTTTGTCCCTCTAATCCTCTTTTTTCCTTTGATGATTTCCCTCTATTGCTCCCACGAATCATCCAGTCGTCGTACCCTCTCTGATTCAACCCCTTCGCTCCATCAAAGGAAGAACGATTCAGCAAGGGATCATATGAGCTTCGATCGACCGAAAGGTGACAAAATCGAACCTTGGATTGGAATTAGCTGAGAAGAATTGATGCTGCAGAAAATCATAAACTCAGGTTATTATTACTATTTGAATTTGGCGAGCAGCGGTTATTCAACACCCATATGGGCTGTTCTGATCGCCGGAGTTTTTGTGGTCATCTCTCTCACCCTTTCGGTTTACCTGCTCTTCGAGCACTTATCCACGTACAAGAACCCCGAGGTCAGTTTTGGGCCTTTTGCAGTTCCTGTCTTTATGTGTTTTTTTGTAGGTTTACTGGGTCATGTTTGGTTTTTGGTGATGACAGGAACAAAAGTTTTTGATTGGGGTGATACTGATGGTGCCCACTTATGCTGTTGAATCAGTAAGCTTTCGTTTTTCCCGAAAGAAGTTCTGATGTTTTATTTTGTTTGTTTCTTTTTGCTTAAACTGGATTGGGAAGAGACTTATGGTTTATTGTGGATGTAGTTGTTATTAGTGAAATTTTGTGTTAGAGGAGTGGGTGTTCAGTTTTTGTTTAAAGTGTTTTTGGATGGAGGGCGAGGAGCTAGAAGAGCTTTTAGGATGAAGAATACGATAATGAGAAAGTAATATGCATTTCCTTCCACGATTGTATTGCAGAGAGAGACTTTGACATTGTTTGAGACTAAAGTGCTGTGGTTGTGGCTTTTAGAAGCTTGATTTACTCTCAGATAAGCTACATGAAACTACTTATAATTCACATGTGAGAGCACCGGGTTGGGCTAATCCATGATCTACTGGTTGTTATGCCAATAGGAGCACTGAAAGATGTGATTCAAAGTGAATTCAGAGTGTGGATATATATAGCATCTTGGTTGGATTTCCAATTCTGGAAATGTTTTGCCTGTTATGTTGTCACCTCTATAATTTGGAAGTAATGTGGGAGCAAAGAATCCTTTATTTTTTTGCACCACTAAAGCTAATTTGGAATCTTCTTAAGAGAAACATAGAGATTAAGTCTAAAACTATAGTATACTGTATATGTACTTACGACACTCAACTTGAGAAAAGATGTGATCTGAGCCCATGGGGGTAGGACCTGCAAGGGAAACTAAGCTGCGCTATGTCCTGGCAACTAAGTCCTCCTTGTGCTTTCTATGTGAAAATGGTTAAACCAAGTTGCAGAAGCCCATTGATCCCACTTATAAACCGTCGAAACTTCCTCCCAGAACGAATGAGGGTAGTTCAACTGTCAATTCTAGCATTGAGGGCTCCATTAGAGTCAAATTAAAGCTACAACAGACTGTCACATCTGACTCTTCCATGTAGAAATAAAGCTAATCTTTCGACTGATGAAGGTTTCCTCTGGTTTATTTCTTCACCTTGTTCCTTTTCTATTGCTCTCTGTTTCTTCTCATGCAGTTCTTCTGTTTCCTGTGGACTCTACTCATTTGCTTTTTCTAAAGTCAATCTTTCTTATGAGGTTATTTCTTATAATTAGATTCTTAATTCCTGCGACTGACATATGAGTCAATTTTTAAAGAACTGTTTTACTGAATCTCATGTTTTCATTAGGTCTAGGAGTCTATACTAGGATTGAACTTTTTGTTGGTTGATGGTTTTGATCATTGCACTTAGAAATTTGCTTGTTTTCGTGGTTTACATAATTTTTGCCTGTCTGAAGGTTGCTTATGAAAAATCTATACAAGTTTTTATTTCCTTCTCAGACATCGTTCTTTTCTGCAGTTTATATCTTTGATGAACCCGGCAATTAGCGTTGGTATCGGGATCCTGCGTGACTGTTATGAATCCTTTGCTATGTATTGCTTTGGGAGATACCTAGTTGCTTGTTTAGGTATGACTATCGAATGTCCTTCTTAGAGTTAAACTGTTGATGTACCAACTATTTAAAATATTCATTTAATTTATCAACTTATTCTTTCTTATTCCATTTTGATTAGTTTCTGGTGTTGCCTTCTTTATTCGTAGCCTTATATACGTGAACAGGGCATTCAAGCTCCTGATTATGAAGAGCTCGTAGGCATGATACTAGTCAATATGATCAATATTCCACAAATTTCATACTAAGCTAAAGTGACTAGCTCATGCTTTAGAAATCAGATGATCGTATTTTCTTGTGGTGAATTAGGTGGAGAAGAAAGGGCAATTGAGTTTATGGAGAGAGAGGGACGAGCAAGTGCAAAAACACCCCTACTAGATCATGGCTCTGATAGGGGAATTGTAAAGCATCCCTTTCCAATGAACTATATGTTGAAGCCTTGGAAACTCGGTCGGTGGGTTTATCAGGTCATCAAATTTGGGATTGTTCAATATGTAAGTTTCCATCTTGACAGGAAACGTTTCAATATATTTTGTTGTCAACTTTTCATGTCTTCTTTATCATGCCCGCATGACAAACTGTAATATTTGCTGGCAGATGATTATCAAAGCATTTACTGCCATTTCGGCTGTAATTCTTGAAGCTTTTCATGTATATTGTGAAGGAGATTTCAAATTGAACTGTGGGTAAGTTACATCTCATGAATATTTGTAAGTGTAGTAGTCATTAGAGTTTGTTTTAGATTTCAGCGTAATTTTTGAAGCTTTTCATGTATATTGTGAAGGAGACTTCACTTGGAACTGTGATTGTTACATCATATAGATATTTGGAATGAAATAGACAGTTATAACTTCATTTGAGTTAATCATCGGATAATAAATACTTGAATGACAGTAAACTAGAGTGAGAAACATATGCTTCTACTGGATGTAATTGGATGCACCATTGAAGTGAATTTACACTGATTTGCTACTGTAATGATCTTTTTGTGGCATACTTTTGATTTTGAGTTTGGACTCCCATTTGTGTCTTTTCCAGTAATATGAGTATACCTTTAGTTGATAACCTACATGCAATATATGCATAGATAGACAAGCCATCAGCCATCCTATCTTTCATTGTTTTAATGTTTCCCTCATCTATTTGTCTTCTTAGTTCAATTAATCTTGATTATTATCCCGATTTAATCTCCTGTCTCTGCAAGTAAGTTATTACTACCATTATCTAGCATCAATGAATACAGTGGAGCTTCATAGCTTTAGTGATGCCTGTCTTCTTTATTTTGTAGGTTCCTGTACATGGTTTGGGTTTTTAAATTTCAGTCAGTCATGGACTTTCTATTGCTTAGTTCATTTTTCTGCCATCAGAAAAGATGAATTTGCACATACTAAAAAACTGAACAAGATCGAAGCTGTTCTTAACACTGACTAGTCTAAATGAATAAGGGAGAGGGTTGAATCTTTAACAATGTCTGTCTTCTCTATTTTGTAGGTATCCGTACATGGCTGTGATTTTAAATTTCAGTCAGTCATGGGCTTTGTACTGCTTAGTTCATTTCTATGCCATCACAAAAGATGAATTAGCACACATGAAACCATTGTACAAGTTTTTGACATTCAAGTCAATTGTGTTCTTAACTTGGTGGCAAGGAGTTGCGATAGCTCTTCTATATACCGTTGGTTTATTCAAAAGTCCAATAGCTCAGTCACTGCAGTTTAAGTCAACCGTTCAGGACTTCATTATTTGTATTGAGGTAATTGTTTTAAGAAGTTAAATTTTATTTTTCTCGTGGCTGTTCTTATACTGTCATATTTGCTACAATTTTTTGTTTTGCTATGTAGAAAGTATTATAAATGCGTAATTGCTTTTTAAGTTTCTCTGTTACATGAATGCTTCATATTTTTCAATGTTTTTGGAAGTGCTACTTGGGGGAAGGGTTTCATACTGCTGACTTCTTGCACACTTGAAATAATATGCTTCCTGGCTAATCTCGGGCTTTCTGCATAACCAAGACTATGCCGTTAACCCCTAGACTGATGGATTTGAATATTGAATTCTTTCATTAGCTACTCAAAATAAACTATCCGGCTATTTGAAAGACCAACTTATGGGCTATAATATGATTTTAGTTCTAATCCTTTGAACACTAATTCCACTATCATACAGGATCAGATCCGAAATGTTTATAAGTTCAAGAAAACTAAGTCGGAGCATTTTATCAACATAGGGCTCCTTTGGATTTATGTGTGGAATTTGTAAATTGGTAAATAGCACTATCAGAGGCTAACATGTAAACTTAATAATGTCTGGACAGGTAAATTGGATTGTTTCTTGAATAGGTTTAATATGAAATAGGATAGATTATGCCCTTAGTCTATTCCTTTCTTGTTTTCCATCATCTGTCCCTTTTTGTCTCTCTCTTTTATTGTTTTCAGTTTCTTCTTTCCTTGATTATTCTTCTTCTTTTGTGTTGTTGCCACTGCTCCAGAGAACCATCATCTCACTGTATCATCTTCTCTTCCTTCACTTCATTTTTCTGTCAACCGTCCACCGCACATGCTGCTAGGCTCTCTTCTTCCCTTTATTCTTCTCCGATGCTAAGTTACCTTTTCTTTAATTAGGATTTTGTGGCAAGAACAACTAATTTTCGTTGTGGTTCTATATCCTTAATAAAAATTCAATTCAACTAGCAAGTAAGGTAGGAGAGCATCTTCTTTGAAGAGATGCAAACTTTCATTCAAAGGTTTCTTTATGTCTAATCATTGTAGGGCAAAACAAATGTTTAATGATGTGACTGAAATTAGAAATTATGGCACCACTATCAAACCCAAAAACAGATGCTTTAATTGATCTCACCCATGTGATAGTGCAATCATAGCAGGTCCCCCTTCTTCTCTTTCTTTCCATGTGCTGCCCAAACACAATACCCCTTCTTCGTCTTCTTTGCAATTTTGGCATGATTCATCTCTGCACGGCAGGGGAAGGTTCTTTGGCTTATTGGCTAAGGAAAGGTTTTGTGGGTTTCTGGTTTTTATGCAATATATCCCTTATCTAATTCAAACTAGAAACCCTAAAGCTTGATGTGGGGTGATAGAATTGTTTTTCCCACCTAATTCAAGAATCTCAGAGAGCTCAAGGCATTTGAATTGAAGATCTTTCTTCTGCAATCTTAGCAAGATTCATTTAGCCAAGGCAGGGGAATAGGGGTTGTGGATTTGTGGTTTTTCAGCCAATGATCCCTTATCTAATTCAAACCAGATCTTTTATGAATCTGTAAAATTGGATGCTTGTCATAAGGTGATACAATTGTCTATTGCTCCAAATCCTATCTCACCTAATGCTAGAATCTCAACAGGCCTGTGGTGTTTGAATTTAAGATATACAATGTAGTATGAAGAGTAGCTTAGATAGGATTTAGGAGTTCGTGGCTGTTCTGTTAAAGCTAATTTATTTCGGTGGATTGATCTTTTTCCACGTTTGGCAGTGCTTGGTGTCTTCTAGACACTAGAAGTGTAGGAAAGAAGGAACCACAGGGAAGATTAGAAATGAACTTTGAGAATTGGCTTGCTTTATTATTGAACCTATTGGAAGAGGAGGCACACATTTTGTACATTGTAATCGCATCCTAATAGATTGTTGAGGAAGAATATCCAAAAGCTGAAATTTCGATCTCTTTAAATTTTGAGAGAGTTGATTGGGTGAGAGAGGGTTTTGCATATGTATGTTCTGTTGATTAGCTACTGCTTTTCTTTTGAAAACTTGCTTGTAAGTTATCTATTCAGGAAAGGATTAGTCTAGTTTCAAAGTTGTATCCGTTTTAGTGTGGACGAGATCCACACAACTACCCTAGACCATTTAAGTAGAGATCCACACAACTATCCTAAACCATCTAAGTCCTCAAAAAATTCCATCTGGGGGTCAATACAAATTCGAAGAGATCGGAGACTCCAAAAGTTCCTGACTCGCCAGCAAGATTTTCCCGCACCCACAGAAGTATTTCTTTTTCTCGCCTAACTTCCCTAATTAAAGTAACTAGGTGCCACCACTGGGAGCAGATACCTTCATAGTGCTGCAACACTCTCGAGGACTCAATCCTAGTAGCTGAATAACTGCTTTAACAGATCCATGTTGTATTTTTCGACCTAGTTTTACACTTACACTCTAGGTCAGAGTGTATTCCTTGCTAGGACATGGTCTCTTTAGGTGGAAGAACATCGATAAATGAATTAGTTAGAATGGATTTAAGATTGAGAATGCTCATTCAAACTAAAAGCTTCCAAAAGGCACGACACTCTTCTCTCAGTAAAATGTAGTGAATTGAGAGTGAACGGTTCAATGTTGCTGACATATTAAAAGGCGTGAGTGAATCCTTTTCTTTAGCAAGAAATCTACCTTCATCTGTGTCCATAGTGTATCATAGTCGGTTCATCTTTACGTTCACTGTGAAAATGGTAGGAAGCATGTCACATCTTTGTCCTCTGAGTATTGAAGCTATTACAACCAGCATGGTGTTCTTATTTCGCCTTCTTCCAAGCCTAGAAATCACTTCTAGATCTTGTCATGAAAGCCGAAATCTCATTGGATGCCAAGACTGTACACTTGTCTATTTTGATATGATACTTTGCCCTTCCTACGAACAATTTCCTTGGAGAAATCTGGAAGTCATAAGGCACATTTCTCTGGTAACTCAGTACACCACTAGTAGGGTAAGCTGCAGATGCTTTCCAATTGTCTTGTCTCCAGCTTACCTTACATATCTACAGTCTAGTGGAGATCGTTCTTGAAAAGCTTGGAAAACCATGTTTTCTTTGCTTAAGTGTGCTGAATGCTCTAGATCTGTTATGGCTAGAATAACATGGACTATACATCCCGCAGGATTTGACCAAGGATATTGTTACCACAAAGAGATGATTTCCTAATTGCTTTCGGAATAGCTGTTGGAAACTTGTTAATTGTCTGAATACGTTTTGTCTGATGGAAAGATGGAATCTCTTTCTTATGGTCTTCCCCCTTACAATCAGAGAGCATCTTCAGTAAAGTATTCCACCCATGCACTGATAACTGAGTTCACACAATGAATGAAAAATAATGTTCATATTAGGGAAAAATCTACTTCATTTTTATTATATCTATGAACATTTTTAATGATCAGATGCTTAATGGTACTATTTCTGTTCACAATCAAATTGGAAGCATATGTAGAGAACAAATGGAAGTACTTTTACCACAAAATGAGTCCTTTGTAGAATTAAGGAATGAATCAAATGTAAAAACTACTTGAATTATAAAAAGCTGTAGAATATTTGTACTTTTAACTCCTTTGGAACAGAGGATAGCAATTAGATGCTTCCAGAGGATGCATAAAGCAAAAATTAAACAAGGAAACTCTGGGTTCTTTTGATTTATCTTGCCAGTCAGTACTTAGAGAAAGAAAGCAGATTAATTTCCTAACCCGGAAGTGTAAATAATGAATGATTTATATAGTAAGTGGGCTTTGTGGGTTGGGTTAAAGAAACTATTCTTGTAACAATCGTCTTAAATTATCTCAACTTTGCTTCACAAAGCCTATTTAAGTTGTTCAATACCCTAAGCCAAATTGATGTAGCATGATAATAACCGGACTAGAATTTGTTTCCTTCTTGTCCTGTTAAACGACCACCTCCTTTAAAAGCTTAAACTGTTAGAGAAGAGAATAATTTAATATTAATATGTTAACTCACTCCTTCACGTGCATACTCTGCACGTGAAACCTTTCTTTTATAAATGGTTGGCATTAAGATTTGAACCTAGGACCTCTTGGCCTGGCTTTGGAACCATGCTAAATGACCACCTCATCTAAAAGTTTAACCTATTAGAGAGTGGAATCAATTAATAATAATATCTTTAACATGTACAAACATAATTGATCATAGCATCGTAAAACTAGGAAGTTGCCTGAGATTTCTTCCACTGTTTTAATTGAGATCCACATGATAGGAATCTGCACAATTACAGTTTGACTGAGAAAGAATATTACGCGCCCGAACTTATTATATGCACGACAAAAGGAAACTTATCAATTATATAAAGAAATGGATATTTCTTTCATTAACTTCATGTAATGATTCAACCCACCTTCGCTAAAGGAGCTGGATTAGACCTACAAGCCATAAGTTGGAAAGATAGGTCAAAATCATGAAATTGTTAAATCAGTGGTATGCCCATAGAGTTATTACTCTAATTTTGCAGCTGCTGTAGGACTTTGTTAGGACTGTTGTGAATTTTAATATTTAAGCTATTCTTATGTATTGTGTAAAAGACATGGTTGAGTTTGAAAGACAGTGGGTTCTAAGCATTTTTAAGTATTTAATGATTGTGAGCATTTGGTGAGTGAAGTAGTGCCTAATGGGCTGCTGTTAAATAATCATGGAAAGTTCTGAGGGGGACATGCAGGTGAGTCTCTTAGTGTATGAAAGAATGTGGAGTTGGGATTTTTAATCAGCTGCATGTGGCTAAATCTTTTGTGCTACAGTAGTTATTAAAAACCTGGACAAAGGAACTTTTAATCAGCTGCATGTGGCCAATCCTGTTTGGTTGTGTTTTCATTTCCAGTTTTCAGTTTTTCAAACAGTAATTAAAGTGAAAACATGTTTGTTTATACGTGTTCTCATTGAAAATATATGATTTGACACCACAGTTCACTATAAAACACAATCTCATTAACTAATTCAAACCTATTCTCATTTCACACGAAAATCTGTACAAAACTGAAAAGACATATTTTCCACTGAAAATGAAAACACAAACAAACAGGACAATAATAGTGCAGAAACAAAAAAGGGCCTGGTCAAGACAACTAAGCCTAGGTTGCAGACATTTCAGTGGGGAAAACAAAGTGAATTTGCATCATTAGTTGGTCTTGTATGCATCTCATCTCATGCACTTAAAGTTACACAATGTTCTCACCATTAAAAAGTTGAACAGTGTTGAGAAATCTTAAAACGGATTTCTGGTGCGAATTAATGAGAGTAGTTCACTATGTCTTATCTTTTAGTTTGTTTATTCTGAACTTCTCATGTAAAATGTTTAAGTTTACAAGGTCTTTGTATTCATCCAGGACAGATGGGAATTGCTTCTATGGTTCACCTTTATGTTTTCCCTGCAAAGCCTTATGAGTTAATGGGAGATCGTTTTTCTGGAAGCGTTGCAGTGCTTGGAGATTATGCATCTGTTGATGGTCCTCTAGATCCTGATGAGGTTAGGGACAGTGAACGTCCCACAAAGTTGCGCCTTCCGCAACCGGACTATAATGCTAGGAGTGGAATGACTATTCGAGAAAGTGTTAGGGACGTCTTTATTGGTGGTGGTGAATATGTAAGTTCTTTCCTCTTTCAATCAAGTACGGCTCTCATGCAATTGTTGGTTCAGAAACATTGAGAAATTTTTGGAGTCCACTAAGATAATTTCTATTAACAGTGGTCAATCCTTTTGAACCAAGTGAATGAATTAAATGCTAAAATAATGTCTTTACTTGTAAACAAGCATATAGAGCAATTAAATGTTCTTCAATTCTTTGTTGAACAAAAATGGTTTAGCAGAAATTCGACTTGTATGGTCCAGGAATGGCACTTTGGCGTCCATTCTGATTGTCTTGTTTGATTTGTTGTTGTTTATTTATTTTCATTCTCT
This sequence comes from Sesamum alatum, assembly GCA_034509735.1. Classification (NCBI taxonomy): domain Eukaryota; kingdom Viridiplantae; phylum Streptophyta; class Magnoliopsida; order Lamiales; family Pedaliaceae; genus Sesamum; species Sesamum alatum. Next base: position 1,795,077 of record JACGWO010000008.1, on the reverse strand, counting down.
TCTTATTTCGACTTTTAGTAAAATGATCAAAGACTTAAATTTATGTTGGTAAGATCAACCTGTGCTGCCTCTCTAGATCCTGAATCATTAACATTTGTGTTTACAAGTATAAGAAGTCCTGTGATTGATTGGCGTGAATTATCACATGCTCAGAAGTTGGTCATTCTTTAGTCATTGCACGACATATGAACATAAACGATTAGTACATCTGTTCCCCCTTAATATCTGCATGCACTATAAAGTATTTAAAGCCAAGTTGAGTAAGTGTTTATGATTTGATACTGCCTACTGCTGTTATCTGGCCACCTTATTAAAATTCTATTTGGTAGAGCAAGAAAGGAATCTTTGCACGAACGAAACCAGCTCACTCCGGGTTTTATAGACCTACAGATTGCGTTATATCCGCCACCACCTATTTCTCTAACAAATAGAAATTTAATTATCCAACAACTCAGCTTAATTTCATTTTCTGTCATCTTTCTGTTATATTTGACATTAGTGTTTCAACCCTTGCAATGCAGATTGTGAATGACGTGAAGTTTACCGTCACCCAAGCTGTGGAGCCAGTAGAGAAGGGAATCACCAAGTTCAACCAGAAACTGCACAAGATCTCTCAGAACATAAAGAAGCACGAGCGGGGAAGGAGAACCAAGGACGATAGTTGCTTGACTTCACCAACACGCAAAGTGATTCGAGGAATAGATGATCCCCTCTTGAACGGGAGCATCAGTGACACTGGCAGTTCCAGGCGAAAGAAGCACCGCCGTAAATCTGGGTATACCAGTGCAGAAAGTGGCGGGGAAAGCAGTAGCAGTGACCAAATTCCCTACGGTAGTTATCAGATTCGTGGACGTAGATGGCTTATCAAAGATTAATCTGCGTCCATCTCCCTTCATGTGGATGATATCGTCACCGAGGTGAGTCGTTTTCGTGTTTGTCCTTATGATGTTGATGATCAGAGGAAGTAATTCTGTTCAGTGGGTTGATTGCTTTAGATGATGGAAGAGGTGACTTATGCATAAGGGTCTGTAGATTTTCTCCCAAGCTGTCAATGTTTGAAGATAATTTATGTTGAAATTATTGTATAGAAGAAGAACAACGCTATCTTGTCAGAAACTCTCTCATCGTATTACGACCAGAATGCTTAATACAGAAATTGTTTGATCATGTCTAAAATTGTTATTTGCTATCTTTTTCTTAATTATTTTTTTATTCGGATTAAATGTATTCAAATTAGGCTAAATCACATTGACACCCCCTTAAAATTAGGTTCAATTACATAAATACTCTTTGTCTTTCGTAAAATTTCAGGAATGGTCCTACGTGTTGTTAGTGTAACGTACCTCAGGGTGTGTGTATACTTTTACACTAAATATGGGTATATTTGTAATTATAACTACAATTTCAAAGACGTCCTTGTGATTTTGTAAAGGACATGAAATGTTTGTGTATTTGAACCGAACTCGGTCGTGTCAATTATTTACCCTTCAAATTATTACTAAAGTTGTTATGGTCTTTCTAATTATTCTTGAATGAATAGTGTTGCTTGGGATATTGAAAGTTGAAACATATAACTTAGAACTTTTCTTATTATTTAGTGAATGTAACCATATCCCTGTCATATATACTGTGTATTCTAATCAACTGATCAAAAGAGTACAAGCCCTTCTCTTTTTTCCAGTTAAATAATCTGTCTCTCTAGTTCTTTTTCCGTTTTTTTTATATATAATTTATATGTATCTATATTGTTTCTTTCTTTGGGGGTGGACATGCATGAAATAACATGATATATATATATATATATTATTGGTAAAAATATTAAGTGAATATCGAAGTTACTCTTAATTATATTCACAAGTGACAACAATCTTTTACGTCATTTTGCTAAAAAAAATAAGGGTAAATTGCAGCTATTTCTCTTGAGGTTTGATATAATTATCAATAACCCCTCATTGCTTGAAAAAATATAATTACCCTCTGAGGTTTGTAACCGTTTAACAAATAATTCATTTTTATGGGTGAACTGACCAAAACACTGAATATTTTTTTATTTAATTTTTAAATTTTTTTGGACAATAATGTGTAGGGAGATATTTCTTAAGTGTTTTTACACAGAGCAACAATAATGCAATTTGCATCGATTGATTTTTCTACAATTTAAATAAAAAAATTTAAGGACAAAATAGTCAATTTCAAGTCTTTGGTTATTACTTACAAACTTTAGGGAATATTTGTAATTTTTCAAATAATAAGAGAATATTTATAATTATGTCAAATATCAGGGGAGATAATTGTAATTTATCCAAAAAATAATAGAGCGAATTCTATTCCAAATGCTACAGAGTACAGACATATGCTATTTACATATACATTTTGTTACTCTTTTAACAGAATATTTTAAAGAGGACAAAAATGCATAATTTTTTGAATTTTGGGCTGAGTTTGTAATTTTTGGGATTATATATGGACATCCCTTTGTCAAATGGGATTAAAATTAAGTACAATTTTGCTTACTTAATTGCCAACAAGAATTCGTAAAACCATTCTTTATCATTAATGTTTGATAATGGGCAAATTGTACACAATTATTTCACTATTAAATTTGTAAAAATTACTATTTTAACAAGCTTTTTCTTTTTTATGATATCATACATTATTATTGGATATTTTATCACTCATAACACTCATTTTACTGTTGTGAAATTCGACGATCATCAATAAATAACATTGAATTATAGAATATTACACTAAAATTTACGATCAATTACATTATAGAGTCATATGATGATAACACCACATTCTTATTTATTGGCAAAACATTATATTATCAGGGCAACTCGTTAAAAAAATTATATATATTTATATATTATATTAGGGCACTTCATAAATAATATTTCATAAAAAAATCTGATTTTATACTTGTAAATGTGTTCGTATCACGTCACATAAAATGTGTATTCTAATCAACTCAAACGATTACAAGCTTTTTACTCTTTTTATACCTTTTACAAAAGTTACTCTTCCATTCCTTCATGTACTGAGAGAACAGAAGCCACAAAGCAATCATACATGAGTTAAGTTTTATCTATACCAATATAAAAATAAAATCTTGTTTTTGTTCACAAAGAGCTGTTACTTATATCGCGATATTATTTTTTTGTTATGTCAATAATACCTTTATGTTGGTTTTTTTTCTTTCTTTTATTTTTTTAGATGTGGTGTGTTGATTTATATATATATATATATATATATTTATAATATATTTTAAAATATAAAATATTATTTATTATATAAATAGAGGGACGGCGAGCCATGTGAACTAAGTATATACAAACAAATTGGCTGCATAGGAATCAAAATTTGGTTTGTGAAAGACTACTCTCTGTATATCATAATGTAAGAGCTAATTTAATAATGTTAATTATTAGGGTAAATAAATTGATACCGCTCGAGGTTAGGTTCAAAAATACAAATACTTCTTATCTTTCAAAAAATTTCAGGTACACCCTCTGATGGGGTATTAGTGTAATGTGCCTTCAAGAGTGTTTGGTGTAAACTTTTGCCACTGAATATTGAGTGTACTTGTAATTACAACTACAACTTCAAAAAGTGTACTTGTAAATTTATATATAGCTGGAATATTTGTGTATTTGTATCAATCCTCAATATAATTTAATTACCTTAATTATTATTTTTAGTTAGGTATTCATTATTGATCGTGCGTAAGTAAGATGAATTAACAAGATTATATTTCCCATTGAAATACACAAGTTCTTTTTTATTTTTTTTATTATTATAATACGATTAATCAAGGGTTAGATACATTTTTGATCTTATAATTTAGGTCATTTCGCATCTTTGTTATTTAACTTTCAAAGGTATTAGCATTTTGGTCTTTCATTTTTTTAATTTTTACTATTTCAGTCCTTTTTTTAGTCCGAAGTCACCTCCACCAATGAAAAAGATGAACTCTTGTGAAGAAAAGGACTGAAATTGCAAAAAAGTAAAAAGATGCAAGACTAAAATACTCCTTAGAAAATTAAAGGATAAAAATCCTAGAAAAAATGAGACAACGGGAAAAGTAACCTTAATTTTAAAAAGATCACTTGAGATGCACATGCATTTTTTTAACGAGAATGATGAATCCTGACGAAAAAAAAAAAATTAATATCACAAAAATTAGAAAAATGTAAAACCAAACTACTATCCTAAAAAATTAAAGAATAAAAACACCAATAATATAAATTACGAAACAAAAAAAAATATTTAAACCAATTAATCAACAACTACTATTAGAATACATAAATAAAAAATCTCTATTAATGTGATGCAAATACAGAAGATACAGTTACGAGATGTACACTAAATCATGAAGTGGGCAATAGACTTTGATAAAACTAAAATTCTTTTTGTTTTAAATCTTGCTGCTTTATTTTTTTTAAAAAAAATCTCTTTCTTTTAAATTATTATTTTATGTATCTTTTAAACTATCTTAAACAAGACTTTATTTTTTTCTTAAAAAAATACAAGATAATATTGTGCAAAATAGACAATATGTTTTCCTATATTAATGTGATATTGATGTCCGCACGCATTCTATATCATTTGTAAATGAAGAGCTAGCTTGCATGATTTATAAGTTAAAGAACCCGTCTCCTTGATGAAATACTTTTCTAAGATAAAATTATGAGATTTTATAAAATTAAATACTGACAATACCTCGAAAAATAAAGCCCAAATCGGATACCACAATTTTATTTGGTGCTATATGTCTATTTTAAACTCCTCGTCAGAGGGACTAATGATGCTCACGTACGTCTAACGTTGATTGTATACGAGGACTTTATAGCTCCCGGTCCTCTGTATACCGAGACATCTTTTGAAAATAAAATCGTGTGCCTCATGAAACAAAAAATGGACAGTTTGTATCACGGAGTATTGATCGCATTCCAGGCCACATCAAACACTATCATATATACAAAAAAATCGTATTTTTGGTCCAATATGTTATGACCTTTTTCAATTTAGCCCCATTTATTATGATTTTCTTACATTACATCCCATAACTTGAAAATTTTCTCAATTTTAATCATCACGTGTATTTTTCGCAATAAATGATGGAAACAATACATGCCCCCGTAACAACCTGCTAACAACTTCGTTAATTATTAGGCGGAAAATGCACGTGATACCTAAAAGTAAGAAAATTTTCAAATTATGAGATTCGACGCGAGAAAATCGTAACAAATCAAACTAAATTGCATGCCCCTAACATATGTGACAAAAAATACAATATTTTCCGCATATATACATTATACATATATATATTCAATTCTCTTCTAAAGCTTTGTCAGAGTCAAAATCAGACGGATTATAGAGTATGATTTATTTGTGTCATGATCATAGTTTTCTTTAATTTCATTAGGATTGACATTCCTTACATTTGGCGGATAGCAAATATTGCTAAGATTCAAACCAATTTTGCCAAAAGTAAAATGTTTAACAAAAATAGAGCTGAAGTAACTAATTAATGGAATATTTTAGCCTAAATTTGGTTCGGTCGAATTTAAATTAATTATATGGCAAGTGTAATACATTTGCTATATGATTGATGTATAGTGTAGGTAAAGTGATCAATCACGTAACAAATATATCACACTTGCTATATGATTGGTTTGGTTCGATCAAACCTAGCTCAGATTAAAATTTTTCCTAATTAATTAATTTCCTGAAATGAAGAAGGACTATTGACGTGGCAAATTCACATTAAACCCTAATTAAAACCCACTTAATATGCCGGCTAAGCTAAACAAACTACACAATCCTCAAACAACACTCCTCTCATTGTTTTCATCTTTATCAACTAACTCCAAAACCAGTCAAAACCAACCCTTAAATACCAAAACTACCCCTCCTTACCCCCCACCCCCAATTACAAAACCCCCTTTCCACACGAGGACATTTATGTCATTTCTGTCCCATCAACCATACATCCTTAAACTCGCCGGCTTGAGTATCTATCTTGCCGCCACTTTTCAAGTAACATTTGTTCTACTCTTCATCCATTTGTTTTCTCCTAACAAACCACCAAAAACCCCTCACCCCTTCAAACTCTACAACCCCTTTCTCTCTCCTCTCTCTCTCTCTCTCTCTGAGTCTGCGGTGGTTTCCGATGCAGAGCCACGGCGGAGCAACAGCAGTTACCGATCATTCAACCAGGCCCAAGAAGCCGAAATCCCGAGAAGTGAGTTCGAGATTCCTTTCACCAACGTCTACTGCATCTTCATCTTCAACTCATGATCATTATGGAAATCAATCTCCAAACACTACCCTCTCCCCGCTGAGGCAAAAGCCCAGATCATCCACTGATTCAAGAAAGCACAAAAGCTTCCAAAACACGGGCTTTTTTCGCGGGCTTTGGCCCTCATCGTCGGCCCAATCCCTGTCTATAAACACTAAGCCCGATACCACTCTTGCTGATCACCTCGGAAACGACAGGCTCCAAGACCTGGAAGAACGGAAAACCAAAGAAAAACCTGATCAGAATCCGTTGTTCTTGCATAGGCAAAGAAGTTGCACGGAATTCAGTAGGTTTGAGAATGAGAAGAGGATTCGTAATGCTGCAAAAGAATATCAGAAGCCCGTTTTCGGAGGATCCATGAGATACACAGGGAAGTTCAAGTTTAACTCTTCAAACTTACCTGATGATCATAGCGATATCGTGCACGGAAGGTTTTCAGTTGACGAAAATGCATTGAGAAAGAAATCTTCTTCCAGAGGGTTATCAGATTCTGAAACCCAAGACTCGGAATCGGAGTACAGCGACGTATGCTCCGGCGGCGCGAGTTTCGACGCTCCGGTGGCCGGAAAAGATTCTCCCGCGTCGTACATGGCTCCAACAGCCAGTTCAAGAAGACACGGCATCGAAGTTGCTTCCAAATTCATGCATGACTCGACGTCAAGGTCCAAGAGATGGAGTGCTGATTCGGGCCATAACCAGAAGCCCGGTTCATCCGATAACCATAATAACTCCCCAAAGATTTTCACTGTGAAGAAGGGTAGTGGGAATTGGGCTTCTTCACCGGGCCCGTCGGGCTCTCCGAAGGACAACAAAGGGAAAATGATGGGGTTGACGAGTTCGAAGCCTCCCACGAGCCCTTCAAGGGGAAAAGGAGTTGGAAATATTCTAAGTCTGGGGATTGAATTATTGAGAGGGAAGAAGAGTTGTTCCAGTACTGCGTCGTCGCCGCTCGGGCCGGGCTCGGCGGAGAATGTTCATCAGTTAAGGTTGTTGCATAATAGGTTGATGCAATGGAGGTACAGTAATGGCAGAGCTGATGCTGTCAATGGAAATATCATCGAACAGGCTGAGGTATGTGAGTCTGATATTCCACTATTTTACTATCGTTTTTTTTTATAATTATTATTATTATTAGGATAAATTGTGTTTTGCTATTCAAACTATTCCCATTTTTATACTTTGCACTATTTTTTTTTCGTGTTAACTTATCTTCTTAATTTTGTAAAATTTGCATTTTGTCATATATATAATCGTTTTTTGATCGATTTTTCTGACGGAAAAACATCACGACACTGCGTATATGATATTTAAGGACAATGTAGTTTATCTTTTATATTTGTTTCCATATTTGTGAAGTGCATGCGATGTTTTTTCGACAGAAAAATCAATTGAGAAACGGTCAAAGTACAAATTTTGCAAAGTTAATATGGTAACTTGACACACAAAAAAAAAAATTAAAATGATGAGAAAGTATAACAACGGACATAGTTCAGATGGTAAAATTGCAAAAACGCATCCTTTGAGTTATAATTATAATTACAAGTATACCCTATTTTTAGCGGCAAATTTTACACAAACACACCCGTTAAAATATATGATACTAACACTCCTCGAGGGATGTACCTGTAACTTTACAAAATACAGCCCCCCCTTAGGTTCATTATACTAGGTACGGCAAAATTACACTTTTGGTCCCATAAGACTGGGGGGTCAATACTTTTGGTCCCACGCTTTCTGAAATGACTAATTTAGTTCCAAAATTAGAAATTTTCGACACATTTGGTCCCGCGCTTCCTATAACGACCAATTTAGTTCCAAAATTGAGAATTTTCGACACATTTGGTCCCACTAACGGCGAGACGTTTGCCTTCAGCATTTTTTACGGAATTCGTCTAATGGGACCAAATGTGTCGAATATTCTCAAATTTGGGATTAAATTGGTCATTTCAGGAAACGCGGGACTAAAAGTGTCAACAATTCTCAATTTTGGGACTAAATTGATCATTTCAGGAAGCGCGGGACCAAAAGTGTTGACCCCTCAATCTTATGGGACCAAAAGTATCATTTTGCCTACTAGGTACTAATAGGTGTTCCACTAATTTTGCAAAATACATAAATATTTGTGTTATTAGACCTAATTTTAAGAGGTTTAAATGTAATTTATTTAAATCTTTTTACTGACTTAAAGTGATCAGCCTCGTGCCCAATATTTGCTGGTTTCAATGTCTATATATACAATAAATATTTGATACATAAAATGTACAAATGAATTTATCTATATTTCTTTATGCCATTTTGATTATGTCATTTTCACAGAGCACCTTCTTACATGTTTGGATTGGTCTCAATAAGCTACAACATTCTGTGGTACAAAAGAGATTGCAGCTACAAAAGGAGAAGCTCAATATGAAATTGAACTATATACTTCACTCTCAAGTAAGTTTTACAATATTTTACTTAAATTACATCGACATCCCTTAAGGTTAGGTCTAATTACAAAAATACCCCATGCTTTTTGCAAAATTATAAGTACATTTTTTCAAATTGTAGTTGTAATTACAAGTCTGTCCCCCTCATAATAGTGACATTTTACACAAACATCCTCTGAGGTACATAACACGATGTAGGGAGTATTTGTGTAATTAGGCCTAACTTTAGGGGTGTTGATGTAATTTGCCCTTATTATTTTGTATTGGATGCTTATTTTATTATATATACCCTACAGATTAAGGTGCTTGAGATGTGGGGAAATACTGAAAGACAACATTTATCAGCTGTCTCCAACACAAAAGATTGTTTGCATTCTGTTGTTTGTAAGATACCCCTTGTAGATGGAGCAAAGGTACGTATGTAATACAAACGCACACACAGATACACGTACGTGTGTGTGTATTTTGGAATTGAATGGGATGGAGATGAAAATTAATAAAGGACATGCAAATATTTGGTGCAGGTTGAACCACAACTAGCTTCATTTGCAGTTAGACATGCATCAGATCTTGCAGCATCCATCAACCTCATGCTAATTACTTTCACTCCTCAGGTACTTTTTATAATCGTAATACTTTAATATAAACTTAATTACATTTTATTTATATTTGTGAAGTATTCCAATAATCGCATTTCACCCTCTTTAAATTAACAAATGTAATAAAACACACTTTGAGAAAATGATATACTGGGATTATTGTGTCTCGAACTTCTAGAGGGTCTTTGTAAATAAATATTTTAAGTGCTTATCAGCTTTTATCTTAATTTAAGTTAATCAAAGGTGTTACTTGGAGTCTTCGACTACAACTTGTGCTTATAAATCCTTCTACGTGGAATAAGTCAAAAGTTTTTTTTTTCTTTTTTTATAAATAAATTGAAATTATTTATAATTTGGGTAAATTATATCGATCTCCCCTGAGGTTTGATATAATTATAAATCCCCCCTCGTTGTTTGAAAAATTACAAATACCCCCCCTGAGGTTTGTAATTTTCAACCAAAGGCCTGAAATTGACCATTTTGTCCTTGATTTTTTAGTTAAATTGCTAAAAAATCAGTCAAGGCAAATTGCATTATTAACTCTTCATAGTAAAAAACTTTAAAAACCTCTCCCTGCGCATTGTAGTCCAAAAAAATTCAAAGAATTTCAAAAATAAAGGCATTTTGTCGGTTCAACCATAAAAATAGATGGAAATGGGTTATTTGTTAGACAGTTACAAACCTTAGGGGGTATTTATAATTTTTCAAACAATGAGGAGGTATTTATACTTATGACAAACCTCAAGGAAAGTAGCTATAATTTACCCTTATAATTTTTTGCAAACATCTCTTTTAGGTGGAGAAGACTGTGGAAAGATTGGGTGAATTAGCAATAGTAGTCACACAAGAGAAGCTGCTGTTAGAAGAATGCTTGGAGCTTTTCAGGATCATTTCTGCTTTGGAGGTCAGTTTTCAAATTTACAAATTGCTACTACAAAATCGTTTATTTTGCAAAATGACCCCACAATTTTAAGAGATTTGCGCAAGAGAGGGCTTTAGTTTAACTTTGTTATTGATTTTGTTCAAACAGATTCAAGAGAGGAGTTTGAAGAGTAGCATCATGCAATTAAAACTATGGCAACAACAACACGATCATCAACAAGACGTGAAGATCTTCTATTCCACTTGATGTAAGATTATTAGTGAATTTCGATAGAAAAAATTACTCGATGGATGAAGTTGTCGGCATATCGTTGTAATTTACGTTGAGTTTCTTATCAGTTCCAAGATTACTGATGAATTTTCAAAATATCCTAAGGTAATAAAACTTCTAGTTTTATTTTTTCTATATATCATGTGGTTGGACAAAAATAAAAGGTTTTATTGATGGAAAAAATGTGAATTTGTGCTCGTGGATTGTTAAATTTATTTACCTTGATTGGACTAGAAACAACTTGAAGTGGGTTGAACCGGAACCAGTCCCAGAGTGAAAAGTTGTAACAAGTAGGATCCCTCAGCTAATTCAAAATTCAACTTTTATGGTGCTATTGAATCTCAATACGCATCATTTATGTACATCAGAACTTATCAATTTACCCCCATCGTATTGACAGTCAAAGCAACTGACTTCTAATGCCACTAAAATTGAGGAAATAGTTATAGTTTTGTCCTCTAAAAATCTTAAATGACGGTATTTTATTTAATCAGGCTTGGTGGGAAAATTTTTGTTCGGACAAGGTTTGATCGAACCAAACCAATTATAAAGTAGGTGTAGTACACTTACTATGTGATTGGTCACTTTTCCTGAATTGTATACCCATTCACACGGCTAGTGTATTGCACTTACTATATGATTGGTTCAGGTTTGATCGAATCAGATCTGAACTAGAATTTTCTCTCTTGGTGATTGTCATTGATGTGAATTATTTCTGTACGCGCAAGTGTTGCATCTTAATTTCTTAATTATAGAAGAAATTACACAACATTAATGAATCAATATAACAGATTTATTATATGATCATAGGGCTTTTTTTTAAATCTCAAAGTCATATAAAAAGCTAGTTGAACCGAACAAATTAGTCAAAGTAATCTTGAAATATAAATTCAAATAATGGAATGGTCTATTAATACTTAGAAAGCCATCATTTTTAATGCTCATACCATGTGTAAAAGAATAAAAATAAAAAAGAAATTTAATTCTTTGTTAAAACTAATTGAAAATTGTCGGAAGCACCGATTAATTACAACTGTGCAATCAATACTAGCTGATGTTTTTACGAGCAATGTCAAAATATTAATTTTAACTTAAAAAAAAAAGGAGAACCAAACAATTTATTGTTTCCTATATTATAGTTCATCCACAGGGTGATTTAGTGTAAATACCTGTAATTAGTTCCCCACAAATTTTACTAAACAAAAGAATCCATCTTATTTCTTGATGAAGTCTTGGCTTTTCTCACCTTTTCTTCTTCTCCCTCCAACATACCATGCAACTGCCACCAGGAGAGAGCAAGGAGACCTGTTGAGACAAGCTTTCATCCCCTTCCACCGCCCTCCCGCCGCCGCCATTAATTCACATATTAATCTTTCAAGATGAATGACCTATTCTCACATTCTTTCAAGAAATACCAGGATGTCAAGGTCGTCCAGGGCCCGGTCCTGGATGAAGAAGACCTGGAAGCCGGCGTTCCCCCGAGGACAGAAGGCGTCAATCTCGACAAATTCTTCGAGGACGTCGAGGGCGTCAAGAAGGACATGGCCGACGTCGAGAAGCTCTACAAACAGCTCCAAGAAAGGAATGAGGAGAGCAAAACAGCGCACAACGCCAAGACGATGAAGGAGCTCCGTGCCCGGATGGATTCCGACGTCTCTCAGGTATTGAAACGGGTGAAAGTCATCAAAGGCAAGCTGGAGGCCTTGGAGAAGTCCAACGCCGCGCAACGCAAAGTCCCTGGCTGCGGCCCTGGGTCCTCCGCCGACCGTACTCGGACCTCCGTCGTCAGCGGCCTCGGGAAAAAGCTCAAGACCATGATGGATGACTTCCAGGGCTTACGAGCCAGGATGAACGCCGAGTACAAGGAGACCGTGGGACGGCGGTACTTCACCGTGACGGGAGAGAAAGCCGACGACGACATGATCGAGAGCATGATATCTAGCGGGGAGAGCGAAACGTTCCTGCAGAAGGCGATCCAGGAACAGGGTCGTGGGCAGATCATGGACGCCATATCAGAGATTCAAGAAAGGCACGACGCCGTGAAGGAGATAGAGAAGAACCTGTTGGAGCTCCACCAGATATTCCTGGACATGGCGGCGCTGGTAGAGGCGCAGGGGCAGCAACTGAACGACATAGAGAGCCACGTCGCGCACGCGAGCTCGTTCGTGAGGCGGGGGACGGAGCAGCTCCAGGAAGCCAGGGAGTTGCAGAAAGGCTCCAGGAAATGGTGTTGTATTGGGATTCTTCTTGCTATAATTCTCATCGTTTTGCTTACTTTTCCGCTGTGGTCTCATGCTTTGCTAGCCCAGCTTTAATTTTTGTTTTTGTGTTAGAACATCATCTTTAATTAATTTAGGTTAAAAATCTTTTTTCTGCATATTATAAATCCCTACCTCTTGTAACAATTTTTCAGGTTTTTTGCGCAATTTACTTCAACTTTTTTTTTAGCTCCATGCATGATTTTCAGGTAATTTATTTAGAATTGGAATATATAACTTCGGATTTAGAAAAACGATGTACAGCTTTGGAATAGCAGATTTCTGTTATATTTATTTCATTTCACATATACGTGTCGGCGTAAATAAATTAATTTAGTTAGATCTACGTAAGAAAGAGATCAATATCGAAGTAAGCCCAGTTCAACCAAGAGAAGAAAATTGAAGAATAAATAAACAAGGTACAACAACAATGACACTATAATGTGAGAGAAATAACATACCAATGTGACCACAACTGCCAAGAAGAGTGAAAGAGAAGACTTGGCTGATAGACGTTAATCAACGTAAAGAATCACTAAACGAAAATTTTAATATTTAATCATCATTAATTATCATTGTTAATTATAGCTATGTAATGATGGTTGATTGTAATTTTTGTGAGTGTGACTAAAATATTTGTTATGATTAAAAACTATGATAGACACATTTACTATGACTCATAACAATGTCAAAAATAGTAGATATTGTCTTGCAAGTTTTGTTAGCATTCGAATATGGCAAGTTTAGGTCTAAATTGTTATTGAGTTCGGATTTTGGGGGATGTGATTTGATTTTACAGACCTAGCCAAGTTCGGGGAGAGTCCCAGGACTTGTTCAAAACCTGGTCATGATTCTTCTCAAGCTCGTTTACGATAATATTTGCAATTATAGTTAATTTATTTATTTTTTAATTCATATATTGTAAAAGAAATTACATTTTTAACATATATATTTTAGTAATTACTTTATTTAAAAAATTAAATAATTGAAGGAAAAAAGAAAATTTAACTGAAGTTATGAATTAAACTTGTTGACGAACGTGAGGCAAGCGGAATAGATTGTTTATTAATAAAAGAGTCTATTTGTTAGGCGGAAGCAAACTGTTATATATATTATATAATTTACAGAAAATTTACGTGTAATTACATCAAATTTATGGAAGTGAGAGTAATTATCACCGGATCCAATTAAAGTTTAGGTGGGTGGGCTATGGGTCCGGTCAAACCCGCTCCAAGACAGACCCGGACTAGGAAATACTATTACTAGTGCGTAATACGATGTCGTCGTGGCAGGCACCTTTAACTTCATTTTCCCCTACTCCATAACCATTTGGGAACGCCTCCATTCTCACTCGCTTAATCTTCACTTTGTAGAATACGTGTAACTAAGCAATGGCGACTTCACTTGCCGCCATGACGGCTCGCAGGGCCGCAAATCTCGCTCGCCTCACATCACCGAGCTCATCCGGGGCTAGACCGTCTTCTCTGATTCCCCGCCGCGGCCTCGCCGGCGCCGCCGGTACTGATTTCGACCCGACATTTCCGATCAATCATTCATATTATGCTTATGTGGTTACTAATTATCGAAATATGTGTTTTCCCCCTTTTGATTTTCTTCGGTGGTTATTATAATTGCAGTTTTTTTTTAATTTTTTCCTCATATTTCTGAAAAATGGATTTTTAATTTTAGATCACCATGGGCCACCAAAGGTCAATTGCTGGCAAGATCCAATGAGTCCATCCAAGTGGAAGGAAGAGCATGTGAGTTCTTCTGTATTTTTTTTTCCTTTTCAATTTTTCGAGGCTACGCTGAAAATTTGTGGATTTCTTTCTGCCGAAACCTGTTGTGTAACCTTTTTTCTATCGAAGGATTCTTGTTATTTTCTTCTAATTGCTGAAGTTTAAGATTAGCGGTTGTTTGCCAACATTACCGCATATATGGATATTTAGATCTATGTGTAATAAAAGTTTGACTAAAACAAAGAGCTATTTATGGGAGAATGGATGGAAGATTAGCGATTTGGCAGTCTTGCTTGCAAGTTTGTGCACTGGGTTACAGAAATTAGGCTACGAACATTTGATACTATACAGAATTGGGCTTGTAGAATTGGAATTGATTAAAACTCCGCACTTATTAGATTTTAGTTGAGGTGCAATTCTAAGGCTTTAGTTCCATGATGGACACTGTTTAAATATTTGATCATAAAGTAGTTTTGGAGTAACAGAGAGGCAAACTGATATGCCAAAACACGAGAAACTACTTAAAGTTAAGGAATGAATTTTCTGAGCACAGTAGAATGATCAAGCGCCTCTGACAGAATAATTTAAAAGTTGTATCTTCATATGGTGTTGGATTAGAGCGAGAAACCTTGTTGTAATTATTTGTTCCAGTGGCTTACAATCAGAGAAAATTACATTCTCTAAATTGTTAATGAGAATGATTATCTACACATTTACAAGAGAACACAATTGATCAATTACTTCTCATCACAATCAAACGAAAAAAGGTCAGCTGTTGCAGTTGTAGGAAGGAATGATGGAACATACTTGGACATTGATTTTTCATGATGTGTGTATGATTTTAATTCGCGATATATGTCTGTTAATCCTGATAAATATAGATTATGTGAAATCTCTGAATTCTTTTGTGCTAAAGCTAGTTTTAAATTCAATGGGGCGTCGATTTAAAATTAGCCACTATTTAAAATCAGCTGAAGGTTGAGACTTTTTCTTTTTCCTTCTCTTTGTTTTGGGGCAGGGGGTAGGTGTAGGAGATATTTTGTATTTTGGTCTTCTAAATTGGCCTAGCTGCGGCAATTATAGGTAATTATGGCGAAGTCTCAATAGTAATTCAAATTCTTGAAAACTCTTTGGGCCTATGAAGGAGGCGGGCTGGGGTGTGAGCTTGCTGCCTGACACTCTATATCCAGCTAATGAATTCGGATAATGTGGTTAGCAAGATGAGAGATATGAAACAATTACTACTTTCCATATTGATTTTTGTGAAAATGCAGAACGATCTTAACCAAAATTGCGTAACCTAACAGCTATATTTGCTCACAGGGTTTATAGAAGGGTTTCTCAGAATCAAGGAGGCCTAGGGTGTAATTGATTGAAGGGGACGTTTTTTATCTACCATGATCTATGGCATAGCTCTTGATACCTTAATTGCTAATTAGTAATTCGAGTTCGAGTTAGTATTTGTTTTTGATTATATGGGTCCTTAATTGGTGGAGAATAAATGATTGTAATTTCCCGTTCTTTCCACTCCATTGTTACAGTATTTTTCTGTCAACATATGTTTTAGATCTTGTTGGGTCTTTATCTGAGTGGAGAATATGTACTTGACTGCTTGTATGACTTCCTTTTTTCACTCCCATATTAAAGTGTTTTTGTATTTGGAAGGCAAAAGTATTTTTGTCTTGGTGACTCTATAATTATGCTTAATTTAAGGGTGTAATAGAGTTACAGATTTGGGTTGTTTTTCTCATTGGGAAGTTGATTCCAGGGATTGCATGCAACCAATTGCACAAATATGATGTCTTGTGCTTATATACTCTGTAGATTCTTTATTTGCTCATCTACAATTGGCTCTGAAGTGAATTAGTGTGTTACCTGTAACCTTTGAAGTCATTATGAATAATGCAGATGTTTCTCTTCTTTCCAACGGCATCCTGCTGTTGGTCGTCCAATCATTATTTACTGAATTTCTACTTGTCACATTAAATGCCATCTCATGATCAAATCTTAGTTCGCTGCTACAAGTATTTCAATTTATTAACTTTTGGATATTTTCGGTTTTGTAGTTTGTAATTGTCTCTTTGTCTGGATGGGGTTTGCTTATCTTTGGAGGGTACAAGTTCTTCACTGGAGGCAAGAAGGACAAGCAAGAGGTACTTTTTTCATCCTCTTAAAAAGGTTTTGTATTTCTAGTGAAAGTTTTGGTTTCATTATGCAGAACAGTTATATATACAAGATAGATGGATTCCCTATTTTTATTTTGAGCCTCTAATTGATTTTCTCATTCTCCTGTCAATGTCTATATTGATGTGATTATAAAAACTTCCCCCTTTGACATCAACTTTAATATATCATTATACATGCATTTGTATAGCAATCAAATTTTGCAGTCACTACTTATATGAATCTTTGTCTACATACTTGGGGCATGGACCACCTTTTACCAGTGTATATTTGCTTAAAGGAGTATATCAGCTCAAAATCCACATTTTCGGTGATGCTTTATCAACTAAGTCATTGTTGAAATAAAGAATAGACGGATTTGTTTATGGTTCATTATTTTGTTAAACCTTATTTTTTCTTTATAGTTGTGTTTGGAAGCAACTGCTGATTGTGGATGCTAGAGAGTGTTTAATTAAGGATTTAGTAGAGTAGCTGCTGAAAGCGGCAGATGATTTCGCAGTTTTCTATTGTTATTGTTGCCATTTAACCTCCCCAGAAGCACAGCACGAGCCCTTAAGAAACGCAAAAATCACCAGCACGCATCCTCCATGACACAAGGGGGTGGGGTAGACATGTGTTTGTAACAAATAGAGGCAGAGACATGCCTGAAACTGAAAACAAGGATAGAACTAAGACACTGTCTGCAGAAAATCCTGTTGAATGTGGCTTCAAACACCTTAAGAGTACTTGTTGCCACTTTGCATGCACCTTAAGCTTAATTATATAACAATGATCACTAACTCATTTGCATGTAGCATTCATAATCCTTATGGTACAGTCATTCACAAAATAAACTGTTTATTCTACTGACGCTTGAGACATTAACCTCTGCAGAAATTGGTGGAAGCAGCACAATAGGCTGGGGACACAAGGATCATGAATCTAGTTTTGTTCGAATAATATGTGCTTCAATTCATTGTTTGTATGGAGGAACTGCACTCCACCTGACTTCAGTTTATCATTTAGAATACTCGGGTGATGGGAACGGATGTTTGTTACCTTTTACTATGGAAGAATGAGGCTTCCTCTTTCCCTGGTTGGTCATTCTCTTGTTTCCAATACAACTTCCAGTTTGTTCTGAACTTTTTCTCCATGATAATAAAATCTCTATGTCGCCGTTTTGAGCTTCCAACTCCCACCACAAAATGCATAACTGATTCTCCTATATTTTGTTTGGTGACTGCAAATGCTACTTCAGTTATTTGGCTGTGAGTTTCAACCATGTAATTGTAATACTACTACAAATTGCTTACTTAGACTTTGTGGCATCCATGTGAATGTGTATACTCTGGTTTTGGGGTATTCCCCATTTGACATATAGATTGCAAAAATAGATGCAGAAAAAATGATGTTCCTTGTGTACTGAGCTATCATCCACCATGTTTGATGGGGTGCTTGCAATAGTTTAACTTACGTACTCATCACCTGTTTGTTGAAAATAAGTCGAAAATAGAAAATAGCTTCTTATATATTTCTAAATCCCATTGTTAATATTGGAAGAGGAATCCAGTTTTGAAGTTTTTCTACGACTTTTATACATGTGGATAATAGATATATTTTTTTCCTTGTTTATTTAAGATGAAAATAGGGAATCACAAACTCAAAAAATAACTAATTATTACGAGTTACTTAAAATTTATATTAATTGATGCGCACGTTGTCCTGTGTGTTTATGATAAATAATATTTTATATTTTAAAATATATCATAAATAATATATATAAACTAATAAATCACATAAAAAAAAGAAAAGGAAAGGAAAGAAAGAAAGAAAGAAATAACAAAAGAAAAAAAAATTAAATTAAGGGTATTATATGTATACAAAAAATTGGTGTCCTTGTGTAAGTAATTGCTCTTCGTGATAAAAATATGATTTTATTATTGTATAAAATTAGTCAACGTGGCACGTCGTCCTTACCATACATATGATAAATAATATTTTATATTTTAAAAAATAATATAAATAAGAAAATATATACCTATAAACTATTTATTTCAAAAAAAAAAAAAGAAATAATGAAAGAAAAGAAATTAATTTTAGGATATTATTGACATAATAAAAAATTAGTGTCGTAGTGCACGTAATATCTAAAAAGGAGATTTTTTTTATATGAGTATAGATTTATATATATGACCGAAATAAACGTTAACACGTCTTTAAGAACTTAAATTCAAGACTTTATACTTGTAGAATGTTAAGCCTTAACTATTTGAGCTAAACCAACACTACAACCTTTTTTTTTTAAAAAATAAAATAAAAGTAGTGATAACTAAAAAATATTTTTTAATAAATTGATCAATATATATATATATTAGTTCGATTAAAATATTAATATAATAAAGAACAATAGAATATATCATAATAAACTTACATAAAGTAAGACGCTAAGTGAGTTTAGAGCTCATTACTTCAAACTTATTTGTGAGATCTCAATCTTAATCATTAAGCTAAGACATAATTGATAATATCATTTGAAGTTCATATGAATAGAAAGGATTTTTTTTTTTTTTTTTTCTAAATCGTGATTCAGTTATATCCCCCCTTTTTTTAAAAAAATCTATTTCTTACCAATTGTGTAGATGTCTTTTAGAAAATATCACTAAAACAATTTAATTAGCATTCTATGTGTTTATGGTCAAATATATTTTTCACATTTTACATATCTTTGAATCATTATATACAATTTTCTAAGCAATCTTAAAAGTTTTCCAATAAACAACTGAAATACATCTAAGGGAGAAATTGATAGAAAAAGAACATATAATTATCACATGAATTTTGTTTTTTCCAAATGAAAAATTTGTGGTATGTTTGAGACCTGAATCCTGATCTTCATCAGTGATGGACATTGATTCTGTTGAGCATGAGGTTCTCATTTCTCACAGCACTTAAGCCCCAAAATCCCCTTATCTCCACCACAGCACGCGCGCTCCGACCTCTGACCTCCGACCTCCGACCTCCGACCTCCGACGTCGGCTACCCAACAACTCTTTCAGGTGATTTTCCTCATTCTTCTCACAACAACCACCGCTCTCATTTCTCTTTTAAATATGCCTGCATATAAACATTTCGATTGGGTCTTGTAAAGGTTGTGCAACTGACTATGAATGTATAAGATTCGATTATTGTGGTTTGTTGATGCCTGAAATTTTCTGTTAGTATAAGGAAATTTGGGTGTTTATGCCTCAAAGTTTCTGTTAGCATAAGGAAATTAGGATGTGGAAATTTTCAGTTACAGAGGCAGCAAATTACAGCTTGAGCATGGACATGCCTTACTTGAAGAGTTGTTTGAAATTGTTGGGAATTTAGACAAATGGAAAATACACACTATGGAATTTTTTATGGGCGAAAAAATTGGAGTTAAATTCCTCTCATGATCTCATCCATAATGAAACATTACATAACATGTGTAAGGGCAATTTGGAAAAAAAGATGTTCGGTGGCTAATTAATACAGAAAGAAATATTGTTAGTATTTTTAGACCATTACTTACCTAATGAAAAGGTCTAAATGCAATTTACTCTCCTTTGATATGCGAAATGAGCAAAAAAAATTCGTATGTTTTTTTTTAGTAAATTATCCTCTCGTGATCTAGAAAATGAAACAAATTATCCCTTGTGTTTTTCGTTAATAAGGTGTAATTTGCTTCATTTCCTAAAACACATAGAGCAGGGAGCAAACTAAATTTAACCCAATTTTTAATTTATCAAAATTTGGATTGGGTTGGGATTTGTTGCCCTCCTTCCATCCTGGTTAATATTCTTAGCACTCTGCGCCCTCAATTTGTTGGAAGTGGCTGTTGAACTTGAAGTTATACTCAAAAGATTTGTCTTTATGTCAAAATTTTCCCCTAATTTACACTCTCTTACTGTGAACTGCTGCCAAAGATTTGTTTCTTATTTCATAATTTTGATCTTTTTTCCCCAATCTATATCAGTTTCTTATTCTTCTGGACTGCAATCCGACAATGATATGAGTAGGGCAGAAGAAGAGGTCCTGTGTTTAAATCACATTGAAGTCAAGATATTATTATTAAATAATTCTCCGTTGTACTAATTTAAGTTTTTAGATGAGATGGTTGTTTAGCGTGTGGGTTATGCATGTAATTTTGAAATCACAGTAGAAAGATGTTGAGAGCTGACCCTTCATTCCCTTGACCCTACCCCTCTTTTTTTGTTTTTTTCCTCTATTTTTGGTCAAATTTTTGGGTCCTGATGAGTTAAAGTTGAAGAAAATCAGAGCCACAGACTCTTAACCCTTTTTGATGCAGCATGTGAAGGAACAGTTTCTTGTGTCGAATAAGGTAAAATGCTGAAGCAAATGCTAGCTTGCTCCAAGGTGTATGTTTCTGAAAGCAGGAACAGGGCTGCTCTGGAAGCCATTGAAAGGGCAGCAAAGCTGTTCCCAGAGGCCCCCATTATCAACAAGTTTGAGGATGTGACTTACAACAGAGTTGGATACACACTGGTCTCAGAAATGGGAGAAAACCAGAGTTCATGTCCCCTAAAGGATGCTGTTCTTGAAATGGTGAAAGCTGCTTTTGAGGCCATTGATCTTCAGATGCACTGTGGGAGCCATCCCAGGCTTGGTGTTGTGGACCACATCTGTTTTCATCCCTTGGGTGGTCTGTCTTTGGATCATGTTGCAGGGACTGCTAAATCTTTGGCTGCCGATGTTGGCTCAGGGTTGCAAGGTTTGTGCCTCTGATGAGAAGATGTTTTTTCATGTTCCTGTTTTGATTTCTGAATGTTATGCAAGAATTTTGGTCTTTGGTGTCTGATTTTTCAGTTTCATAGCAATGTTTTCATAATTGTTGATTTTGATTTGGATGTGTTGATGGGCTTCTGAAATTTGGATTTTTTGCTGTGGAATGTTATTTTTCATTGTAATTCTTGTTTCCATTTCATTGTTCTTGGAGAAATTTGTGGATAATTAGTGGCATGATCATTCAAACAATGGTTCATAATGGTAATGATTTTTCCTGGGTTGGAGTTTGGTAGAGAGTATCCTGAGACCAAAGTAGTCAAATTAGTTAGATTGTGACTGAATTATGAAGTATGAGTGTGTGATGTTAGTTAATGTAAAGAAGTATTTGCTGAGAGTGAAAAGAATCATGAAATTATTGTGAGTTTTTCCGATGCCTTAGCTCGATTCATAAGGTAGGTAAAGTATTGGAAATTGATATAGGCAAGCATCCCTCATTGGTTGCAACGAGGAGCTTGAGCGGCTTATAAGCCCTAAAGCCTTCTCTCCCTAGCGAGGCTCTTTTTCAGGACAAAACCGTGAGGCTTATACAAAGTCAAAACGGACAATACATTACGCAACATGGCACCGACGAGGTCGCTACCCACATCAGAAACAATGTTACTAAGGAATAAGCTGGTTATGTTAAGTGAAATGGTTGTAATGTTGTGTACTAGATTGAAAAGGGAGCTCTGTTGTAAGATTGCTATAAAGTCTGTATAAGATTGAACTTTGAGCTATAGAGCAATAACATTTAGAAGTAAATGAAGTTGAAAAGAGGAGCTTGAGATAGTTCTGCCATAAACTAGAGGAGAAGCATACATAATAGCACCTGATGAAGTCGAAATGCTTGAAAGTGATTCGGATGATTTCATTTGCAAGAACGGTGCTTCTTTCATCGGTTTGGAGAAGTAACATAAGTACTATCTATGTTAAATTTAGGGGAGAAGTTTGACTTATAATTACATGCATTGAGGTAATCAGGAAGAACTTGAAATTACTATTGACTTGCTAAACATCATTTCCTGAAACATTTCTTTGAATGTATACCGATACATGTTAATTTCAAATACGAGACTAGCAAGTGTAATTCTCATTTGTCATCTTCTATTTCATATTCGCCTTTTAGCTTTGTTAATGATCTTACATGTAGCCTGCAGTGGCTACCTTCTTGTACGGAGCAGCACACAGTGAGGGAAGGACCCTCGACTCGATCAGAAGGGAGATGGGCTATTTCAAACCGAACTCCGAAGGAAATCAGTGGGTAGGTGGGCTGCAGTCGGAAATATTGCCACTGAATCCCGACGAGGGCCCTCCTCGTGCTGTTCAGAGAAAAGGTGTTGTCGTCATTGGAGCCACTAATTGGGTCGATAACTACAATGTTCCAATATTCACTGATGACATGGCTGCAGTTCGAAAAATTGCAAAGAGCGTCAGCGGCAGAGGAGGTGGACTCCCGTCGGTGCAAGCTATGGCTCTTGCTCACGGTAAAGGTATGATCGAGGTGGCTTGCAACCTATTGGAAACAAGTAAAGTTGGTGGCCGTGAAGTTCAACTAAAAGTCGAGAGCCTCGCTAGGGAAGAGGGTATGGATGTCGGACAGGGATATTATACTGATCTTCCGCAGGAGAAAATTATCGAGAGTTACTTAAAGCTGGCTGATCGTTCTGCCCGCTAACGCTCAAGATGCAAATGTTCGTTGAATAAGCTCTCTAATACACATTTTCAATCTTGAACAGGTGATTCATTGAATTTCTTGATTTCATTACATGAACATAACATAAGTTTCGGCTAATTCAATATCGAACTTGTGTTAGTTTTCGTTTGATGTACTTCGTGTTCACATCGGCCTGTTGCTACTGTCAAACGCATCTAGTTTTATGATTGAACCTCCTTGATGTGCATGCATTATTCAATTAGGTTGCATTTGGATCAAAGGATTTGAAATCATGGATTTCAAATTCTTAATAACAAATCCTTTGAATTTGTTTGGATAATTCTGAATCTAAAGGATTTCAAATCCTTTCATTCCAATTTTAAATTATGTTTTGATGAAAATGGATGGATTCCAAATTCCTTTCAAATGGAGTCATTTGAAATTCTTTCTCCAAATTTTTCCTTCAAATTCAAATTCTTCAATCCAAATGCACTCTAATGTATTTGGATGTGGATTTAAAGGTTGAGATTTTAGATTGTAATAACAAATCGTTTGGATTTGTTTGTCTAATTCTATATTATAACTTTAAATATAATTTGAATAACTTGACAATATGACATTATATTATCTAGGAAGATATAAATGCACAATCTTTGCACGGTCCTTTCATTCCACATGAAAATAAATACAATTTGAATAAATTGAAAAATATGTTATTATGGCAATCCAATATGATGCATTCTTTCTTTAGTATATCAACAATTATTTGAGTCCTTTCATTTATTTCCACCCATTAAAAAAAATTAAAAAGTGTTGAGTTATATTTTTTTTAATTGGATACGGTGGGTATAGGGATTTTGACATAGGATTTGATTTGAAAAAATAAAAATAAAAATCAACATGTCAAGTTAATTACTAGTTTTAGCAAAACTAACTAAGCATCATCATCTCACTTCAATTTGAATTTCAACTATTTATTTGAAGGATTACAAGTTTGAATTTTAATAGTTGGTTGTGAATTAGAATACATCATATCATAATTTAGATCTAAGAAGTGTGTTTTTGAGGAAAATTAAGTGTTGGTAAAATACTGAAGCACAAGAATCCAAAATGTAATTCAACTATTATAATGTTTAATTATTTGTTCGATATTGGAAAGAGAAACTAAAAGAAAGTCACAAGTTTAGAATGTATTCAACACATGTTTGACAGTGACAATCTTTAAAGCGACACATGTCGCAACCTAAACACACACATTGCTCGCAACCTTCACATCTTGGAGCTTTAGGACAACCTCTGCATACTTTTCGATTTTCTCGCCCCTCAGGGTTATCGCAGGTTAACCTGAAAGTTTAAAGAGAACATATGTTAATGATAAGTATGTTTTTCTTCTCATTTTTATATACTGTAAGTAATTGTAATTCGATATAGTATTTCATATGTAAGAATAATTTAGTTTTTGTGAGTGGTTTGTACACTCTCGCATTTTGACAAAAAATTGCATTCATATTCTTCATCTTATTTGAATTGATGAAACTTATACTTACGAGTTATTTGGCATGTCGGCGCACTGCCAATTATCATTGACGAGAGCGTAGCTCGAACACTAAATCGACGCTCTTTGTTACATCGAGAACAACACATAAATTCATCTCGATGTGTAACTTGAAGGGCCTTTGAAAAATATGTGTGTGATGTTTCAACAAACAAGTCCTCGTAGAGCAATCTTATGCCCATCATGACTAAACACCCAAATTTGGCTCTTCCAATTATGATAGGCATTGGTTGTCCCAGCATGTCGTGCAAATTCAATCGGGGAAACTTTATCTGCAACGTAAAGTCAATAATAATTCCATAAAATGGTAAATAGTTATTCTTCTTTGATTTGTATATTTAAGTCGAAAGAAACTTTTATCTATTCAATTATTAACATTTAAGTATAAATCAAAAGAAGATTCTTTTCTGGTGGGGTATTTGTCTGTTATTAACTTCATTCCATTTAATATTTTGTGAAGAGAATATGAATTTGCATCCTTGTCTATGTGGAGTACTCAGAGAAGGTGTACCTTTAGGACAATCTTCCATGTAATTGCAGTCAATCTCAACTTTTCCGTCAACATAAGCTCTAAGTTTCCCAGGTGTGTCGCCATATCTGGGATTTGTGCAGCCACAGTCAATCTCTACAAATTCTGGTGTGTTCTGTCGAACTCCAAAGGAACTAGCCAAATCTTCTTCAGTGAACATGTTTGATGTGCTGCAATTAAAATCTAATTATAATATTATCATAGAAAATTAGTGACTGAGATGCTTGTAGGGAAGTATTAAAAACATAATATATAGTTGTTTTAATAACCCCTTTCTAATCATTTTAGGAGTTCCACACAGACACACACACATATATATATGTGTGTGGAAAGTGATATAAGTGCACAAATTTGTTATTAAAGAAATTATTTGTGCATATTGCATACATATATTGTGCAGATCTAGTAAACCATTACAAACCAAGGATTACGAAGAAATGCCCATAAGATGTGTGATGTATACAATTATAAAAAAAAAAAAAAAAAAAAGAGTTGCTTTGAATTCATTATACTTTAATTGATTTTTATGTCTATGTAACATACAAAAGATCGGAAAAAAAAACATGTATATTATTATGATATTGTACATATAAAAAATATCAGACTTCTTTGGTTGTTATATGTCTTGTAACAACAAAATATGTGATATATAATAAATGTTATGGTTCTTAGTGGAGTGAGGATTAATCAATGATTTCTCACTACATAACTTTATCTTCGCGTTCTTTAATTTAGTAAAAAAGAAAAGGCATTTTACAACTATTTTTTCTTTTCAAATTTAAGCACTTTCGTATATTACCGAGCTATGGACACGAAAATTTTAAATCAGATATATAACTAAAAGAGTCTCTTTCTCCCTAAAAAGTTTAAATAGTTGAATAAATAATTTGGAATCATATTTTGAAGAATAAAATCCAAAATTTTTAATGTGTAGTATAAATATAACTAATAACTGATCGTCAAATAATTTTTTTCAGAAAGTGAAAGATGATTCAGGTTTGTAAACATCATGTCTTTTACCTTTTTTGTGATGATTTGTAATAAATTAAGTAAATCAAATAAAAAAAAACAAATAATTTATAGCGTAGCATATGTAATTTAGAAGCATGAAAAGAAAGGGAAATTGGAAGCAATATTTTGCTTAAATTCTTAAAGAAACTCTAGTTAGAAATTCTTCAATATTGCAATAACTATCAATTTACAACTAGACATCGTTCCTGTACAAGGAGTAATGTCATAGATACAAGGAAATAAATAAATTATGATGTACCTACACGAATATATTATAATTATTTATCAATATTAATCAAACGGGGGCATACAAATCAAATTAATTTGTTTACATATACTAAATCTTAGAACAAACGATATTGGAATAGGTGCAAACAAGATATTTTACATAAACAAAAAATCGAAAAATGATGATAGCATCGCTATACCATTGATATTAATTAAATATTTAGAAAAGTTATGCAGCTAGATATTATCTGACTGAAAAACTCGATTTATTGACTACGTTCATTATATTTATGGGAAAAGATAATATAAATTGAATGATGAATATCGTAGAACATTATAATAGTTATTGAACTTAAATTCTAAAGGTGAATATGGAGATTACAAATCTAAGAAATAACATATAAACTTTCGACATATGCTAAATTCTTGTCTTGAGTAACCAAAAGAAGAAAGACAACTTACCTTAGATTTGTGAAAACAATTGCGCTTGAGTTTATATGAATATTGCGTTGACAATGATTTTAGCCACTCTCTTTATATAGTAGCAACCGGTAGAGTGCAATTAATTTTTTTTCCCAACCTTTTATTTTTGAGATTTTGCTATCAATACTCAACCGTTATAGACTAAATTTTAAACAAAAATAATTAATTATTTTTTTCCATATATATATATATATTAAAATTCAACGGCAAAAAGAAATAAATGAATCACATTCTATTGAAAAATCTCTAAAAATGGCAAAATCGCAAGTAAATACGTCTTATCTTTTTTAACATCACAACAATATTTTATGATTATCAATACACACTTTTTCTTTAAAGGTTTTTTCCTATCCTACAACTAGACTATATACTACATAAAATTATATAGTATATATCAATTATTTTCAGTGAGCTAACAAAAGAATTAATCTCGTCAAATTTATATTTAGGTATATCTATATATAGATAGATAGATAGATAGATATATATATATATATATAGAGAGAGAGAGAGAGAGATAAACGTGTATATATAGGGAAAGCAATAAGAGCACAAGTTTGTTAATATTGAAGAAATTATTTGTGCATATTGCACACATGTAATGTGCATATCTAAGAGATCAATGTGTGTGTGTGTATATATATATATATATATATATATATAGAAAAGAATGCTTATGTTGCATATGCAATCACATATAATCATAATCTAGTGCTGCTATAATGTAAGACAAAGAACTTAAAAATGATAAATATCTTTATATGCTTAATGTATATATATATATATATATATACTGACGTAAAAAATAAATGTTTAATTATTTTTTTCAATTTGATG
The DNA here is from genome assembly GCA_034509735.1 of Sesamum alatum. Classification (NCBI taxonomy): domain Eukaryota; kingdom Viridiplantae; phylum Streptophyta; class Magnoliopsida; order Lamiales; family Pedaliaceae; genus Sesamum; species Sesamum alatum. The sequence goes on along the minus strand of JACGWO010000008.1, from coordinate 1,767,332 downwards.
TGTTTAAATTAAGATTTTTGGACATAGCATTTGATTTCATAAAAATTTTGATAGATCAAGCTACTAGTTTTAGGAAAAACGAGGTAAACATCATCATCCTTACTTTAATTGAATTTCAACTATTTATTTGAATAATTCCAAGTTTGAATCTTATGATTTGGTTGTGAATTAGACGACATCATATCATAATAATTTAGATCAAAGAAGTGTGTTTTCAAGGAAAAAGTAAGTGTTGGCAAAATACTAAAGCACAAGAACCCAAAATGTAATTCAACTATTATGATGTTCAATTATTTGTTCGACACTGAAAAGAAAAGCTAAAAGAAAGTCACATGTTTAGAATGTATTCAACACATGTTTGACAGTGACAATCTTCGAAGCGACACATATCGCAACCTAAACACACACATTGCTCGCAACCCTCACATCTTGGAGCTCTAGGACAACCTCTGCACACTTTTCGACTTTCTCGCTCCTCAGGGTTATCGCAGGTTAACCTGAAAGTTCAAAGAGAACAAATGTTAATGATAAGTTATGTTTTTCTTCTCATTTTTATATTGTAATTTGATATAATATTCCATATGTAAGAATAATTTAGTTTTTGTGAGTGGTTTGTACACTCTCGCATTTTGACAAAAAAATGCATTCATATTCTTCATCTTATTTGAATTGATGAAACTTATACTTACGAGTTGTTCGGCATGTCGGCGCACTGCCAATTATCGTTAACGAGAGCGTCATGATAAATCTTACAAGCCTCTTTAGTTCGAACACTAAATCGACGCTCCTTGTTACATCGAGAACAACGCATAAATTCATCTCGATGTGTAACTTGACGTAAGGGCCTTTGAAAAACATGTGTGTGATGCTTCAACAAACAAGTCCTCCATAGAGAAATCTTATGCCCATCATGATTGAACACCCAAATTTGACTCTTCCAATTATGGTGGGCATTGGTTCTCCCAGCATGTTGTGCAAATTCAACTGGGGACAATTTATCTGCAACGTAAAGTCAATAATAATTCCATAAAATAGTAAATAGTTATTCTTCTTTGGATTTGTATATTTAAGTCGAAAGAAACTTTTATCTATTCAATTATTAACATTTAAGTATAAATCAAAAGAAGATCCTTTTTTGCTGGGGTATTTGTCTGTTATTAACTTCATTCTATTTAATATTTTGTGCAGAGAATATGAATTTGAGTCCTTCTCTATGTGGAGTACACAGAGAAGGTGTACCTTTAGGACAATCTTCCATGCAATTACAGTCAATCTCAACTTTTCCATCAACATAAGCTCTAAGTTTCCCAGGTGTGTCGCCATATCTGGGATTTGTGCAGCCACAATCAATCTCTACAAATTCTGGTGTGTTCTGTCGGACTCCAAGGAAACTAGCCAATTCTTCTTCAGTGAACATGTTTGATGTGCTGCGATTAAAATCTAATTATAATATTATCATAAAAAATTAGTGACTGAGATGTTTGTAGGGAACTATTAGAAACACAATATATAGTTGCTTTAATAACCCCTTTCTAATCATTGTAGGAGTTTTCATATATATATATATATATATATGTATATAAGTGCACAAATTTGTTATTAAAGAAATTGTTTGTGCATATTGCATACATGTATTGTGCAGATCTAGTAAATGTCGATTATACTTTAATTGATTTTTATGTCGATGTAACATACAGAAGATCGAAAAAAAACATGTATATTATTATGATATTGTACATATAAAAAAGTGACTTCTTTGGATGTTATATGTCTTGTAACAACAAAATATGTGATATATAATAAATGTCATGGTTCTTAGTGGTGTGAGGATTAATCAATGATTTCTCATTACATAACTTTATCTTCGCATCCTCTAATTTAGTAAAAAAGAAAAGGCATTTTACAACTATTTTTTCTTTTCAAATCTAAACACTTTCGTATATCGAGTTATGGATGTGAAAACTTTAAATCACAGATATAACTAAAAGAGTCTCTTTCTCCCTAAAAAGTTTAAATAGTTGAATAAATAATTTGGAATCATATTTTGAAGAATAAAATCCAAAACTTCTAATGTGTAGTACAAATATAAGTAATAACTGATCGTCAAATAATTTATTTCAAAAAGTGAAAGATGATTAAGGTTTGTAAACATAATGACTTTTACCTTTTTTGTGATGATTTGTAATAAATTAAGTAAATCAAATAAAAAAAACAAATAATTTATAGCGTAGCATATGTAATTTAGAAGCATGAAAAGAAAGGGAGAAAATGGAAGCAATATTTGCTTAAATTCTTAAAGAAACTCTAGTTAGAAGTTCTCCAATATTGCAATGACTATCAATTTATAACTAGACATCGTTCCTGTACAAGGAGTAATGTCATAGATACAAGGAAATAAATAAATTATGATGTACCTACACGAATATGTTATAATTATTTATCAATATTAATCAAACGGGGGCATACAAATCAAATTAATTTGTTTACATATACTAAATCTTAGAACAAACAATATTGGAATAAGTGCAAACAAAATATTTTACATAAACAAAAAAAAACAAAAAATGATGATAGCATCACTATGCCATTGTTATTAATTAATATTTAGAAAATTAAGTTATGCAGCTGGACATTATCTGACTGACAAACTCGATCTATTGACTACGTTCATTATATTTATGGGAAAAGATAATATAAATTGAATGATGAATATCGTAGAACACTATAATAGTTATTGAACTTAAATTCTAAAGGCAAACATGGAGATTACAAATCTAAGAAATAACATATAAACCTTCGCATATGCTAAATTCTTGTCTTGAGTAACCAGACGAAGAAAGACAACTTACCTTAGATTTGTGAAAACAACTGCGCTTGAGTTTAGATGAATATTGCTTGACAATGATTTTAGCCACTCTCTTTATATAGTAGCAACCGATGGAGTGCAATTAAATTTTATTTTCCAACCTTTTATTTTCGAGATTTTGCTATCAATACTCAACCGTTATAGGCAAATTTTAAACCAAAACAATTAATTATTTTTTTCCATATATATATATATATTAAAATTCAACGGAAAAAAAAAATGAATCACATTCTATTGACAAATATCTAAAAATGGCAAAATCTCAAGTAAATACGTCCTATCTTTCTTAACATCACGACAATATTTTATGATTATCAATACACACTTTTTCTTTAAAGATTTTTTTCTTATCCTGTAACTAGACTATATACTACATAAAATTGTGTAGTATATATCAATTGTTTTCAATGAGCTAACAAAAGAATTAAACTCGTCAAATTTATATTTAGGTATATCTACATACTAGCACGTATCACGTGCATTACACGTGTAGAAACATATTAAGTTCGTAAGTTTATTTATATTTATATCATTGAAAAATTAGTATATATAATTATATTTTCAAAAAATAGATAATAATTGTTTGAAAATCATGTAATTCTATTATTTGTAATTCATTTCTAATTAACTTGATACTATTAAATAAAAAAAAACTAATCCTAAAATTAGAACTTTTTTTTTATTTTATATGTACTGATTATTATATCTGATGATCTTGTATTGAAATAAATTAGTACGAAAGTAAAATATAATATATACAAAATCCAATACTAAAATAAAATTAATTAGTCATAGTGACTTATTTTTAGATTTTTTTTGTAAGAACTTCCAATTTAATTAGAATTGATCATGTTTTATTTGTAGCTTTTTTTGGTGATTTGCTATGTCTTTAATTTTATTTATTTTTATTATATTATTCATGTGTATGATATTTTTTTCATTATCATATCTTGATGTCTTTTATTTTCAAATTATAGATGTGAAATGATTTTAAACTAATTGTTTATTAACTATTGTTAATAAAGTTATAATCTAATTAGATACCCGTAGTATCAGTATATGTATCGTATGATCTTATAATTAATTGGTATTATCTATTTTTTATTCAATAGTATATTATGTTTTTGCAAACTAGAGGGTGTCCGGCTAAACTTATTTGAAACGTCTTATAAGATAATTTAAAAGCTTAAAAATGTTGAATTCTACTTAGAAATAAGATCTTTAAGTATTTGGATAAATAAGAAGACAGAGCTTATAAGATGTAAGAGTATTTTGTATAATTTTATATTGTAAAGAAAGATTGAGCTTATTTCTTTTTCAAGAGCTTATAAGATCATGAACATCTTATTTTAAAATCTTATAACCTCTACAGAAAAGATAAATTACCAAACTATTTTATAGAACTTATAAGCTAAATATATTATAATATGTTTTAAAGAGCTTTATAAGCTCAACCAAATGCCCACGTAATCTTTTATGTGCATATATGATTATCTAATACTGAAAAACCAAATAATAAGAGATTTTATGAATAATTGAAGTTTTATGGACAATGTAAATTTAATTAAACAAAAGTTCTTTTATTTGTCGATATATTTTCAATCAAATAATAAGAGATTCTTTGAATAATTAAATTTTCATATGAAATTTTAATTTAATAAAAAATAGTGCTTTTATTTGTCAATATATTTTATTCTTAATACTTATTTACTTTTGTTAACCTTAGCTTATTTGTATAAATTTATTCTAAAGAAAAGCATATTTCTCTATTTGTTAGCATACAATTAAAATTTGATCTATGACTAATATGTTAGTATATAGTTATTTGTAAAGTCTTACTTTTAATTGTTATCAATGTTTATTCACATTTATAGAGTTTTACCAATTTGAGTAATATTAATTATACACATTATATTTTCTTTTTGGTATTCTTTTATTGATTTCTTTTATATGCTAATTATATGTTATTTCTAAATATTTTAAAATTTATTGTTATGCTAATTGTCTATTACTTTTAAGACGAAATAATCCGAATTGAATAAGTTATAAAAAGACAAAGTTCTAATAAAAATGAAAACTATTTAGTAGTTCTAATTCCTCTCAACGATTTACATATATATCATTATCTACGTAGCTAGTTTAGAGGTATTAGGACTATCAAATTGTCTTTTCTTTTTTTACAGATTTTTTTTCTTTTATAATGAATTCTAATTAATTGTTAAAAAAATTACTTAAATAAGGGTATAGGTGTCTTTTCATAAATAAGGAACAAACACTTAGAAGATTCACACTTTTATACATAGTATAGATATACACACACATATATATATATATAGAGAGAGAGAGAGAGAGAGATATGAACGATACATAGGAAAAGCAATAAGAGCACAAGTTTTGTTATTATTGAAGAAATTGTTTGTGCATATTGCACACATGTAATGTGCATATCTAAGAGATTAACGTGTGTGTGTGTATATATATATATATATAAGAATACTTATGTTGCATATACAATCACATATAATCATAATTTAGTGCTCTTATAACGTAAGACAAGACCATAAAAATGATTAATATCTTTATATGCTTAATATATATATATATATATACTGAAGTAAAAAAAATAAATGTTTAATAATTTTTTTCAATTTGATGTGTTTAAATTGAGGGTTTTGGACATAGCATTTGATTTCATAAAAACTTTGATAGATCAAGTTACTAGTTTTAGGAAAAACAAGCTAAACATCATCATCCTTACTTTAATTGAATTTCAACTATTTATTTGAATAATTCCAAGTTTGAATCTTATGATTTGGTTGTAAAGTGACATCATATCACAATAATTTAGATAAAAGAAGAGTGTTTTCGAGGAAAAATCAAGTGTAGACATAAATTTCTTGAACATTCCTAGTTAGTGAAATACTGAAGCATAAGAACCCACCGTGTAATTCAATTTTTATGATGTTTAATTATTTGTACAACACTAGAAGAAAGTCATTGCTCGCAAAGCTCCTTAGAGTTATCGCAGGTTAACTTGAAAGTTCAAAAACAACATATGTTAATGATGAGTTATGTTTTTTTTTTATCTCATTTTCATATACTTTGTATAAAGTAAGTTTTGTAATTTGATATAGTCTTTCATACGTAACGCATGATTTAATTTTTGTGAGTAGTTATTACACTTGAACATTTTAAATAAAACTAGCATTCATATTTTCTTCATCTTATTAGAATTGATGAATACTTCCTCTCAAAAAAAAAAAAAATGATGAATACTTATACTTACAAGTTGTTTGGTATGTCCTCACATTGCCTACTAAATAGTCGTAGTAAAAAGTCAATAATCACGGCTCACGCAGCAGTTGTCAATCGTGATTTTTAGGAGCGTGGCTAATGCATTTGTCGTGGTAAAAATCATTTTCATGATGGATACATTAAGTGTTTGTATTTGTTTTTATTTAATCGTAGTTAATAATAATTATTTATACCCGATAAAATCATAGGTAATAGTAATATTTATTCTCGTGTGCCCATCATGACTAAACACCCAAATTTCACTCTACCAATCGTTATGGGCACTGGTTCTCTCAATATATCCTGCAAATTCGACTAGGTACATATTAATTGCAACATAAAGTACTCCACAATTTTACATGCAATATATTGTAGTCAATCTCAACTTTTCCATTTATTTATTTATTGTTTTTGAAAACTCTCATCTAAAATACCTCAACTCTCTCCATCCTTTTCGTGTATGTAAACTCCTTTTTTATTCTATATCATACACCTGTTTATTTATCAGCTTTCAAAACTCTCACTAGAAAATCCTCAAAAAATATTTGACGATGTTCCACATTGATTGTCGGATTAAGAAATGAAGAAGAGACAAAATTTTCGCAACCTAAAGATTTTCACAATGTTCTTATCATATTCATTTTAACTTTGTTGATTGCCACAAAATTTTAAAAATAAGGTGATTTATCTTTTATCAGTTTGTCGATATTGAAGTCTCCATTTAAGTGAGAAATGACATTTTTAATCCCATGACTTAGATAGATTATGTGCACTTTTAGTCCATTGTTTGTGAATAACTTAAAAAAAAAAATCACTTTCAGTTTTCCTATCAACTTTGATTAGGAAATTGACGGAAAAAAATTATGTGCAAGTCACTTATATGGTTGTTTCCCCTCCATTCTGAAAAGATAAGGTAAATTAATCACATTCCTTAAGGCTTGCCATAATTACAAATAACTTCTTATTGTTTGTAAAATTATAAATACCCCCTGACTTTAACGTTCGTCTAACAACGAGCCAATTCTATTAGGTTTCCTTCCAATTTTTATAGTGAACTATTCAAAATTCCCTTTTGGATTATAAGCTATAATTTTATATATTTTTTTAAAAAAATTAAATATTTTTATGGATTAATATTATCTATCAATTATTTATTTTAGGCCAAATTGCATAATACCCCCTGTATTTTGAAAACTCAGCTAAAAATCCCCTTCTGTTTTCTTAACGTAGCCGAATCGCCCTTTCCGTTACATGTCCTTAACGGCGTTAAATTTTTGATAAAAATGATCGTTATGTACTTACATATTATATATTATTTTTTTATTTTAATGATCGTTGGATCTTTATTGATTATATGAGAACCGTTAATTAGATCTAATCAATTAATCTCGACCGTCAGATATTAAATTTTTAAAATAATCTATGGTTTAGATTTAATTAATTTTAAATATATATTAAAAATAAAATTATTATTTTTAAATAAATTAACAAAAATTACTTCAACTCCCCCCCCCCCCTTCCCTTCCCCCTCCCCACCCCAACCGTCTTTCCCTTGACCCCCACCCCCAACACCACCCGCTGCCCCACCCCCAGAAGGGGGCGATGGCGATGGCGACGGCATAGATTTGTTCTGGGCAACCGCGGTCGCCCAAAACAGTATAGTAAGGGAGGTGGCGGTCGCCCTCATTTTGGGCGACGGCGGCGGTTATTTTTTATTTTTATTTTTATTTTTATTTTTATTTTTTAGTTCTTAAATTTAAAATGACAAAAAAATTAAATTAATTAAATTTTAAATAAATTCATTTAAACATTTCAAGAGTTTAAAAATAATTAAACGGAAGTATCAAATTTTTATTTTCAATACTTCTAACATTAATTTAAATTTAAATATAATTTATTTAATATTTTTACGAAATAATAATTTAAACTATTTAATAATGTATAATTTGTTTTATAATTATTTAAACATTTTGTTTGATAATTTATAATTATTTAATATGATATTTGTTAAGATATTTAAATTTGAAAAATAAATTTAGTATATTAAACTTTGTGTTGTGATTTTAAAATTTAAATTATAAATTTTAAAAAAAAATTATATACTTTTTTCCTATTATTAAATAAAAAAATTTTAAAAAAAATATTTATTTTTTAGAGACCTGAAGTACAAAAAAAGCCTCAAAACAAACTAAAAACAAGTCAAATTTGTCCAAGACTATTATATAGTCAAAAATTGTGTGGGGACGCCAAAATACTCCCCCAACCGCATCAGACGCGCGTGTTGTAGAAGGGGTTTTATGCTAAGTTTTACAAAAATACACGGATTTTTTTTTGCTTATTTTGAAAGTACAGGGGGGTTTTCAGCTTTTCAGGAAAACACAGGGGGATAAATTAAAGTTTAGCCTTTATTTTACCTATCCTCAGATTTTTGTATATTTTTTCAAATAATTTTTTTTAAATTAGTAAGGGTAAAGTAGTACTTTCCACATCTCCATCTAGGAGCTACATAATTATTCTCAATTTGAGGGGGGTATTTGTAATTTTTCAAACAACGAGAAAGTATTTGTAATTATGCCAAACCTCAGGAGAGATAACTGTAATTTACCCAAAAGATATGACCACGTGACTTGCACATGGTTTTTCCCCATAAGTTTTCTAATGAAAGTTGACAGGATGACTAAAAATGAATATTTGCAAGTTATGGGACTATTTTTTAAAATTGCGTATTTAGTGGGATCGAAAATATCCTGAACCTAAGTTTTTGGACGAAAACTACAATTTTTCCTCTATTTAATTCCTCTTGTAATTCTTTGTTATTATATTTTAACTTTAGTTAAAATCCTACCGCTATTGAATTTTGTAAGAGAAGACATCTAATAAAAAGTTTGTTGTGAAATTACTTATTAAAACATTTAGGATGAAATATAATGAACTCCCCAGAGAAATTTGACGTAATTACGAATACCTACTCGTTGTTAAAAATTACAATTATTTCTTAGAGGTTTGTGATTTTTAATCAAGGGCCTGAAATGATCCATTTCGCCCTTGATATTTTTTTTAAATTGTAGAAAAATCAGCCGAGGCAAATTAGATTATTGCTCCTCTGCGTAAAAATTGTAAGAAACCTCTCGCTATGCATTTTTGTCCAAAAAATTCTAAAAATAATTCAATTTTCATAAGGCATTTTGGTCAGTTCACCCATAAAAATGGATGAAAATGGTTTATTTGTTAGACGGTTACAAAACTCATGGGGTATTTGTAATTTTTGAAACAACGAGGGGGTATCTGTAATTATCCCAAACTTTAAAAGAGATTATTTAATTCACCCAAAATTTATAAATAAGTTATATTTTAGTAAAAGAATATAATAAAAATCATCAAAAAATTAAAAAAGAACACAAAATATTCTGAAGTATCCATGCCTTTATAATATAGATAGGTATTAGACAAACTTGTCCACCTACTAATATTAGACAAACTTAGTATGCGATTCATCACATTATTCAGTACATCTAGATTTTTAAAAATCGATTTCAAACACATCAATAATTCAAATCACCGGATGAATACGTTCAAACAAGACAAATAGACTATAATTATTAACAATAAACTATATATACAAGTAGCTCATATTCGTGGGACTCGAACTCATAACTTTTTAATTGTGAGATCTCAATCTTACTAATCAAACAAAACTTTAGGAGATCACATGCACGTACCTAAACCCTATAATATGACCAAATTTATATATATATACATATATATATATATCACTTGGGAACATTATCCTACTAAAATATATGAACCGACATTAATCTGCAATGCAAGGTAGCATTTCATTATCTTATCCAATGATGTAATACGAGCATATAACAACGAAGCGTACTCGTAATTTATAGGGATAATTACATTTACACCCCTAACTTATGGTCTGTTTATACATATTACTCCTGTTTTTTGAATAATTACATATACATCCACTAGAAATATAAGCAATATTTATACAAATCACCCCTATTTTTTTATAAAATTATACTTACAACCCTCAAAAGTATCGACATGATTACACAAACTATCCCTATTTTTTTGGCTATAATTGGTGGTTTTTTATAATTATGCAAAAGACAAGAATGATTTGCGTAAATAGACTATAGGTCAGGGAGTGTAAATATAATTATTCATAATCTATGTTCCCACATGCAACATCATCTAATTAATTAAAAAATAATGCATAGAAAACTTTTTTATATAAATAAAATTACAAGAACTCGTATGTTTTCATATATACAAGGTATAAAAATTACTAGAATTATCATATAGCCACTCAAGTTACTAATACATGTGGCATAGTTAAATATGTATACACAAATAATTAAAATTTTAAAATTAATTATATTATTTCAAAAAATATATTAATTAGATCAATAAAATATTATAAGATATAAAAGAATTCTGAGAAAATATTTTCTAAACTAATGGAAGTGGAAGTTGAGAACAGAGGAAATGAAGCCTTGCTTGACTGGTGACCGGTGAGGTTGGAGGCTTCACAACCAAAAGGTTGTTGATTCGAGTTTCACGGATGTGGGTATATAGTCTACTTTTCATAGTAGTCTCTTGTTTCTTTGTTTATTTTGAAAATGTTTGCGGATTTAGAAATACCGATATATTGAATTAGTATTTCGTTTGAATGCAATGAATGATGTAGTAACAAATCCAATCTAAAAAAAAGAACAGAAAAAATGGAAAGTTGAGCGGAGGAAAAAAAAAAAAAAAAAAACATTGACAGACGATAACATTGAAAACATCAAAAGGATGCTATTCAATTATACAGAAGTATAAATATACCAAATATGAAAAATGTTTTCACTTTTTCTTAATTAGGTACAAGAGAAAAAGAAATGAAAATAATTAGTGTGGTAGGTAAAGGCAAAAGCTTATATAATTTCATGGGTAAATTACAAACACGTCCTCTAAAATTTGACATAATTATAAATACCCCCTAATTGTTTGAAGAATTATAAATACCCTTTTGAGGTTTATAATTTTTAACCTAAGACTTGAAATTGACAATTTTACCCTTGTAATTTTTTTATTAAAATTGTAGAAAAATCAGCTAAGGCAAATTTCATTATTGCTCCTTTGTGTAAAAAACTTAAGAAACCTCTCCTGCGCATTGTAGTCCAAAAAAATTTAAGAATTAAATAAAAAATAATTCAGTGCATAAGGCATTTCTGTCAGTTCACCCATAAAAATGGATGAAAAATAGGTTATTTCTTAGACGGTTACAAACCTCAGGAGTTATTTATAATTTTTCAAAACAACGAGGGGTATTTGTAATTATGCCAAATTTTAGAAAAGATAGTTGTAATTTACCCTAATTTCATATGTTAGCATATTTCAACGGGGCGTGTTATATAAATTCCAAATTAATGTCTTCAATTATTATATATTCAATTAATTATAGTGAAATAGCAAAGCACTTGTCCTATTATTGCGTTGTAAAATAGTTCCATCATATGTATTGTTATTGCACTTACTACATAATTTATTTGGTTTTGGTTGAACCAATTCAAATTAAAATTTTCCTTAAAAATATTAATATTTGCATCCTAATTATACTTAACAAGAATTAAATACATAGATGTCTTAGTAAATAAAAGTCGCCTATCTCATAAGCTTGGAACTATTTTTTAGTTTCTTTTTTTGTTATAAAAACTACTGGTGATTAAGTCGAAAGGGCATGCCGCCAGAACCATTAGGAGTACTTACAGTTTATCCACTACAATATTTTCTTAATAATTAATTCGTCATTGATGCATCGAGTTTTTTTGTTATTAATTTTGTTAGAAAAACTAACAAAAATATTTATTAGTAAAATTTTCGGGGGGAACTTTTTAGTTTTTTTGCCAAGACCATTTACGAAGTAATATTAATTCCTTTTTAATTATAGCAAGAAAATATTTTGTTTCTAATGCTCATTTTGAAATCACAAGAACTTAAAATTTTTGTCGTCCCTTTCTGAATTCGTCGCTATATAACTGACAAATTTAATCTTCATTCTAATTTCTCTAGCTATTAGCATAATTTCTTGTAGTGATTCACCAGCACAACCTTTCTTACATCAGTAGAGGAATCGAAGTAGATTGAAACTACCTACACGACAGTTACGGGTACTTACAAATTATCCACCAACACAATCATCATATTATAAGTAAAAACAATTGAATCCATAACCATCGATTGATCATTCGAACAACATTTGACAAGCGTGATCGTATTTTCACCCCATTTTCAGTAATCGTTTGAAAAGACATGACGGGACCATGTGAGATATGAAAATCTTGGTCATGTGATATGATACAATATGAGATTTTTTTGGGGGGTTTGGAATTATTCGAGTTAAGTCTATTCACACTACACTAACGTTATATCCATCCCGTAATTTATTATTTTTCTTATATTATATATACACTCGAATTACAAAAGAAAAAAAAAATCATACTCTTATCATATAATTAATTTGAATTTATTTTAACTCAATTCAAACTGTAATTGTGCAAGACTATCTTAATCATCATCAGCAAAACAACAAAAACTATTAGGTGGAATGTCAATTTCCTACAATTATATATATCCTCATTTCATAAATGTAAATTGAAAAAAAAAAAACGAACATGAAAGTAAGAAAGAAATGTCACAATCAACATATGTTGCATGTGAACTCTTTTTTTATTTATTTAAATATTAAGAATAATAATTAATTATGCAAGTGAGAGTGACACGTAGAGGAGGCCATTTGGCTAATTAATATACATGTCTTGGAGCAGTGTTGAGTCAAGAATACTTACAAACTACTGATGATATAAACCAGTGTATTGAGAGTTGTTGGTCTTAAAACCTCTTCTGATCAGTCAGTTTTCAGACAAAGAGAAGAACTTCAGACAAAGAGAAGATGGATTTCAACTCAAATTACAGTAATGTAAGAACCCATCATGTTTTTCTCTTCCTTTCTTGTTTTTTTTTTTTTTTTTCCTCCTCTGATTTGCTTAATTTGCTTGAGCTTTCTGTTTATCTGTTTCTCTATTTCCTCTGTGATGGCTTGAGACAGAGGTTCACAAGAGTTTTACATAAGTTGAAGTTTTTATGTATTTTTGGATGGAAAAATTAAAATTGTATAATTAATTTTGACATAATTATAAATATTTTTTGGTTGTTTGAAAATTTATAAATCAACCCTTCATTTTAATGTTTGTGTCAAACAACGAACCTGTTCCTTTGGTTACTATTAAATTTCTATTTAATTTTTCTGGTGAAACCGATCGAATTATTCTTTTGGATTATGAATTCTGGTTTTTATATATTTTTAAAATAAAATAAAATATTTTTTACAGACTGATATACTCTTTGGATTATTTTTTTAGTCACCTTTAGATTTTCTTTTACATTTTTTTCAAACATTACAAAAAACAAAAAAGAAAAAAAGCAAGGGTAAAGAAATAATTTCCATCACCCGTTCAAGAGTTATATGATTATTTTTTATTTGAGAAATGTATTTGAAATTTATCAAACAACAAGATATATACGTAATTACCAAACTTACAAGAGGTGGTTGTAATTCATCCTCTTGGGTTATTGCTTTTGTTTTCAAGTGTTTGCAATAGCTTTGAATTTTGCAGTGGGAATGGACTGTATGAAAATTTTGTAAATTTAGATATAGTGGACGTCGGAAGTGTTTGGATATTTGTCTTATGTATGTGAGTGTTATCTCGTTTCATTTTATTTTTTTATGTTTTTGGTAATTAGTTGATTATGGAAGACTGTATTCAATTTTGATTGATGGGTTTATTTCTTGATACAGATATTGTTTTCTTTAAAAGATAAAAAATAAAAAAAGGGTCACTTCTTATTTTGGTCATTATACAATGGGAATTAGTGCAGATATGTCATTTCATAATACCTGGATGACTCTAAAATAGGGTAAATACTATGATTGGTCCATTATTTTGTGTTTAAAATCACTTTAGACCCATCTTCATTTCTTCACGTTAGCATGCGTAAACTTTTCATATTTTTCAAAAAAAAAAAAAAAAAAAAAACTTTGTTATTCTGTTTGCATCAGTCCAAAAGCACCGTAATTTTGTCAAAATGCCACAAGAACATGTAACAACAGTCATTTTTCTCATCTTCAGGTTTCCTCACTTTAAATTTAGGGTTAATTACATTTAGACCCCTCTGAAAATGTATAATTACCCCTTTCCCCAAAGAAGTTTTGAATTACATTTACATCCCCTCTAAAAATTCTTTGTTTACACCTGACCTCCATTCGTTAAAGTTTGGGCGGAAAATGTTCATTTCAACAAAAATAATTACATAAATTTTCAATTTTACCTCTCATTTACATTCTCGTGTAATAATTTTGTACTTATAAGGAAAAAATATAATAATATTGGCCTCACTCCATACATATACGTTACACTTATCCTCTTATAAGTACAAAAATATACATGATAATGTTAAATGATGGGCAAAATTGAAAATTGTGTAATTATTTTTTGTTGACGTGAACATTTTTCGTCCAAACTCTAACAGATGGGGGTGAGGTGTAAACAGAGAATTTTTGGAGGGGGTGTAAGTGTAATTTCAAAACTTTTTTTGGGGGAAAGTGTATTTATACATTCTCAGAGGGGGTGTAAGTGTAATTAACCCTTAAATTTATCTCAAAATATTATTAACCACCAAGAAAGCCGCCCTTATATAAGCATCAACAACCAACAGTTTAGGTGCAGTAGAAGAAATTTAGCAATTAACCATGGTCAATTGTCATAGTTAAAAATAAATAGTCGTGTGTAAATCGTCATTCACACGACCACACAACAGTTGTGGGCGTAGTTTTTGCGAGCGTGCTAAAATATTTATCATGGTCAAAAGTCATAGCAAAAATATTTGAGTCATGGGAAAAAAAAAAAGATTCATGGCAGATAATCTAAATTTTTGCAACGATTTTTGTTTAACGATAGCTTTAATCTATAGCTAATAAAATAGTAGTCAATAGTAAATTTTTTCTAGTGGTGGGAAGTTACAATACTTTTCCGCCTGACCTAAGACCAATATGATATTTTTTAAAACTTGGGGAACTCAAGTGAGAAAAGCAAAATAGAAATAAACAGTGAGACCAATATTGTTATGACGTGTCATGATTCACATTATTTGATATTTCTATCATTTTCTTTAAGTTATGCAACTAATGTCTGAACTAATGAAACTTTAATGTTTTCGACTGTTTTCACAAGGACAAGAAGAAAACAACGAAGCAGTCGATGCTACTTTGTTGTAAGGTATACATTTCCGAATCAAGAAACAAAGAAGCCCTCGACTCGATCGAGCGAGCCGCCTGGCATGAGCCCGAAACGGTCATAGTGAACAAGTTCATGGACCATTATTACAACAGAGTAGGGTACACTCTTGTCTCCTATGTTGCTCATGATAGCACAGGGTGTCCAATTTACACCCCTTTGCAACAAAGTGTTGTAGCCATGGCCAGAGTGGCGTACGAGGCCATAAATCTGGAGTCGCATTGCGGGGCCCATCCGAGGCTCGGTGTTATTGATGACATTGTTTGCCATCCGTTGGGTCGGGCTTCATTGGATGAAGCGGCATGGCTTGCAAAGACCATTGCATCCGATGTTGGGAATCGATTTCAAGGTGTGTGCGTGCGCGCGCGCGCGTTAGTCTTAGATTAATATTATCGATAAAGAACGTTTTATAAGTATAGGGACACGATAATTAAGCTATTTCCTTTGACTGCAGTGCCGGTATATCTGTATGCTGCAGCACACCCGACCGGGAAGGCCTTGGAGACCATCAGACGTGAACTCGGCTATTACCGGCCCAACTATATGGGGAACCGGTGGGCTGGTTGGGGCCAACCTGAAATTCTTCCCGAGAAACCTAATGAAGGGCCGGAAGCTGTGTCCCGCACAAGAGGGGTTGTGATGATTGGGGCTCGTCCATGGATTGCCACTTATAATGTGCCCATCTTGTCCACAGACGTCTCGGCAGCTAAGCGGATTGCGCTGATGGTGAGCAGTCGGGGTGGCGGCCTGCCAACCGTGCAAACACTTGGCCTGGTGCACGGTGAGGATACAACGGAAATAGCTTGTATGTTGCTGGAACCAAACCAAATTGGAGCCGATCGGGTCCAGAAACAGGTCGAAATGCTGGCAGCACAAGAAGGGCTGGATGTGGAGAAGGGCTATTTTACAGATCTTTCTCCAGAAATGATCGTAGAAAGATACATGAAATTGATCTCTGCTGACTCTTCTTGAACAAATTGTTATCAGTATGTATTCTCGTTTCAGTTCCCTGTGTGTATTTGATTACTTGCAAACTGAATAATAGAGAACAAGAACGAGCAGAGAACAGATCCAAATAAACATCATACATCATCCTAAAACCTCAGTGAGAAAGTATTACACATTGAGACTGCAAACATTTGCAGGAAAAAGGGGAGCAAAAATAGATAGAGAAGAGGAACTACTGATGTATTTATATGCGGTAACTGTTTAAAGAACACTGTTGAAACCATTAACCACTTTGATACCTGCCCCTCCCGCCACCAAAACGGCCCCGACCACGGCCTCTGTGATGCCCTCCTCTTCCACCACCGCGGCCTTGATTGAAACTCGGAGGTTGGCCTAAATTTGCAGGAGGCGGCTGCACATTATGGTTATTCTGCGATCCCTGAGACGGAACAGCTTGTTCTCCGCCCCCATTCGGAGGCAGAGAAGCATTCTGGGGCTGGAAACCCATTCCAAACTGCAAGGAATTTAGCATATTCTGATCCAGGCTTGTAGGCCAGGGTCCCATAGCCGGCCCCCCACCAAAATTTGCTTGTCCGCCCAAGGCATTGAAGTTTAAAGGCAACCCAGGAATTGTACTCATTTGCTGTTGGAACGCCATGCCAGTTTGTAAAGGTGTTTGATATAACTGATAAGGTTGATTTTGCTGCATCCATAGCATACCATTTGGCGGCAGGCCGTTGGCTAGGCCACTTTGTTGTTGTTGAAGGGGAAATCCATTGCTCCAAATTCCATTAGGAGGACAAAAACCAGGGGCCTGAGCCCTCTGGGGAAATGGAGGAATTGTTGCTTGAGGCCCGGCCAAATCCTGTCTCAGCCCCGATGAGCTTGAGTAGTTTTCTTGATTTAACGATGTTGCTGCAGGTGGGGCTACATTTTGGCCTTCATTAACTGGTAGGTTGCCACCGCCTAATGGAGCTTGTTTTGCAGGATCTTGATTACGGCTCCAGTTCTTGTTCTGATTCTTCAGCTTCCTTTTATCCTTTCTTTTGGTTCCCGGCTTAGATTCCTCTGTTCCCCTTTTCTTCGTTTTAAGCATCCTCTTGTACTCAGCCTCCTTCTCATCATCCGAAAATTCCACCTCATCAAACAGCTCCTCGTCATTTTCACCAGATGCGTCATACCCTTTCTGGTAAAGACTCTTGTCGTTCAGCACATGATTTGCAAATTCTGCAACAAAAGAGATCAAAGTGCCTTGTTCGATTCCAGCAGGGACTTCACTCTCAGAATTGTATCTTACAATATAATACGGGTTCTTGACAGGTCCAAATATTTCATCGACTATGCCTAGCGGCGATCTGCTTTCCGTAATCCAAAGAATTGAACCCTCATTGAGAGGATTGTGTTTCTCAACCCCTTCTACAATGACTTGAGTACCAATGATCTGTTTAGCAGAAAAGCCACCAATTAAACAAGTTAGGTTCTCAGATTTTCTGTCGAAACTACAAATGTCAAATGAAGTAAAAAATGCATCAATTCCGTATGAAATATTGCAATTAGTAGCTTCTAGCTGAACAGCATTACCGATAAAATTATTCCAACCGGAAGGGTCTGGTGATGTGGTTGCAAGGTCACATCGACAGAAGGAACCGGTGGGAGAGCCTGCATAATTCAAAAAGTGGAAAATAGAAATTTCTGTCAAACTACGAGCAAATAGTAAAAATTTGCATAATACACAGCGTACGCTAAAATAAATAAAACCATTAAAATACATTCAATCTTCAGATAATTGTGAGCAGGCATCCGTCAAATAAATGATGCCTAGTATTTGAATTCATATTCTTGCAGCAGACACGAGAAACAATCCAAATTCTACAAACAAGCATGCATGCATGAATTTTTGAAGAGGGAAAGCAAGCTAATAAGAAAATTATTATATGATCAAACAAAGAGACGCATCACGAATCCTCGATGAACAACATGCACAAAGTTTTTATAATCTGCTTCAGCAACCACTGTACACCCACTTTCTGAGGTTGATTACTTTGACGGTTTTACCAGAATTTTAATTTTGTAAATTTGGTCAAATAATTCTTTAAAAAGTATTAATCCCTTCACAGAGCGTTTAATTAATGTCAAATCCGTTAGAATGGTACTAGGTTGCGCATTCTTGGTCTTGAAGCTCTTTGATCCAGCAATTACTGGTCCGGCTTTATATGAAGGAAAAAGTACCCCAGAGTGTTTGCATAACTAGCTGATCAGCTCAGACAAGAGGATGTTAAGATAGAACATAGATCCATTGGCTTTTCTGTGCCTTTATTTTCTTGTTCTAGTGGCTATAAGGTGGCTATGTCTATAGATAACATGATTTTTTATTGCATTAACAGAGGGCGATTCGTCGGAAAAGATCAGACACAAAACAAGACAGGCTCGCCTTCTTTGTTGACATCTGTTTTTCTCACCTAATGGATTAATTTTGTATGTCATTCTTTAACATCATGTTCAATGCAGTGTTTTCATGCTCTCTGCTTCCGTAATAATTTTCCTTCTAAAGCTTCGATT
Source organism: Sesamum alatum (assembly GCA_034509735.1). Taxonomy (NCBI): domain Eukaryota; kingdom Viridiplantae; phylum Streptophyta; class Magnoliopsida; order Lamiales; family Pedaliaceae; genus Sesamum; species Sesamum alatum. Next base: position 1,748,312 of record JACGWO010000008.1, on the reverse strand, counting down.
ATTTACTTTTTGAAGAGAACTGCTAAGCAGCAAATTTACAACTACTCTGATGTTCCAAAAATTTCACGTGTATACAACATCAGCCATGCATGTCATTACGAAAACTTAAGAGCCAAGAAGACCCACTCAAAATGTAGCTGGTCAAAAAGGATAACACCAGTCTAGGATTTTTATAGTGAATAGTAGAGCATATAGATAAATTATGAAGGTACTTGAAACAGGCGAAGCGACGAATGGCTGAAAATCTAAATTTATATCAGTAGCTAAAACTATACTTTTTATCTGAGTGTAACTGGATCAAGAAAATTCTACTATTTCTCAATAAAGGACGAAGGCAACAGATGCAAAATGCAAAATTCTTCATTGCCTTTTTCTGTGCCTACGTATTAATAATCAGAGGTTCAAGACTAACACAATGCAATTCATAGGTGAACACTCATGAAAAGTAGTATTCAGTACAAATCCATAATTTACCCAGAGACTCACTCAACAAGCAACCCATAGAAGGTTATACGAGTATAGTTTGGCATTTGAGGAAGAGTATATAGAATCACATTAAAGATATGCAAAGGTTCTTCTTTGTTTTTAGGACACCAAAAGGAGGCTAAAATACTAATGCAGATTTTAACACCCATACCTACTCAAATAACTTGGAGGTATCCAATAAATAAGACACATATAATAGGTGTTAAATCAAATGACATGAATAATACGACGCATCATTACTTACCTTGAGCTCATTTTTAGATGTGATGGGTCCTTTCTTACCACTTCCACCATCATCATCTTCATCATCACCACTCCAAGCAACAATCTCATCTGCATCATCAGATAACATAATTTCACCATCTTCCATGTCAATTTGTTTGTCAACAATGCCAGCTTCATTCTTGACTTTCTTTTCTCCACCTTCCTCATCCTCATCACTATTACCAGAAGATGATGATGATGATGATGATGATGATGCCGACGAAGAACTCTCACATTCAGACTCCGCATCACTATCACTATCACTCTCATCTTCATCACTCCTAGTTTCATCAACCTTCATCCCATTTCCACTCAATCCGACTACACCACCTGCATTAGTACATTCGACAGCACTGGTGCTCACACTATTAGTGTTAACGCTGACCGTTTCACCACTCTTCCAGCCATCACCACCATTCATAACACTCATATCACCTTCTACATTCTCGTCGTTCTTGGAGGCAACAACTGGAACCGAAACATTCGAAGCCCCATCCAAACTTACTTTCCCCAGCTTTTCTTCAATCAAACACCCTAAATCCCCCAACTTTCTACCCGAGCCATCTCCATCCAAAACCCCCTCACATCCCATTTCACTACTCCTCTCAACAACCCCAGTTTCACCCTTTTCTTGCCCCAAACCCCGTAAAGACCCTTCATTTCCACCCAACTCCTCTTCACCTTCATCTTTCTTGCAATCACTACCCACTTCAAAACTCTCCTTAGAAGCCCCTAATTCACCTTCAACCGCGCCAAAACCAACTGGGCTGCCTCCAAAATCAGCCATACTTGGATCAGCAGAAAGCTCGGCGGTCGGATTCCCTTCCATAAGCCAACCGTTAATAGAATCAAAATCAAGAAAAGAATCGGAAAAAGACACCGAAAAGTCTTCAAGCTCCGGGATACCGAGGTCAAGTGGGTCGTTTGGTATAGATGGTTTCTTGGTATCTGACAAAGGTTGGAGTTTGAGGTCTTCTTTCTCCTCCTCTGCTGCTCCTTCAATGGTGGGACTCCGCAAGAAACCCACCATGTTCAACCTGTAAATTAAGTGTTTTTGAGGCGAAGCTTCTCATGGCTTTGATAGAGAAGAAGCGAAACATATATATACGCGCGCTTGAGCAGGAAATAGCGTGGAGGCTTTGTTTGGGCGTAGAGCACAAAACCTTAAACCCTAAGGTACAAAGGGTATTAGTATGGAGTCACTGGCTCACTGGACCGGTTTCATTTGGTAATTCTTTCTTCTTCTTTTTTTGGAAAAAATTATTTTTCCGGATAAAATTTATTTTAGTCTCTTACATTTGATTTTAACTTAGAGTATGTTTGGTTGGAGGAAAAAGTGGAAGTATAAGAGAAGTGGAAGTAAAAGAGGATGTATAAGAAAAAGTTCAGTGTTTGGTTTGGAGGAATAGATGAAAGGGAAGTAAAATTGGATGTATATAGAACCTCTCCGGAGTCCAATTTCGTTTTCGTCCGAATCGGGCGGAAAAGTGGAAGTATAAGGTTAAAACAATCAAAAAATACATATTTTATTTTTATTTACTCTATTACCCATATATATATATATATTTTCCTTTAATTCTTTTCTCATTCCCGCTGATAATACTGTACATAATCGCCAGAGAAAAGAAAACCAAATCGTTAGGAAAACTAGTACGTCGAAGTCAACAATCCGGAAAACATACTTTTCATTTCCAATTTTACAAAAAAATTTATTACTAATTTGCTATTAATTTTTATTGAATAATTCTTTTTCCTCTTCCCACCGTCGGCACTTGTAATTTTTACTTCATTTAAATTAAATAATTTAGAATAAATGAATAATATTCGTTTTGATTAATATTTTTATTAATAAAAAATATTATTGTTCTTGTTTGATATATATTTTTATTAATAAGGTTTTTAAATATTGATATTAGTATAATATTAACTTGTTTATTTTCTAAAATGAAGAGAAAGGGTTAAACTGTAAAATTACAAAAATTAGTATCTTCTTCTCAATCTATTTTTCTCGTACCAAACAAGGAAAAGTATTTGAAATTTACTCCCCCTCCAATCATACCAAACGATTTGAACGAAAACTATTATTCTTTCCCTCCCCTTCCCCCTTTTCCCTCCCCCTCCCCCTTTCACTTCTCCTTTCCTCTCATTTGAACCAAACGAACCCTTAAACTAATCCCTATTTTGTCCAAATTATTTCAAATTAATACCTCCGGTGGGTGATTTATAAAGAAATACATTTTAATCTCTTACTTTTCATTTTCAATTTACAATTTGACCCCTTGCACATTTAAAAAAATATAACCATTTTAATTTGAAAAAGTTAGCATGGGCAATTAGTTAGATATAATTGAATCGATGATATATAAAAATGTAATTTATTGTGTATTTAATGAACCTATTAAATGTTTTAAATAAAAGACTACTTGAATAAATGAGTTGGAAAAAATATATATATAACAATTACCACTGTTGAAGTATCCATCCCACTTTAATTATCTCCTTAAACTATTAAAATATTAAAAAAGAACCCTGACATTTAATTTTAAGTTTGAAAAGTCCACTTTACCCTCACAAAAATTGCTTTCTTGAAAACAAAATTAAAGAAATTTATAAAATACCAAAATTACCCTTTGTCAAAACTTTATCTGATTATGTTTCACTTGTTTATCGATCTTTTTTTTTTATTTTTGTAATCGTAAAGTATTTGGATCTCATTTTATTTTAATTTCACTTATTTGTCAAACCAAGTTAAAAATAAATGTATACATGCATATAACTACCACATCTATATAATTATCATATATATTAATTATATTTTTTTATTAGTTCATCAGCCCTTTCGATCTTATTAATCCATATTTATATAATTATCATATGTATTTAAACGTATATTAATTATATATTCTTTTATTAGCTCATCAGCCCTTTCGATTTTATTATTTGTATATTTTTTAAGTAAATATATAAATATATATGTATGTATAAATTTATTTTTAATTTGGTTTGACAAACAAGTAAAAATACAATAAAATGAGCATCAAGTATTTTAGGATTATGAAAATAAAGATATCGATGAATAAGTGAAACTATAATTAGACAAAAATTTCGACAAATGATGATTTCGGCATTTCATCTTTCAGGGGTCGTTCCTTAAGGGAAATCGAGTTTAGGCCATTTTCACAAGGGTTTTCTCAATGATGTCAGTTTTGCGCATAGGTGGGAAAGAATAGAATAGTGGTCGATACCTCGGGAGGGAGTTACATTCGTAACAATATGTTATGTTCACGCGGTGATATTCTATCTTTCCAAGAGTACTACCCTGTATGAGCTATTTGATGGAGTTGCTAAAGAGGATTTGAGGACAACTCCTTCCCCTCAATTACACGACAGTGGACCGTATTTCTATCTACTTTTTCTCGATCCGTCCTTTCTCTTTCTTGTAAGAATGACATAAAAAAACAACCATCGTACAGTGGATACATTACATCCCGCTGGAAGGAGATACCCAACTTCTTTGGCTTTCGTTTAGCCTCATAGTGAATGCCTGAGAAGGGGGGCTCTCGTGCTTCACTGGATAAAAGCACCAGTCTACCACTTTCAATACAGTGAGACTTTGCCGATTGAGAATATACTTTGAATAGATAGTAAGAAGAAGGACCCTCTTTCCTTGCAGGCAATAAGATTAAGACAGGGTTTTTTTTAAAGGCTTTAATACTTTAATAAGGTAATCGATATTGGATAAATACTTTAGGGTGGTAATTATATTTAATCCAATGTGAAAAGGGTCAAATTACAAGTAAAAATAAAAAGTGAGATACAAAAATGATTTTTTGTAAAAGATGAAAGATTTTATAGGGGTAATATGAAAAAAAAAAATCCATTAAAGAGTAATTTAAAGTGAATTGAAAAAATAATGATTATTTTGAAGTCAGACTCAATTTTCAATGATTAAAACGAATTTAACTCTCTTTTTTTTTTCCCCATATGTAGAGCTAACAAGTCAATTATTCATGAAAATCATCGTAGGCCGTTTCTATTATAAATTTAGAACTTCAAAATTTGAGAAAAAAGTATTTTTAGTACCACAGTAAGAGGGGTCTTACAAGTTTAGTACTATATTTTTCTAAATAGCCAATTTTGGCACTATACTTTACAGTGAATTATACTTAAGGTACCTTATTTTCAATTTAGTCCCTCACCTTTGAGATAGTAGCAGTTTCGGTTCTATGAGTTTTTTTTTTTGGTATAACAGAAATAACACGCATACCATTTATTGATTAGGCCCATCATGCTTCCAAATAAAATTAAGCATCCATAAATTCATACTTTGTTTTGACCACATTGCCACCAGATATTCCAAGCACTCGATTTTATGGACTTCCTACAACCAGCCACTACCGCAACAGATGGTTTTTAGGTACTTGGACCCTTCAGCAATGATTAGCACAATTGAATTTCATTTTCTATCTTAGGGCGTAAAAACACTCTAAAATAAAGACTTAATAAAATTTTGGATAAACAGCTTTAACAAAAGCCATGAATTTATTGAAGAAATAAATATAATCATGAAATAAATTACAATAATAAACTCACATAAAGTGAGATAAATAATCACATATCTAGTGAGACTCAAACTCATGATATCAAACTTATTCATGAGACCTCAGCCTTAACCACTTGCACTCGATTAAGATATCAGTGGTGATCTTTTACAGTCAATTTATTTATATTTTTAATTTTTAAAACAGTAATTAAAATGAATTATATTTTTTTACTGAAAACTAAAAATTAAAACTGAAAATGTAAACAAACAGACTATTATTTGGAAGGGGAGGCCTACATCTTAGTGGGGAGGGATACGGCCAGTCCAGCCCATCTATATGGCCCATTGGGCCACACAGTGTTTTGCTTCGTCACAGGGCCCAATTGATATTCTTGTGGGTTTTCAGCATAAGAATCTCAGCCCAGGAAGTCCAATTGAAATTTGAGGGTCGGATCCTTCATCCATGCAGCAGAAACAAGGAATCCATTTAAAAATGGACCCGAAACATGCCCGCCTCTGGGATCCGACGGGTCTAACTTACAAAATTTGATTATATTTTTTCTCAATTAATTGATATATCTTTTTTTTAAAAACTTAAATGATCGGTCATAAATATTCAAAAAATTATTATTATATTAAACGTATAACTTATTTACAAACATGTATATATTAAATAAAGTTAATATTTTAAATAAAATTAAATATATTTATAAATATTATTTGGGACGCGTTCAAGACATATCTGAAACATGGCCTGAGACTCATTCCGAACTTGAATGGGTCCATGAAATTAAAACCCGTTCGAAAATCCAATCCCAATAATTTAGATCACAACCTGCCATATTTAGGACCTTATCGGGGCTCTAATCTACCCACCCGTTTGCCATTTGTAGTTATGTGCTTTTAAGAAAGATGATTGCACCATCATGAATACTCACGAGCGACACCCAATGATACAGTGTGTATTGTTCAATCTTGATTGTACGTTCTTAACGACAAGTATAACTATTTGTTTTGATTAGAGCTTTATAAACTTGTCTTTTGAAAAGCGCTTCGTTGGGAAGAGAAAAAAACTTACGCCTAGTTTGGTGGTGTTTTCGTTTTCAATTTACTAAATTTTTTAACCAGTGATAAAAGTAAAATATGTTTGTTTATGTGTGTGTCATTGATTGCTAAAATGTGTATAAGCGACTAGCAAGTGCACTAGCTATCAAGTAGTATAATAAGTATCGATCCTACGAGGATATAACGAAATAATCTAATCTCTAATAATTTGGACGAACGAAAATTGAGGGATGAATTGCTACTATTAAGGCCTTCTTTACTTGCAAGGATTAACCATGATATCATGGCTAATCCTTGATAGTAATATATTTAATTTTTTTTAGCCCAACCCGTGATTAGTGAAGGAGGCCTGTATGTTGGGGTGATAATTGCAGGATTAAAATCCACTTCTCCACCCTCAAATTATTTTATTACCATGACCCACTTTTTTTGATTAATTTTTCGTTTCCCTTTATGTCCTCGTCCTTTTTCTTTTTATACTCACTTTGCCTTCAGTTTTGATTTTATTACATCCAAAAAATTGGTCATGATGTGACAACACATGCAGAAATTTTTTGGTGATGTGACAACACATGCAAAAATACTATTCACGTACACAAAAGTCAAGATAAATAATGATTTAATCCTACTTCTCAATATTCAAGTAAACAAAATACTAAACAATCTCACTTGCTCTTATCACACTTTTAATCATATTTTACTTAATCCACACTTAGAGGGTGTTTGGCTAAGCTTTTTTTAAACATCATATAAGCTCCTACGTCTTATAAGATGTTGGATCTTATTTTGAAAATAAGCTCTTGAAGTGTTTGGATAAAATAAGATGTTAAAGCTTATAAGATGTTTTCATATCTTATAAGATGTTAGGGTATTTGGCATAATAAGGTCATTTTATTGGTAAAATGACCAAAACGGACATGATACTATTAGAATCAAATAAATTGTTATTTTTGTTGACATATTTTGTATTTGAATATTTTTAAAATACTTTTATAATTAGTATACATTTGTTTAACTCTAAAAAAAATTAATAGATTTTTTTTTTCAAAAACAAAAAATTGACAAATTATTATCTTTAAATTTTTGCATCAAAATAATATTAACATTCATGCTAATCGAATATTAACATAGATATATAATTAATATATTTTTTTATTAATTTCAATGACTACTTTTAACCATATTATAATATATAATATCAGTAGCATGTTTTTTATAATTATAATAATTAAAAATTAATATTAATTATATAATTAATGTCATAATTATATAAATATGAGAAGAAGAGATGATATTATATATATATATATATATATATAGAGAGAGAGAGAGAGAGAGAGAGAGAGAGAAGGGGGAGGGAGGCAGCATGTAGAGAGAGAGACATAGAATTTTTTGTTGTTAAAAATATGTTTGTTATGTTAAGGGTAAAATTGAAATATAGCAAATCAATAAGGTTATTTTTGTCTTATCAATTACTTATTGCATAGAGCTTATAAGATCTTATAAAAAAATTAAGAAAGTTTAACTTTTTTAAAAAGATCTTATAAGATCCAAAACATCTTATTTTCAAATTTTATAAGCTCTTTCAAAAAAAAAAAAAAAGCCAAACGATTTTTTAGAGCTTATAAGCTCCTCAAAACATCTTATAAGATATAAGATGTTTTGAGGAGCTTATAAGCTCAGCCAAACACCCTCTTAATCCATACCCAAGAAGTAAAAGTGCCCTAAGAGAAATTATTGTAAAGAATATCGCAAACAAATGAGTTGGAGAAAATCCAATGATGGATGAGATCCTAAGGCTATAGGCCACCTAATTGATCCAATGAGTGTAATATTAACAGACTAATCTAACAAACAAATATTTTCATAAGTTGAGGTTCTTCCCGAGTTAATTTTGATATACTCTTCCAAATTATACCAAACTTATTATTACGGAGGAATTAGTGAATTCCTGTCTTCTAAGACTCGTGACTGTAATGCATTAAGATCTGTAAAAACCTACATAATCAGATGAATTATCCCCATGTATGTCTACATATCATTCAATTCACACCATTATTTATCCTATCCACTCTGCAAAATTCTCTTCCATTTTACCAACATAATTATAATAATTTAAAGGTGATCTAGCTCTCAAATTAAAATAATACGCAGTAATTCATGGATATGTGAAAACAACCTGTAGATTAATCAGGAGAAATATTCAAAACATCGTCTCAATTAGGCTTCCCAAAAGCCTTAGCAGGAAGTAAGTTACTTTATACTAACTAAATCTAAAACAAAGAAGAAAAATTCAAAAAAATTTATGGAGTAGATAATCGGGCTTGAACGACTGTCACTTAGGTGTTGGATCGACTTCTCCACGTGTCTTCTTGTTCTTCTCTCTTTTCTTCAACGTGTGTTTCCGTATTTTTCTCCAGAAAATTAGCACACTTGTGCTTCCCTTGACTTCCTTTTATACGTAATTAAAATTATGTTAAGATGGGAAAAGAATTATAATACAATTAAACTCTCCTTTTTTTTTTTTTTTTTTCCCTTTACAACAACAAATAAGCTGAAAACTTTAATTTTCGTCAAACCGCATATATGATGACTCCTGGGTACGGATAAACCTCACTGCGCTTCTATCAATCGAATCCCTGATCACCCGTGGCACCTGCTATCTTGAATGTGGTCAACTTAATTTCCTCACCTCTTCGTACTGCTTAATCTTTTCAAACTTAAGTTCTTTTTCTTCAAAAACTCTTCTTCCTTCATGAAAACACCTAAAATGACACACATATTACCAAAGAATAAACATCATATCTCCAACAATATGGGAAATCAATAGAAAATAAACCATACAATTTCTGCTAGTCAATTTGCAGTGGACTTGTTTTACTATCATTCTCATCTCAATTATTAGTAGTTTTTATATATTTATATACATAAAAAATTTAAATTATTCATTTTATAAACTAATAATTTTTTTATAATATTTTGATTTGATATCACTAACAATTCTAAGTTAATAAAAAGTATAACTATAAATTTTATTTAAATAAAAAAATATTAAATTTAGCACCACTAATAATATAAAATATAATTTTATTAATTAATTTAAATATAATTCTGTTTTCACACGAAAATCTATATAATGATGCCGGGTACGGCTTGCTTGCGGAATCTTCCCAAACCAACAATAGCCACAAGTTTGGTTTACAATGAAAAAGATGCCCCAATTCCTAAACCAAACATAGTCCTCAAATATCACGTGGTTGGTTGCTTAGTTTGGAAGTCTACTACGGAATTTGGCATTTGCCCTTAAATTGTGTAGGATTAAGAAGGTACATAGGGCATGGGAAATTCTAATTTTATTTTGTTTGTTTGATTTTTTTAATAAAAAAATACCTATATATAATTCATATAAGCGAATATTTTTGCTGCCCTTATGATGTTGTTTTGAAAATACGTCTCGTAAAAGAAAGAAAATCTATCAGCCTCCTAAATTAGGGGCTTAAGGAGGGCACATGACCTCATTCTCATAAATTACACTAAATGATGCAACGTGCCATGATTGATTAAACGAGGAGCTTGGTGCAATTTATAAGGCCCAAAGCTCTCCTATTCTTAAAGAACGCGTTTTTAGGACAAAATCGGGAAACTAGAATAGAGAATGCATCACTCAACGACATCAATCCCATCAAATGCTGCATTAATTACATTTAACTATAGTAACTATGTATAATTAAAGTATGCCCCTACAAGTTTCAAAATATTCACTATGCTTGTTTTATTTCCGGTCCATCTCCCAGATGAGCCGAAACATGACCAATGTTTGGGTTGCCTCAAATAAACCTTGACTTGGTCTATTTTGCTGATTTTGACACATTTTCAAATGCTAGTCAAAGGCTCCCTACAATCCACCTACAAACAAAATAAATATATATACGTATATATGCAAGTATAAATACATAAAAAAGAGAGACATAATTCCGCAATGAACAGTGAATTCTATCTCCCAAGAATCAAAACTAAACACACAACACCTATTTGACAATATTTTAAGTTATCTGTAAAAATAAATCCAAACATATACACTATTTCCAACACATATTTATCTATATTTTTCTCTCTAAATCTCTACAAAACAAAATAAAACAAAACACTCTAAAAATAGATCCAAACATAGTGATTATGTTCAGTAATTTACAACGTCCGATTCGAGGGACAAAATTGAATGCCTACTTAATATTTTTTTCTTGACATTAACATTTTCCATCCTAAACCCTAACAAGGCAATACGACGGTAAACATACTATTTCAAAAAAGGGTTTAGGTATAATTTCTAAAACTCTAGGGAGTAGAGTATAATTACATTATCTCATATAGGAGGTTTAATTAGGTACAATTAAGCCTAGAATAGAACACAAAATGAAATAAATAAAATATCATTGTCAAATAATTGACTTTGACTGCCAAAAAATGGCAACCCATACTTCATTTCACTGTCAACAAACTCTTGCAAGAGGTTTTATTACTGAGAAACAACCAACCATACACAAATATTTAATGCAGAAAGCTGTATACCCTTTTAATGTTCTCACACTGCTCTACTAGTCCAGCAAACTTGAAAGGAAATGAACATATGCCCTCAAACAGAAACAGGTGAAAAGATTGATGCTGAGTTTCCACCTCTCGCATGTTCTTGCATTAAATGGTAGGGTAGATTCTATTTACATCCCAGTCTTTTGAGGTGAGTTCTAATTATAAAAGCAGCTGATATTTTTAAGGTCAATTACAACGAGTTCTTATGAGATTTATTATAATTACGAATACCTTCTCGTTATTTGAAAAATTATCAATATCTCTCCTAATGTTTGATGAGATTATGTAATTTTTGGATGGAGGTCTGAAATTGTGAATTTTACCCTTGCTATGTTTTTTAAAAAAATAAAAAATATTTTAAAAAATAAATGAGGTGGATGGAAAGTTTTGAAATATTATAAAAGAATTACCCACTTAGTAAAAAGAATTAAAAAATAAATAAAATTTAAATTTATAGTGCACAAGGACATTTTTGTCAGTTCACTATAAAAAAAATGGAGACTAACGGATCGAGCTAGTTGTTAGACGACCATTAAAATTAGTTGGGTATTTGTAATTTCTCAAACAATGGGGGGTATTCGTAATTATGCCAAACTTCGAGGGAGGTAGCTGTAATTTACCCTATTTTCTTTTTTATAAAAATACAAGTATACCTCGTGAAGTTGTAGTTGTAGTCTCAAGTGTTCTTGCAAAAATACAGGCTAAATTACATTTACACCCCTCAATATTAGGTCTAATTATAAAAACACCCCTCAAATCATTTACAACAATACAAGTGCACCCCTGAAGTTGTAATTGTACTCTCACATGTTCTTGCATTAAATGTAGGGTAATTTATATTTACTCCCAAGAGGTTAAGTCTAATTATAAAAGCACCCCATATCTTTTATAAAATCACAAGAATACTTTTTGATATTGTAATTGTAATTTACATTGATATCCTCTCAAAGATAAAAACTCACACAAACAATTCCTCAGATAAATTTTAGATTTTTTGTAAGTAAACATAACCACCTCACGAACTGTCAACGTAATTTACCCTTAATGGCTAGTAGAGCATGTGACCTATCTCATGGAAATGGAGCATTGCAAGTTAATGTGTGTGTTGGTGCAAAACAAAGAGTGTTTGGTAATTCACTTTCATTGTGCTTCTCTAAGTTTGGTTCCAACATGGAAATATTACACAAAACCTACTCATCAACTTTCTTTAGACCATGTTGTTTCCATGAAATGTCTAAATCCATTTTCCTATATAGAAACTTTCCCCCCATGTTTTTCAATATAAAAATTCAAAAGCAACATTAAAGTATATATTGACTTATCTTACTTTTCTTGAAAAGCCAAATTATGTAATTTTTTTTAGATGAAATAAGTATCTATACTAGTATAAAAAAAATAAGAATTTTCACCGCAAAGGGTGGTTGCTGACAGCGCGACACCAATTTTTTTGTTGTATTTATAATACGCGCAAGTTAGTTTTTTTTTTTTTTTTGTGAAATATGATTATTATTTATTATATGTAAGTAAAGACAGCATGTCACGACGGATAGTATAGAAAAAAAAATTCCTTTTTCGGATAGAATGATGATAAAATACCATGAAATTGTTTCCTCTTTGTAGTATATAGCCTTTGAAATTTACATCTCACTACTTTTAGATGTCGTCATTTACGCAAGTTTTCACGTGAGTGAGAAAAAATATTTTGAAAAAAGTGGTATATCCTCGCACGACTTTCTTTGCATTTCAAAGTTAGGAACCGACCGTAACGGAAAAATAAGAGATTTTTTGTTTTCTTTATCATTTTTCGGAAACTTCAATCATTTGCAACATTTTGTAAAATTGATCTTTAAAATGAATAGACACCCTTCGAGTATCAAATAATCCGACTGTAATTCTAATCCAAATCGAATTTGATCAGACATAAACTAATTATATGAAAAATATAATATCATTGTTGTATGATTTGTGTATAGTTCAAGGTAAGTGATCAGTCGTATGATAAGTGCATCACACTTGTCGTGTGATTAATTTGGTTCGATCAAATTTGATTTAGGTAAAAATATTTCATAACACTCCAGAATCCATGCGCATTTTCTTCGGGTCGATTTGATCCGAACTTGATCCAATAATATATATTGATCTCTATGACTGTTTGATCAAGATTGGATCTGTATTCCATGATGAGTAGAACAACTTGATCATTCCTATAAATATATAGTTCTTATATGTCTAGTATATATTTTAGACTATTTTTAGTACTCTCAATATTCATATCGTATCGAGCTTGCTGACTTAGGCATCAAAAAATTATAACTGAGATCTATTTAATGTCATTTTTCCCGACTTTAGTGAGTGCAACTGAATCGGAGAGATTGGCTTACGACCTATGACCGGACCAAGAACTTGGACACAAGAATTTAAGGGCAAATTGCATTGGCAACCCTGAGGTTATGTCTAATTATATAAGTATTATCTATAATTTTTTTAACTAAATTACACGTACACCCTCTAAAGTTACAGTTACAAGTACTCCGCTATTCAAATGCAAAATTTTGAAAAGACATCCATTGAAATAAATTATATCAATACCCTGTCAAGAGATGTACATATTTTGCAAAGAATATTAATATTTTTATAACTGGATCCAATTTGACACAATTTATCCAAAACTTAAACCCAAATTCGGACCCCAGACTCAACCATTCACCATAAAAAATTGATTATTCCATACACTATAAGCACTATGATTACCATAGTAAATCAATACTATCTACCACGATCAACACAACCTATGTGAAAACTTAAGCTTTGACTACAGCTAATCAACATTTGTTATGGTTTTACCTCTGGTCAAAATATTTGCCACAATATTTAGTTGTAGCAAATGTTATGACCTCGCTTGCAGAAACAACAATTAATAGTCGTTACGCAACCATAAGTAATCAGTATTCGCAATAATTTTTTTTACTTTTAATCATGATAATTAATTATAGTTAACAACTATATTTCTTCTAATGATTACAATCAATGATGTCTTAACCTAGTAGTTAAGATTGAGGTCCATAGATAAGTTCGAGATCATGGAGTCGAGTTCCATCAAATATTTGGATATTTATCCTATTTATTATGAGTTTATTGTAATGGGTATATATTTATTTCTTTGGAGTTAAGCTATTCACTCAGAACCACTCCCATCAATTTCCCTAAATTAATTGGTTGGACCAATAAATATTTTATCTGTGCAATGGACCAGTTGGAGCATTCAAATTTCATGCATTTAATTTACTTACCTAAACGTCTCAACCACCCAATGCGTACAACGCTCAGAAATTTATGTTGGGCGATTACAGAACTTAATAAAAGTTTAGGCCAACTTGACTACATATTTAAATTAATTCTTCCTAATTAATTAGGTAGAATTACATTAACACTATTTATCGATGGTCTATTTACACAGATCATATCACTCTTTTGAAAAATTTCACATACTCCCATCAGAAACGTTAATATGACTTACGCAAATATTCTCTATTTTTTTGTTGTCAGGGCTGGTTTCTGTAATCGCACAAAATACTCAGAACTACAACAACTAACTCAATAGCTACCAACTCATAGTAAATAGACCATAAATCAAGAAGTTTAAATGTAATTATTCTAAATAATTATTTACGTAAGTTTATGCTCTTTCACACCCTTTATTTTAATCAGGGTAAGTTACATCAACACTCCCTGAAGTTGGATTTAGCTACACAAATACCCCATATATTTTAAAATATTGCAGGTACATTCCTAGAGGTTGAAATTGTAATTTGCATTGACACCCCCCGCAAAAAAAATTACATTGAGACTCCATCAGTGAATGTACTTATAATTTTATAAAAGAACAATAGGTATTTATGTAATTAAACTTAACTTTGGAGATGTTGACAAATTTATCCTTGTCATTAGTTCAACTTTAATCTTTTACATTATTAATGTAGAAGGTTGGAAATTAATTAATGCACCATTAATTTACCTCATGCTACCAACTAGACGTCCCTCCTCTATCTAAAAAATTGACAGCAATTAAATCATATTTTAAAAATAAATTAATTAATAATTCTGTAAAAAAAAAGGAAATATATTCAATTTCTTTTATATTCAATTATATATATAAATTCAACTTCATTTTGGGCATTTTCGCCTTCCGTATTATCAACATAGTCCAAATTTACCATCACATTGACATTCCAAATGTTTTCACCCCTTCTTTTATCTATGGAAACGCTCTCAACTTTTGATTTCATTATAAAATTACAATTTTCTCTATAAGTTATTACCGATTATATAAAAACAGCAACTCTTGCAAACACGATTAAATTTAATACGGAGAGAGAGAGAGCATCGATTCATCTTCAACTTTATACACCTACAAATGAAGTTAGTACAACATCGTAAATCTCCTTATTACTCTCCTAAATACCCTAAAAAAAAAGAAAAATAATCTCACTAATAAAAGCCATAATTAAAAAAAATAAAGAATTAAAATAAGAAAAAGAAAAAAAAAGACCCTTCTTCCCTTCATCGATATGACCTCAAGATTGCACCACAGAAAGTGCAGATAATAGCCCTCCAGTTCTTCCAGTAGAAGGGCACATAGCAGAACCTGGTGGCCGTCTTCATGTCCGCCACGCTGGCTCCGCCGCCGCACCGCGAGCATATTCCGGCCGCCGGCTTGCTCTGCCTCACCTTCCTTGTCTGATCAACCAGGAAACAGAAGCACACCATTTTCTTGTGGTGAGGAGTTCACTGTGTTTGTTGTGGAGTTAAAGAGTGGAGAGATGTGAAGAGTATTTATAGGCACAATGAGGAGTTATGTGTGTAGGGATAGTTTCTTGATGACTTTTTTTCCCCATAATTATTTCTATTAAAATATTTGAACCCTATAGCACAATATATTTTTGGTGATGATTATTTTAATTAAAAAGCTTTCTTGAAAATAAAAAGTCAACGTCAAGGTAAAAACTTTACTATATATATATATATATTCAAAATGATATAATATTTAAACTCCAATAGTAAAACTATATATAGATTATTTTTTTTTGGAAAAACACACATTATGAGAGGGTGTGTTTGCTCAGCTTATAAACTTTTCAAAACATTAAATAAGTTGTTTGTTTGAGGGTTTATAAGATTTTAAGAAGTGTCTGGTAATTTTTTTAGAGAAAAACTTGTAAAACTCAAAGAAAATAGTAGTTTTCAGCCCATATTTTAGACCCAGTATTGCTTACGGGATTATACAAAATAGTTCGATAACTTTCCAAAAATTTCATTTTCAATCCTCCTACCAACTTTCATTAAAAAATTGAACGAAAAAATTACTTTCCAGTCATATGGCTATTATATTTTCTACACTCGACAGCAAACATGAGTATGAGGCGAGTTGGGGTGGACCAGGACCCGTCCCAGTCCAAGACCCGCTGGGGCGGGTTTGAGGTGAGAAATAGTATGATCTACATTAATGTCTTGTTTTCTCTAATGGATAGGTTATTTTAGTATTATAAGTTGGCCAACAGTTTTTCATATATATATATATATATATATTTAAGATAAAAATACCGTTGGGAGTTAACAACGTTTGTGGAAATGACCATTGACCATACACTTGTCTCATATTATTAATTAGCACACCTTCTTTTTTTTAACATTTTCTTTAAGTTCCAAGAAGAAGATAATATCATATTCACCATTCCATACCTCAACTAATTCAAACCCCACTTTAATCAAAATAGTCATGATATGATACAATATATTATGGTATAATTAAATAACACTACAAGAAAACGACTCAATAGCTACGATAAAAGAATCAGCGTCGAGCTAATAAACAAATAAAATTATTGTTGCTACTTTACCTACTCTCAAATGTGAAAATACTACTTTACTCTTGCTAAATTGTTTATTTTTTTCTAAAAAAAAGTACTTTTGAAAATGTATTAAAAAATCTGAGAGTGGGTAAAATAAATAATCCATAAAGAATATTAGTTCATAAAAATATTTTAAAAAATTCTAGAAAATATATAAAATTATAACTGGTAATTCAAAATGGCATTTTGAACAGTTCACCACACAAATTTGATGAAAAACATAACGAAATGATTTTATTATTAGACGAATATTAAAATCAAAAAATATTTATAATCTTTTAAATTATTTATAATTATATCAAATTTTAAATTTATCTAGGAATGAATAATTTAGTAGTAGCATAGATAATACAGTTGGGAGTTAAGAGGCGTGTCGCAAGTGATGCGGTAGAGGCAAGAAACATTGGCCACACACTTGTACTACACTTGCGATCAACTCATGTTTGCATGCTGTTTTTGTTGAACTGGAATTTGGGTGTCAATATGGCCCCATTGCCCATCTCTCTCTCTCTCTCTCTCATTTCATTGCATGTTCACTTTCTTACTCACCTACTTATATATACAACTTGGTCAAATTATCGGACATTGCCCTGGTCGGTCGATCTGAGATTATCAAATCATATTTATTGTTTTTTTAAGTAGAGTTCCTTTATTCGAAATATTTTAGGAGTTTCGTAAAAATTCTTTGGATCGTTTTTGAGCGTCACTTGAAACTTCTTAAGAATTTATTTAGTCAAATATTTTGAAAATTTCGTAGGAGTTCCCTTTACCCTTTTTTGGGCATCGCTTGAAACTTCTTATAAGTTCTTTTAATCAAATATTTCGGGAACTTTGTCGGAGTTCCTTTTACCATTTCTTATCGTCGCTTGAGAACTTCTTAGGAGTTCATTTTGACTGGGATTTTTGAGCACATAATATTTTCAAACCACATAAAAGTGAAGAAATCTAGATGGCAAGAAACCAAGATGATAAGAAACCCAACAAAATATTGCCATTTGCTCCGGCAGCGGGGACGAACACTATATTTTAGGAGAAAGCCAGAAGTCCATGTCGATAACAAACGATGGATATCAAGAATAAAATAGTGCGCTTCCAGATGAAGAGTAACTCTTTCATCTCACTCTTTCATAACGAAGAATTCTTGACTCAATGAACTTTGAATTCCCGTGAATAATTAAGCAATGGCGTGAGCATCTAACAGAGATAATTCTTAGAGTTTTCTACCACGGCTTTGAATAGTAGAAAACCATAGTATTTTTATAGTAAATGACTATAAAAATGATAATTAAATTGAACGAAACGTATATAGAGTATAACGTAATGATAGAATATTTTTAGTAATAGTGCTTTATGCGTGTGAATGGTGCAAAGTTATGTTACCCTTTACTGGGGAGAGGAGGTCTATTTTTACAGCCTTCGTCTCATATCGACTGATGAGGTGTAGTCTCCCGAGACTCGGAAAGGTAGTTGTTGAGGATAAACTTCTAGCAAATTTGGAGGAAATTTTGGGAGTGTTGACCGTTAGGGACCTTCGAGCCAATAAACCTTCTCATATGATATGCTTCTCGGATTCCTTGGGGTAGCTAAAATGAGCTTGGTAACTTGCCTAGACCTTCGGGCCTTCTTGGCATTCGCGTGGCCATCACTCCTCCGAGGTGGTCGAATAGCATATTGTCACTTGTGTGGGCGGATGTGTTGGCACCGAGATGGCTGCCATGTCAGCCTCCCTCTTGGGCTTGGGGTAGGCTTTCAGACCCCTTCTCTATACCTTCCTGCTTAACGGACTTATTTGAAGTACTTAGGCCTGAAGTTTTTTTTCCCTGTGTTGCGTGTATCCTTGGGCTTCCATTGAGCCCTGTTCCTCCTTGGACCATGCACATTTTTAAGACACAAATTATGTTATCTATTTATTCAAAAAAAGATTTTGTATACATTTTACCCGTGTATGTGTTAATTAAAATTAAAAAAAAAATGGAATAGAAATACTTTGAGATTTATTAAAAAAAAAAAAAAGCTATAAAGTCGCTAAAATTCAAAAGGAAGACATGTTGTTGACAGTCTAAAACCTGTATCTCCTTCTTTCATACTGAATATAGATATAGATGAAGCTCTTCTTCATACGCAATTACACTTCTCTCTCTCGCACACACTGCACACACTATCACTCCCTAGCATCCCAGATCATTCAGCTCTGTAGAGCAGGCTCAGTCTCCGACGCCATCTTGCTCCTTGGCTCCATAAACTCCACACCCCATCAACAAAATGCCGTTTCCAAGCCAATTATATATGCCACCGTTGTGCATGCCTGCACGAAATCACTTCACTTCACCGTTGGCCTCCAGCTCCACTGCCACCTCATTAAGTCCGGCCTGGAAACCGACCGTTTCGTGGGCAACAGCCTTTTAGCGCTGTACTTCAAGCTGGGCTCAGATTTTAGTGACACTCGGAAATTCTTTGACGGGTTGCGTTATAAGGATGTGGTTTCGTGGAGTTCGATAATATCTGGGTACATTCGCGTGGGAAGACCCCGGAACGCGATTGAATTGTATCTTGAGATGTTGGGATTTGACATTGAGCCGAATGCGTTTACTTTGTCTGCGGTGATCAAGGCGTGTTCGGAGGTTGGGGAGTTCAAACTAGGGAAATGCTTACATGGAGTTGTCGTGAGATGTGGATTTGAGTCTAATGAGGTGATTGTGGCTGCTTTGATTGATATGTACGGGAGGAGTAGTGGGCCAAGCGAATGTCGCCAACTGTTCGATGAGATGCTTGAACCAGACGCTGTTTGCTGTACCTCCGTGATTTCTGCGCTCACGAGGTGTGATTTGTACCGGGAGGCTCTTGGGATGTTCTGTTTGATGTGTAGGAAGCATGGCTTTTTCCCGGATTGGTTTACCTTTGGGAGTGCTTTGACGGCTTTGGGAAATTTAGAAAGGTTGAAGCAAGGAAAAGAAGTGCATGCTCACGTAGTTACTGGGGGATTTCATGGGAATGTGTTTGTTGATAGTAGTTTAGTGGATATGTACGCCAAGTTTGGGATGGTAGAGGAGTCGCAACGTGTTTTTGATAGAATGGAGAGGAAGAACTCGGTTTCATGGTGTGCGTTGCTTGGTGGCTATTGTCGGAAGGGTGAATTTAAAGTGGTTATTGAGTTATTCAGAAATATGGAGAAGGACCTTTACAGTTTCGGGACTGTTCTACGTGCCTGTGCTGGTTTGGCTGCAGAGAAACTTGGAAAGGAGGTACACTGCCAATACTTGAAGAGAGGTAGTTGGAGGGATGTCGTGGTGGAATCAGCCTTGGTTGATTTATATGCAAAATGTGGCTGTGTCGATTTCGCTTACAGGATTTTCTTGAAGATGCCTGTTAAAAATTTGATTACTTGGAACTCGATGATTGGTGGATTTGCTCAGAATGGAAGAGGCGGAGAAGCTGTTAGGATTTTCGATCAGATGATTCAAGAGAGAGTCAAACCTGACTATATAAGCTTTATTGAAGTTCTCTTTGCTTGCAGTCACAGTGGTTTGGTTGACCAGGGGCGCAAGCACTTCATCTCAATGTACAACGACTATGGATTAAAAGCTGGAAGCGAACATTACAGTTGTATGGTTGATCTTCTAGGCCGGGCTGGCAAGATAGAAGAAGCTGAAGACTTGATCGTGAATTCAGAATTCAGAACTAACCCTTCTCTTTGGGCTGCTCTGCTTGGCGCTTGTGCCACCACTACCAATCCTACTGTTGCCGAACGCATTGCTAAGAGAATGATAGAACTGAAACCTGATTATCACTTAAGTTATGTACTCCTAGCTAACGTGTATAGAGCAGTTGGACGATGGAAAGATTCTCATAAAATTTGGAACCAAATGCAGAAGAGAGGAGTGAAAAAGCTTCCTGGAAAGAGCTGGATTGACAAGAGCAGCTTGAATCCATTGCTTTGTGTAAACTCTCCAGATACTCCTACAGAGATGTGTGAATGGTGAGTAAACAATTTGCTAAACTTAGCCTTTTCTATTGCTTTCTATGTTATGATAGGGGTCTTCGGCTTTTGTCGTCGTTTTTCTCATGATAACTGAATTCTTTTAGAGAGAACTAGGCATATCAAATGAGGAAAGATGCAAATAGCAGTGCTATGATCTACAATGGAGATAAGGCATAGTATTCTTGCTATCTCTTGTCGCTGCTATTGGATCTGCCAGTACACTTTTTTCCCTGCTGCCGCCAAATTACTATTGCAACTTAGTTAGCTGCTCTTGAGTACAAGTTAAATATCGATCTGCTCGTAACATCCTCACTGAGTCGGGACCTCCTGTCTTTATGTCTGTGCTCTCTAGAAATATGATCTTTCAATATTAACAGTATTCAAATGGCATATTTGCCACATAATTGGTCACTTTAGGCTTAAGTTTATTTATCGTGATTGTCTGTATATTTACTCACTGTAGAACTAATATATTTTAACATGTTCAAAGATATCAAATGTTAAATACTAATGATTTCAACTGTGATTCCAGAGTTACAGATGATATGATGAGTCTCAGCTGATGTGGAAGTGCCTTCACACCTGCTGCTCGGTAGCCCATTTACACAGTCATGCCTCAAGATCTATGGGAGAGGACGGGTTGTTGACCAATTATCTGCCCGGAAACATTATTCAATTGTTCATTCAGTGAACACTTTCTGATGCAGAAGAAATTCGGAGCTTCATGTTACATGCATCGAGAGAGCTGGTCAGGGTCCCAGAAATTGTACATGCAAAGGATGGATCAACGCATGGTTCAGGTGCAAAATCTGTCCTTTCCAAATTGCTGCAGTTGGATATGCATGAATTTCACAAGCGATCTGCAAACGTGAGGACTGGGCTTCCATAGCTCAAGACACAATGCAGATCCTCATCAGTATTTTACTAATTTCTTATTGAATCTTCTTCACCCTCTGATATATACTCTCTCTTCCTTCCATGAACTTAAATTTCGGGTCTTGCTAATTCTGGCTTCTTCTTCTTGTTGCCGATCTTGTCGATGTACTATCTGGGAATAAGGTGTTGTAATCTTTGGTTACCACCTACTCCTGTGCAGATGCAAAAGAATCTCCTGTAGAGCAAATCTCCAACTTGGTTGGTAACTTGGCTTGTTTGGATCCAGGATCAAGAAAAAGCTTGGAATACATAATTCTGTCGAAATTTTGCTGTTGCATCAGAAAAAAATGTTGTGTGATTGTCCCCAACATATATACCCGTTACTCCTCTCTCTCTCTTGTTTTAGTGCATCTTGATCAAACGTTTGTCACCTCAGCAACATCTAGTTCAGTAGCATCATGTTTCTTACAGCATTCTCTTTATTTATTAAACAAAGGTAAATAAAGATGCTTTTTCAGTTCAAGATACTTAATATTTGCAGTATCTTCTACAATGTCACAAGTGTGAACTTCTTTCTCAATGTACAGTAGTCTGTATTGGCAAAAGACCGACGAACCTTCACCGGTAGTGTGTTTTTGCATTTCGAGTTACTTCTAGATGCCTACACGAGGGTTATTCATTGAGCTAGAGAGGTTTCATCAGGATCTTCAGTTTCAGAATCTGTAAACTGCTGTGCTTCAGAAGCAAATTTCATCTCTTGACTGACCAATTCAGCAAGTTCGTGCCTGTTCGCATTCTTATAAGCTTCTATGACAGCCTTATACAATGATTCATTTGGCTCAATTGCTCCATATTTCAATTGGCTGTGTATGCGCTTCACCCCTTCAACCATGCCAGCCTTTCCATAACAGTTGACAAGATTGATTAAGGTTACAATATCAGGCTCAAGCCCTTCATCTTGCATTTTCATGAACATGTTCAACGCCTCATCAATCTTTCCATAAGCTACGTAAGCGCGAATTGCAGCATTATAAGCAAAGGAACTGAACCCTACATCTTCTTTTCTGAAGGTTCCACAAGATTGAAGGGCATATGCATGCAGGCCTACTATGGAGAAAACAGAGGTTATCACTGCTTGCATTGCAAAGGGTCTCCCGTCCTGGAAAGACGATTGTAGCTGCCTTACGGCTTCAGCTGGAATGCCGCCCTTCTTTAACACAGTAAATAGTACTTTAAAGGTCCCTCCATCAGGCGAAAGCTTCTGCTTCACTACCATTTCATGTAACAATTCACCACACTCAACTAGCTGCCCGTTCGTCGCATAGCATGCCATCACTTTATTAAAAGTTACACAATCTCTCACTAAACCAGACTGTTTCATCTCTTCTGCAACTTCAATCGCCTCATCAAGCATGCCCATGTTCTTGTAAACATACATCATGGTTGCAAATGTAACCCCATCAGCGCAACCTTTCTGTCTCAAATAATCAAATATCGCTTTTGCTTCAGACAACATTCCCAGTTCAGCATATAAATTAAGCATACTATTGGATGCCACAATATCAGGACCCCCGTCCAACTTCTTCATCTTCTCATAGAGTTGCTTTGCTCCTTCGACCGACCCAATCTTACCATAAGCCTTAATCATGGAAGTTAAAATTATCTGGTTTGCCGAAATCCCAGAATCTTCCATGATATGCAAATAGTGCTTTGCTTCTTCAAGTTTCCCATCCTCTGCAAACGCATCAATTAACGACCCATAAACAACTTCATTTGGTTTTACATCTGCTCGTAACATTTCTTGAAACACATCAACTGCATCAGGGAGCCTCTTTGTCTTGGCAAAACTACCGATAACAGCTGAGAAGGTTGAACATGAAGGTTTAAACCCTGCTTCCTGCATTTCAGCCAAAAGATCTCTTGCATTATCTGCTAAATCACCTCCAGCCAACATTTGGATAAGGGAGTTATATGTGCACTCGTCTGGCCATGTCCCTTGATTCCTCATACCCCTGAAGAGTGAGACAGCTTTGTCATATAGTGCCGCCTTACCATAAGCTTTGATCATGACATTGTACTCCAAAACATCCTTTTTCTGTGCACAGGCATCCCTGTTAGTGTAGAACAAAGCTTCCGCTTCAGACCAAAGTCCCTTCTCTGCATATACATCTATCATAGCAGCATATGTCCGTGATGAAAACCCACCATATGATTGCAACTTCTCAACCAGGAACTTTACCCGTTCAGACAATCCTGCAGTAACATACATCTTAGCAAGTAATGGAAGAGAGCTTTCATCAATGCGCTTCTCCAATTTCCCCATTTCTTGAATCACCGCCTCCACCTCCGCAACCATATTTCTTTCACTCAGTATTTTAAGGACAGCTCTATAGGTTACATCATCAGGAAAAAGACCCGCCTCTCTAATCTTCCTATAGCACTGAAGAACTGCATCCATGTTCCCTACATCAGCATATAGCGAAAGAAAAATGTTGTAAGTCTTTGTATCAGGAGAAATCCCTCTTTCCTCCATTTTGTTAAGCAAAGCCTCAGCCTCCGACAAATAACCCTGACTACCACAAATAAAAATCATGGTGTTGAACGTAAAGGTATCCAGTGCCACACCAGCCTTCAACATATCAGCAAAAACATCCGCAGCATCTTTCAAGCGACCTGCCTTTCCATACAAGTCTATAAGAGTATTATAAGTAGCAGTTAGATGTGGTTTTCTCACGGAACTTTCCATATGCCTGAAATCCGTCAAAGAATGTGACCTTCCCCCAGTCCGAAAAAGCTCAGTCAACAAAAACTGTTTCAAACTAATAGCTTGCTGATCACCCATGTTATCCAAATCTAGATCTTCTAGTTCAATTTTCCCAACACACCAATCCTTATAGAACCTGTCAGCCCTATCATATTCCCCTGCATCCTTCAACACCTTAACCACAGTAGACATTGTGACTTCATCCGGGAAAATCCCTCTCAACTTCATATGTTTAATCCACAAAAGCGCCTCCTTCACCAGCCCGGCTTTTCCATAAACATCTACAAGCATTGAATACGTGTTATTCGTGGGCAAGACCCCCATTTTTGCCATTTCAATCCAACAGAGCCTCAACTCATCCCATCTCCGAGCCCGACCCAATGCCCGAAGCACAACATTGTAGTGTATGACATTGGCTACATAATCTTTCTGTGACTTGAACCACTCAAAAACCCTCACAACCTTTTCCCACTTACTTTGCTCCTTGAGAATCACTGTCTGCTCTTTGGGACTAAGTTTCCCATGGTACAAATCAAGAGCCTTCTCAACATCCTTCTCCGCCTCCAAAGCACGCAAAACCGAAGGCAAAATGCCTCCATACTTCTTCTTTTTCCCCTTATTCACGTTCTTACTGGGTAAAGCTAAAATCTTGGAATGACAAACAACCTTAAACCCCACAAAAAACCCATCTTTACTGGGAATTTTTTTCTGGGCATGTGAAATTTTCGTGTATTTGTGAAAACCATCCAAAGCCAGGGGATTACTGTGTGACTTAAACCCCAGAAAAAACTTAGAATTAAAAGGAGAGGAAAGGGTTTGACGATTACATGGTGAAGAAGAAGAGATGTAAGCTTGAGCTGAGAGTCTGAGCTCTGTGGAAGAACCACCGCACGTCTGCAACATCATTTTTCAGTTTTGTTTTTGATCTTACAAATCATTGATAGTTGCTGGCAACCAGTTTGTAATCTGCTCGACTGAGCCGACTATAAATATAGCCAAGAGCGCCAAAAGGAACAAAACATGTTTCTTTTTTTCCTGAAATTTTATCGAAATTGAAATTTTAATAGCTTAGCCTCGTTTAGCCCTAAGTGGTTCAAGCTTTCATTTCGAGTACAAATGTATTTTTTTTGTGATTAAAGTTTTATTTTTAATCATATTTCAGTAAAGGAAAACAATTATAGTTGGTTCATTGAAATTTGTTGTTTAGAATCACTTTAACTCGTCATGTTTATTATTAAAGTTAGCTTCCCTAAATTATTCATTTATTGAAATTAGCATCATGAATTTTAATTTTAATCTCACGCTAGTCCTTTTGATCATTTTTCGATAAAAATGTGGTTGGAAGTTGACTATTTAGAAGATAAAATGATCAATTTAAATTTATTCTTTTTTATCACTTTAATCCTTTAAATTTATAAAATTGTCAAAATTAGATCTTTTTAGACGGGAAAAATTGTAGGTTCCTGGCCAAGACGCTAGATGTTGACCCTTATTTAAGGGTTGCTTCTTTAGTGGTTAACAACACATTGAAATAAAGTCAAAAATTAAAATTGATATAAATGGAGAGAAATGGCTCGTGTTACATGATTTTGATTTATATTTTTTCAATGGGGGACAATGAGTACTTCTAATAGTCAATCGAGTTTTTCTTTTCTTCATAATCTATTTATTTCTCATTTTTTCCATGCTTCTCTATCTTTTTTTGGATTTTTTAATAAAAATTATATGAAGTCAACAATTGCTAAAATATTATCATAAATTGTATTTATTTAATCAATTTATATATAATGTATTTGGGAGGTTTTTAATTTTAAAATTTTATTAGTTTGAATTTGAGTTTAATTTGATTCCAAGAGATTTGTTGGTTTTTTATTGTTAAATTATTATAGAATGTATTCATTTATAAATTTTATCATTTTATAAAATATTGTTGTAAATTGTATTTATTTATTCTATTGATATAATATGTATTGAGATGTTACATATATATATATACGTGTGTCTAAAATAAGGTCCAAGTTAATTGATGTTTTTAATCAAATTCGATTGATCGGATCAGTAACCCAATAACTCGATTAGTTCGATCCTCGATTCGTTTATAAAAACATTGATCATGAGGATAGCTTCTACAAGTTTGAAGGCATAAAGCCGGAAAGAACCAGATAAAATCACATCATCATAGGCACACTAGGCCTACAGATAATTGTAACCATGTACATATAAAATTAGTCGTTCTAGCATGTTATCCCTGCGTGCATATAATCAATAATATTTTATTTTTTAAAAATATTATAAATAAAAATAAAATATATAAACCAACATAGCACATTTTACAAAACAAAAAGAAAGAAACAAAGAAAAAAAAAGTAACTTAGGGATGTTATAAACACAATCAAAATATTGGTATCGCGATGTCACAAACCGCCGATCGTGAGTGAAAAATAAGCAATGAATTCAACAAAAATCATGTTGAAGACTGTGAGGGAGGAAACTTGTGATGGCATTCGAGCATGGCGAAGTTATAACAAGAAAAAAAAAAAATGCGCCAAAATTCAAGGAAACCAAGTCAAAACCATAATGTTTTGATTATATATTGATCAAGATCGATCATGGAATTACACATGTAATATATGGAGCCCTGAAGAAAAGAATAAGCAATGAATTCAACAAACATATATATAGGTTTCAGCTTCACCATCGTCGTGTCATAATGCTGCCATCATAGTTTGTCTCGTCGCCTCTCGCTTCATTTCTGCAGCTTTTCCGCTTCCTCTGAAGTACATGTAAACTTCCTGCAGATCATTTTAAAATCGGAAAGAGACGTTTCAATAAAGCGAAACACCTATAATATGAAGTAACAAGTATCAGCGAGTGTTTAACCTGAATCACCCATATGCTAATCATTGATTCGATGCAAAATAATCCAAATCCAATAAGGTAAAATATCTGCAACGAAGACGAGAATGTCTCAAAGGCCTAAATCATCTGAAACACTGATGAAAAGACAAGCATGTATAACACATCAAGGAAATAAGAGAGTAAAACCGGAGCTCACTGATCAATAAGAATGTTACTGTGCAGTGAAACAAGTGTTTTTCAAGCAGACACCAAGAGAAGGTGAACTGTGTCAATCATATCTTGCACATGTTATCATCTTTTGATTCCAAAACTAACTGTAACATTTTTATATGGGATAATTGGGAAAAAATATGATTTTCATTCAACCTTTTCTTTTTGCTAATGTCAGCAAATTTTATGAATTTAATCAATGAATGGATATATTTGTTGGACAGAAACAAACATCAGAGGTACGGAGACAAACATCTTGGGTACTAAATATAATTTCTCAAACTATAGGGGATCTAGTATAACTACACCAAACTTCAGGAGAGGGTGGTGTAATTATCCGTTTTCACATTTATCTTTTCTTTTGCATTTTTTCCATGCCATAAAGAGTTAATAGTGCATATGCCAATCAGAACTAATAAGAGCAATTTTCACTAGTTCAACATGTCCAATAAACTAAGGAAAAGGTCGAATGCTACATGAGTCTCGACAGCCTTACCCCAACCATAGCATTTCCAGTTAATAGGTCAATTGCAGGCAAGATTCCACTGCCAATCAAACAAATCGATCAAGCATCAGTTAAGCAATATAACAATGTCAAGGATAACATCAGTTTTTTCACATTTCCTTTTCTTAATAACTGTTCCTTCTATTTTTTTTTCTTTCCTCATGCACATTTTTCATCTTCTATCCCTTCTCTTATCTATAATTAAACAAACAGTTGAGCAAAATCCTGTTCAAGCAAACATAAAAACAAAAACTCACGTCAAAGAGTTCCCTTTAAAAAGTATCGGAGGAGCAATAGTCGCGAAGACACAGAAACCAATATGAACCTGCACAAGCAAAATACAGAAGCAAATTCATCAAACACCTTAAATGTTGAGGACAATCAGACGAAAGTAGTTATATTCTTACCGAGTAAGTCAAGAAGAACCATCCAAATTTTAGAGCACTATCAGTCCTGTAAATGACATAGATCGAAATAAAAATACAGTAGCTGTGATCAAATTTAGAATGTGTTATTACAAAAGAGTAACCAAAAAGAATACCTTGTTCACATATATTAGTCCTTTCAGCAAAGGGGGGAAAAAATAAAAAACTAAGAGAAAACTCACAAAAGAAATGCATTGATGTGAAATAACAAAAGATAATGCTTTAAGCCAAAGAAATTACCAGAATTACATGTACATTGGTTCTCGGGAAACTAGTATACTAGAGAGGTAAGAGGCAAGAAATTCTAAATCACATAGTAAATACTTAA
This sequence comes from Sesamum alatum, assembly GCA_034509735.1. Classification (NCBI taxonomy): domain Eukaryota; kingdom Viridiplantae; phylum Streptophyta; class Magnoliopsida; order Lamiales; family Pedaliaceae; genus Sesamum; species Sesamum alatum. The sequence continues at coordinate 1,719,512 of JACGWO010000008.1, read as the reverse complement.
GGACAGCAGGACTTTGATACTAGATAAGAAACTATGGACCAAGTCACCCTCCCAAAATAGAAATGAAAGATGGAGCTATTTTAGGTACCTCGTTGCACGATAAAGAGGACGGTACCATAACACATAGGCTCCTGGAACACCAGACATGAAGTAGATGATAGCAAGAAACCAGATTGTTGGACCTACACAAAGACAAACCCGAAATCTGTTAACATCTTTAAAGATTGAAGGCTCAAGAAGGCAGTAAAACGTAATTCACCACAAACCTTCCCCCTTGATCCATGCTACAGTAACTGCTACAATGTTCCATGTAAGGCATCCAACCAGACCTGCAACTCACAACTTGCACAATGTCAAGCCAACAACTAAACCAAGTACTCGATCTTTATGTACTCAATTGTTCTATTTTTACACATGTACTGGAGAGCACAAGGACATCAAATCTGAAATTACACTACTATTTATCGCACACCATATGCTATTTGGCAGACAAGTTACCCAGGTGTGCAGTCCTAGACCCCTATAGCATCCAACAATGAATTTGAAGCATCCGATAGTGAATTTTTTTCCTTCTCTTATGTTTTAAGCACTTTTTATAGATCACATTTTTTAATCCTAATGCTATTTGTGCTCACTCACATTATCCTGCTTAGCATATTATTCATCCCAAATGCTTTTACACACATCACGAGTTTTATGGATTTTTACCAATAACCTTGCACCACCCACACCAACATAAATCATAAAACAGGTCAATGAAAAGCAAATTGAGTGAAAGAAGGTCATGTAAAGTTGATGGCACTCTAAGCAGCATTTGCATCGGGAAACCTGCGGTGTGTATATAATAAATCATTAATCTAGTTCATCCCATTATTATTTGAAAAATTTATGTAGGCAACTGACGAAATGGTTTCAAGAGAGCTACTCGGACTCTTAAAAAGAGCTTGCAGATGACCAAAACTGAAGTGGCTGTCACTTGAGTCAAGCATTCTGGAAGCTCACATGTGAGGCCTACTTTTGTTTGAGCTGACACTTGATTATGATTATCATTATGATTATGTAGAGGATGAAGTTTCTAGCCCTCCCACCCTACAATCTCAAAGAAGCGGGTTGGTTTTTTCTTAGTGTCTCATATTTTTATGCTTGGATATTATGATTGAGAACCAGGTGTTGGTCATTTCTCGAAAATCCAAAATGGGCCAAGTACACACAAAATGGATGATAACTTAATCAGCAATTATATGTACAATGGTCACTAGCATCCTCTAGCAGCTGATATGGCAGAAAGAAATGTAAACCCTCACAACTGGAAAACATGAAGCAACCCGCTAATAACATATCATAAAGGAAGTTTAACTTATTCATACCCAACAAAGATGTGAAGGCCACATACTGCACCCTCTGTAGATGGATTGGGATATCATTTGCAATGTCATTATGAATAATAGGGAAGAACGACGGCCAATTTTTATCCTCAATGATAACTCCACCTGACAAAGGAAAACATAGAGCAAAGTGTTAAACCTTGCATGATAAAATGATTGAGCATGAGCAACATCAAATATAAAATCACATATCGCAGATTACTTCGTCTGATGGCATCTTCCCGCCTTTTCAGTTCCTACAGGGCACCACAAAAGTAAACTGGTTAAAAATTGAATGAAATCTGTGAAAGAAGAATATAATCTTGAGATTCAGCAGATAATGCAAACCTAAGCCTGGGGCCACAGGAAACCACAGCACACAAACACAAAAAAACAAAACATTAAAGAAAGAACTCAGGTTGACCGTCCATATACATATGCAGATTAAAAGCATCAGAATAAAGTGAGATCAGACAAGATATTTCAGAACAACAAAAAGCAGACGAGGCCTAGCAAGAGTTTCATTGTCAGCAGAAATGCATTGTTGAAAATCGCCAGAAAGTTTACGAAAAACAATATTTTAACAAGAAATTTCTGAACTAGGAAACACAGACCTTAATGCACATTACTTACTTGAACCAAACTGAGAGCCAACAAGGCAATAGATAGAGCTCACCTCTTCCCTCTTTTTCAATTCAGCCTCTTTAGCTTGGAGTTCTTTCTCTCTTCTCTTCAAATCCTATACAAGGTTTAAATAAAACCATCATCTCCACATCTCAAACTTCATAAAACCTCTAAGGTTGTTGATATACCTTGGAATTATCAAGAGGAATATCAACCGTAGCCCCACGATCATAGTCAACAGGTTCAGGAGGAAGAGGTGAAAGCCTTGAATTTTTAGAAATACTTCCAGGATTCTGAAAATTTTAGTGGAGAAAACTAGTGTATCAGAACTAGAAAGGAAACTGCTGCATCTGCATAACTTCAAGATTCATACACTGCTATCAGACAAGTGAGAGCGTCAAAGAGAGTTTAAAAAGTAAGCAGTATAATTTCAGGACTCCCCCCCCCCCCCCCCCCACCCCTGCTACAAGGAAAAAGATAAAATTGTTTACGCATTTCTTTCAAGGGATAAAAATTACGCGCAAGATGGAAATGCTACTCTGTGAAGCCTGGAAATACCGTGACTAGGAAGGACACCCCTGGATTCTATGAAACCTTCTACAAACAGAGAGAAAAACAAAAAAACCAATATGTTGTTCTTTTCAATGAAATAAATGCTTTCAGGATGTGTAATTCTGCTTCACATGCAGAATCAAGCAAGCTGTAATCAGATGGAGAGATGCAGGAGCAAGAAGAGCCTAACATAGTGTCAGAATTTACATAAAGAATATACAAAATGCAAGTTTCAGAAAGAAAAGAAACTTACTGTCATGTAAAATGCACCCGTGCCATAGTTTGATTCGCGTCCCCCGCGACCCTGGTCCTACAATCAGCGGAAAAAGATATAGAGGAAAAGTAAAAAGAAAATCTTCAACCAAATTGAACTTGTAACTCCTATTATTCATGCCATTTTAAACACTGGAACAGAGAACTATTAGATCAGCACATATATAATAGATGCCGGGTCAGATTAATTAAATTTTGCTTACTGAGAGAGCATCTACATCTGTCCATCCAAATCCCAACAAACTATATGCAGTAGATACATAACCATAAGCGTAATCAGGGTTAAATATCTTACACCAGATTTCATTCCATGTCTTCATTTAAGAATCATAAAGGTTCTTTAGGTTAAGCTTAGGTCCGGTTCGTGGAGTTTATGCACATGACATAACTGAAAAGCTAGTTAATTGGATAAATATTTCCATATTTTAAAACATTTCCTTCTGACACAACTAGATTTAAGCTTAAGAATTGAACTCATACAATTGAAAATTTAGATATTGAAAAAATAAGAAGTTCATATTCTTGTTGCTTCTCCATAAATTGAAGGACGGGCAGTTAACTATTTCCCACTAACAAACCCATAAAAGAACAAAACAAGAACAATATAGTGAACCACTCTTAAGAAACAACAAACATGCACCTAAAATATCCCATGCCACAAAATTCCAATGTTCTCTTAAGCGCCAATAACCCACACCACCAAGATTCCTAATTGTAAACCTCTACATGCAAAGGGACATATAGTCTACATTTACATTGATTTTGAACAAAATGTATCAGAGGACAGGCTCATAGCTCATTCAAATTAGCAGTTAAACCACCATAACATAAAATCAACAACTAAATACATCAATCCTGCTTCTCCACGCTCACAGTTCACATATTATTCTGAATGGTTCACAGAGCATCAAAATTACAATAAATGACAATATAAGCAAATTGCAATCAAACGAAAAAGATCCGACATTGCAAGCGGCACAAACCATCACAAACACTGCATTGTTCTGATCACGTTGTCCACAAAATGAACGCACGTTACATAAATTCGCGATATGAGATACAAAATAACAGCGCCAGCTAAAAAAAAATGGAAATGTGTGAAAAATCAATAATTACCGCAAAAGGGTTCACTTCTTCCTCGTCAAATGGATTGACATCGCGACGACCGGCCATGACAGCAGCCTCTCTTCAATGGAAAATCAAAATTTTATGAGTGAGCCAGAAACAATACACGCAGATCTGCGGAATGTAAACGAAAATAGCACCCACTAATTAGGGTTTTAAAATTGTTCTTGTGCAAAATTCTGGAGATAATCTGCTACCTGGATTTTGCCGGGAAATTTATATTATTCAGGCAAGATCCATTTTCTTTCCAACAAAAGATGAAGGGATTGATTTGTTTCCTCCAAGAAACTAATAGTAATCAATGAGATATGCGAAACTACATTGAATTGATTGCATGGGAGAGTTTATATAGATATGTGTTAGAATCTACATGAAAATGAGAATGGGAATGAGAATGATGTTAACGTGCGTACACGTGATAGCTTGGGGATATAGGAGGTGGATTCATTTAGCTTTGCAGCCAACCAATGGCTTTACCATCGGACATGATTTTTTTATTCCAAAAATCTATTATATTTTTATTACATTTAATATATATATATATATATAATATAAATGATTTCATCTATTTTATTCAAAAATAACTTTGCATAAATGACATGTATTTATTAAATATAACATAAATGTAACAAGATTTAGAAATGTAACAAGATTTAAAATAGAATCTAATATATTTTAGCACTACAAAATTTAGAATTAATTAATAATTTTAATTCTCTATTAGGAAAAGGTGAATCTTGGATCTAATTCTCTACTATAGTTTTGGGATATACTTGTTGTAATATATTTGGTTAGTTTGTTGGAAATTGGTGAATAGTAATTAAAAACTAAATTTAATTAATAAATTTATTTCGATCATATTAAATTATAATAAGTGATTAGTTATGATATGTGATATATGACAAGTTTGTGACACGTGAATGATTGTTGATGGCACTCAGTCATCATTCAATCGTGTTCAATCAACCAAATAGGTGTCAACTCACTGAAGTGGTGTTTCCTTCAATCAAAATGATTTGTCATATGGTGAATTGACATTTCCTTTTGGTGAAATGATGTTCACTTGGATGAAAAGTCTTTCTCTTATCTTTCCACAACAAATTTAAGAAAATATTTTCTCTACATTATGGTGACCCGATTTTATGGTACTAATCCGGTTAATATGGTTGTCCAACTAAGTGTGGCATAGCTTATTGATGCCCAAGGAGAGAGGTTGGAGAGTTTCTCCGACCACAATTTAAGAGGTGACATCAGATAAAAAACCTGATTAGGTTCTTAAGTGAGGAAGCCATTGTTGTTTCTGATAGGTAGACTGATGCCCAAAAGTGACCTGCATTCGATGCATGGGGACATAGGGATTATCTATGCAGAAATTATATCCTCAATGACTTAAGCTATACGTTGTACAGGTGTATAGCTCGGCCAAGACTACAAGAGCTCTTTTGGAGTCCTTGGAAAAGAAGTATTAAATAGAGAATTTCGGATTGAAGAAATTCATAGTCGAAATTTTTTTTAAATTCAAAATGGTGGATTTCAAAACAATAATAAACCAAGTCCAAAAATTCCAGATGATTCTACACGATTTGCATGTAGAATAGATAAAGCTCAGTGAATTATTCCAAGTAGTTGTCATGATTGAGATCCTATCTCTATGAAAGGATTTTAGAATTACCTGAAGCACAAGTATAAGGAAATGGATTTGAGGATTTGATCGTCAGGCTAAGGATTGAAGAGGACAACTGGTAAAATTCGGGAACTAAGACAACTTTAAAGGAGTTAACTAGAAATGCTAACAAGAAAAGAAAGTGCACTAATGATAAGCTGGAAAAGGGAAAGGCTACAAAGTTCAAAAGAAAATGGCTACAACTGTGGCAAGCCTAATCACAGGGTCAAGAACTGCCAACTCCCGACAAAAATCAGGCACATATTTCACAGGTTAGTCTGTAGCTATAGATTTTGGATAACTCAAGCCCCCCTTGGTGTTTAAACCAATTTGGTGGACAACCCAAGAGATGGATTAACATTGGTGCTACCCATAATATCTGTATATAGAAATATTCTCAATTTATACACCAATCAGTGGAAAGTAGCTGTTTATGGAAAATTGAACAATTGTTGGGCTCGACAAGGTTGGTAGCTAAAAGATTCAAACAAAATACGATCTTCACTTCTTTGACACATATTTACCCATTACTAGAATAATGTCCATTTCGGTGCTTATTGCTATTGTTTCGCTGTATGATTTTGAAATACATGAAATGAATATTAAGACAATATTCTTAAATGCGAGCTAGATAAAGAGATCTACATAGAACAACCTAAAGGATTTATCGTTCTTGGCCGAGAAAAGAAGGTCTGTAGACTTGTCAAGTTATTGTATGAGCTTAAACAAACTCATAAACAATGGAATGAAAAATTTGACAAAACAATGTTGTCAAGTGGTTTCAAGATCAAGGAATGCGGTAAATTTGTTTGTGTCAAAGAAACTCCCAACTCCTTTGCCATAGTCTATCTATATGTAAATGACATGTTGATAATGGAAAGCAATTGAGACATTATTTTGACTATCAATAAAATATTGACAAAATATTTTGATATGAAAGATGTTTGATGGACTTGTATCATCACAGTCTCATTATGTGAAGGTCATACTTAAAATGTTCAATGCTTATGATAATCCACCTACTAAGACTTCTATAGATCTAAATCTACACTTAAGAAAGAATCAAGAGGAAACCCGAAGTACTGGACAATAAAAAATAAGTGATAGTTTAAGGGGTTTAAAGCAATCTACCCCCCTCCCCCCCCCCCCCCAAAAAAAAAAACCCTGTCATAAATAATTAGCAACCCCCCCCCCCCCCTCCTATGATCCATACAATATATAATTCAAACCCCTTACAAATAACAGTTTATTTCACGCGGGTCAAGTGCAACTTGTTAATTTTTTCCTTATGTGACGATAGAATTACCACACTTTCTACAAATACAAGGCCTTTTGCTGTAAAGTCTTAAACAATTCCTCATTTGGTCTTTCTCGCAACTGATTGTAGTGAGAAATATCTCAAATGTCATCTCTATATGCTAGAAGATGAAGGGGGAAGCAAAGTGTAAACCAATCACTTTACTTAAGGTACCCAACAACAACCAAATTATTATTGTTGCAGATTTTATAATTGTAATTTTTTTCGTGGGCAGAACCAGAAAAGTACTTTGGGTTCCAACTGGTGCTCCAGTGGTATTTAGTTGTGGAGAATATATTGTATAAATAAATATAATTAATTAAAACATATTTAAATTCATTAATAATATATAATTTATTAAAACATATTTCCACAAAAAAACTTATATGTTAAAGAAAGGGGCAAAATAGATTTTTAAAAATATATAATAAAATACAAAAAAGTGTTATAAAAGAAGCCCAATCAATTTTAGGCACGTGACATGCACTCTCAGTTAGTTTCCAACGGAGAGAGGATTTCATGTTGTATTTAATATTACACAGAAAATTTTCTGCCTACTAAATTAACACAAAAAGATTTGGCGCAATTTTACCATAAGACAGGGAGTGTTATGCAATTTACCCAAAAGAAAAAAAAGTGCTAAAGATGAAAGATAAGGGAAATAACAAAAATTACTTTATATCAATTATCTTAGTAGATAACCCTACTCCAATCATCTATATATATATATATATATATATATATATGAAGAAGGTATTTTCACATCCAAATGACATTTTATGACACTTCGACCCCAATTTTTTGCTATGACGCTAATACCCCTAAATTATTATTATTTATTTATTTTTTAAAATATAATATGTTAAAGTTATATACTTTATTCTTATTTATGATAATATGATCAAGAAATTGAGTTAAGGGGGTGTAGGGGAAAATATCCTCAACACAATTATACTTCCAGACTTGGTGAGAGAATTTTTGGAATAGGTTATGAATAATCAAATCATGAATAGTAACTTGCATTAAAGAGGTCAGAACAGAGTGAAACAACGACCAAAAGAGATGGAAATTGTAAGGAAAAAAAAAATATAACTATGCACCCAACATTCATCTTCGAGTAGCATGATCCAGTTATGCTGAAGCCATTAACAGGTCCTCAAAAGAAAGAATCATGAATAGAAAAACATACACTTTGTAGAAATTTCAAGACCAAGAATCGACAACCATCCAATAATCAGGTTAGCGTGCCGTCCGACCAGTTTAAGTCAATATTAGAATCGCACAAACAATGAGCACCGGACAAGAACCTGGGACGATCACATCTCAAAAGGGTCGTGAACCGATTGCCATATAAACCTCTTCTTGAGCACGTACAACCTTGTACGCGAGCAACCATCCGAATCCGAGTCAGGTTAGTGTAAGGAAAGCATCAGTTCCGCAGCTTGTTTGGTTTTTGTGCTCAAGCTGTGTATCCCATGATTCTTGCTCCTAGCGACCTGTTTTTCACCGTTTGCGAGTTCTGTATGCTAAGTTAGTCCCTGTCTGATCTACTTGGAGATTCCCTCCGTATCAGCTGCATGAGGTCCTGCACAACTTCGGACATTGGTGGCCTGAATTCAGGCTCCGCCTGCATATGCAAAACGCAGTAAGGTGAGCAATTTCTCAAATGTAACGAATCGTCACCGCTGACCAATTTACATTTAGATTTAACATGTTTTCATGTAGAAAAAAACGTCGGCCCATCGCCACCCTCAATGTACAACACACAAAACGTTGTTCCCGAAAAGCTCCAAAACAGGCAAAAGTTTTGTTGCCAAGTTGCCAAGTGCCCCCTCTCCACTATCAAAACCCAAGGGGTCTGAAACATTTACTTTAAATTTGGTGTTTTATCTCATATTCATTCCACTTCACGTATACATACTACGTGTATAAAATCCACGCAACATGTATGTATATTAGGGGAACAATTTACACATACAGTCGTGATTCAAAGTGTTAGCCGACGTTCAATGATGCCATGAATATGTTCTTGATTTAGCTGAAACTATCCGTCGATATCTATTATCATGACATCTGATATTATCATACCAATAACATGATATTAAGGCCAATGAATGAGAATGGTAACATAAACTCACCAGGACACATCTGGAAATAATGTCAGCAAAGTGCGATAATGATTTAACAGGGTAGTTTCCATCCAGCGCAGGATCAACCATTCTCGACAAGGCATCAATGTCATGAAGCTGAGGGATTGCCCATCTGACCAGGAATTGCTCTCCTCGACTCCGCGTCCTAAACATTACTTTAAGAATAAGAGGAAGATGGCAGACAAAGATATAAAGTCAGAAAGTTTAGGTTGTATCATGATCCATTACCTGTCGTATGACATTCTTCCCGTTAAGAGTTCCAACATCACCACTCCGAAACTGTAGACATCACTCTTGGGAGTATATACTCCCGACTCAAATTCAGGGGCACCATAGCCGTAGGTTGTCAGAAGCTGCCCCGACAACTGAATAATAAATAGAAATAGTATTATTCAATCACATTAATCATACACTAGATACACAGGCTCACAGAGACAGCTCACCACCTGAAATGATGCATGCTGACATTAAAAAGTAAAAGGAATATAAGAGGGTCTTTGGGTGAGCCTATAAGATTCTCAAAGCATCTTAAAAGATATTTGAACTTATAAGATGTTCTACAAAAGCTTAGCCAAACAGCCTCTAAACCGTGGTTGCTTTCACTTCATATTTTTTTAGTACTTGAAAAGTGTTCACGAGTCTCCATGCGTGATTTCCTGAACTATGTACATCAGCTAATCTAAGTTTCCTCCAAAAAGTGGTTGAGCTTAACAAGAAGTCATCATGCGACAACCAATTGAGACGCATGAAAGAGAACTTCGTTCAACGTGTCCGCAATTTTCATTATATTGGTTACATAGAAATGGCTACAGGATGATTTATTGAGTAACTATTCATAGTTACAAGACTAGATTAGAGTACAAACATAGTATGCAATACAGTCGATCTACACACCAAAAATGAACAAAAGTAAACCAGGAAGATATGGGCAAATATATGTAACAACCCGCCTGAAGCAGGAGCATATATGTTAGCTGCTTATGCAAAATCTTAAATTGCTTTGTCCTCAAAGCTTTGGAGAGAACATCTGTTATCTGCCTACAACATTGGTAAAAACATTTGCCATCTGCTATTGAAGGATCAAACGAAGTACTATTCTTTCTGGCCCATCACAGTTTCATAGTGAAATGCCAATCAACTTTGATAATAATCTGGGTACTAATAATATAATATCGACTACTAGTTAATATCAGGCTATACGGCAGATCCTTTGTACGACAAAAACAAAAACCATCAAAGGTTTGCAAACTTCTCAGAAATGTAGAAAATTTCAGCATGTGTTATGATTCTCCCATGAACACCAGAATGCCATTTGTTAAAATTTGATTATACAGTTGGGATCACATAACTGATTTTAAGGAGATACGAAGATGAAAAATGAAAATGATGAGGAAGAGCTCCAACTTATACATTCAACAATACTCATGTGCACCAAGAAAATTGAATCCTGCACCGTGTGGAACTCACAGAAAGGGCAAAGCACATAATCAACTATGACAAGGTCGGATGGCTAACACTTACATACATGAAACATTCTTCTTATCGTAAGTTTAAGAATGTAATACTATTATGTGTTGAAACAATTGAAAACTAGACGACCATTGAGGAATTTAGAACCTATATCTCTGCTGTTCAGTCAAACAGCATTTTAGAGGAAAGCTTATGAACAAAATCTATCTTGATACAGAGGAAAGCTTAAAACGGAAGGCCCTTTCATCCACCCAATTTGCAGTATCAAGGCATTCATTAACTTTGCTTTTGACAATAGTAGAATTATAGTTACCTGGCTTACAGCTCCTGACAATATCAATGGAGCCAAACCACAGTCGGAGACAAGGACAGAAAGTTCATCATCAAGGAGAACATTAGCGGACTTGAAATTCCTGTGGATTATAGGTGGTTCACAGATCTCATGCAGGTACCTTGAGGAAACAGATTTGACAATGTTAGAAACTTGAGGTATACATGTTTATAAGCCTTGATAAGAATTTTAGTACTCAGGCTATAGCAACAGACACCGAAAAAGGAGTCGGAGCACACATAAGCAGAAGTATCCTACGACCTTCAACGCATATCAAAGCAGGGTTTTTCAAGTTTTATGCATGAAAAGACAAAACCAAAATCTGGCATTTATTTGACTTACTCTAATGCTCTAGCAGCTCCAAGCGCCATCCTGATACGAGTATTCCATGAGAGCTTTTTCTTAAATTCATCATCAGAGTGCAGGGCATCCTGCAGTGTTCCGTTAGTACAATACTCGTAGATGAGAAGCTTCTGGCCATGCTCGGAGCAATAACCCATGAGCTCCACCACATTAGCATGCCGAATTTGATCAAGACTATTAACAAGCTCAATAAACTGTTCATCCTTCAGTTGGTTTGCCACTCTCTTGTCCAATTTCTTGACTGCAAGTAACTACAGAAGCATAGAAAAAGGACTAAATGTCAGAATGAAGTCTTTTCAGTACCTAGAGTTCAGTATTCTTCCAAATGGCAGAGAGATGCATGTGGTACATACTCAGGATCAAACACAAGTATACCTCTAAAAATTGGATGTTTGAAAGGATGCTTTCACGCATATTATGCAAAACAAGGGAACGGGTGGTAGTATAAACATTATCATTTCAGCAGTTCGATGTTTTCAAAGTGCAGCATCTGCTAGAAGGTACAACAACTCAAAGAGTTGAACTTCCTTATCCTAGCTGTTAAGGCATCCCTACATTACAAAATCGCATCCCTAAGCAGTTCTCCCTCTTGTAAGTTTGTAACAAAAAGGAGTAAGATTTAACACTTTTATACAATAAACAAAAACATCTGCCAGTCATCTTTATCTTGATGGAAAATCAGTGGTAATATGATTATGGTGCTGAAGAATACAAGTGAAATTTCCTATCAGCTTCTGGCTTTAAGAAATCAGACCAACCTTTGCGGCATGTATTAAGATCTTTTTTGAATTTTCTGTATATGAAGGGGGGGAAAAGCAGAGTAACCATAGTTCCTTGGATTTGAAAATACCAGCAAATACAAATTCAAAAAGAACAAAGATGATGGGACACGGAAAATAGGGAAACATGGTATGAGGAGCTAAAATCTATTTATCAATTTGTCCATTTAAATAGATTCAAATATCATACCCGTCCATCAGGAAGCTCTGCTCTGTACACATTTCCAAGCATTCCACCACCAACAAGATTTTCTTGTGAAAAGCTACTTGTATACTGCTGAAGAGATGCTATTGAGTAAGCTTTCACAGAAGTTTTTGGCATACGTCCCATCAAAGGTCTGGTTGAAGTTGCTTCAGGTGCTACAATTGGATTCACAATAACCTTCTCTGATAGAGGCAGCGGTGGTGGAGGAGGAGGTGGCGGTGGAGGCGGTGGGGGAGGTGGTGGTGGAGGTGGTGGCATTATATCTATATCGAATCTGCTCATGTCTATCTCGTACCGATTCCTCCTAGGTGCTCCACTCATTGGTTGCTTATTTATCTCTTCTTCATTTCGTGGTTTGGGTATTGAACCCGCTGTTCTTTGTCGATTCTCCTCCTTAGTCCTCACAACAGCCACTGGGGGAGCTGTTTACAAAATTAAAAAGAGCATAACATTCATCATTGGCATAAAAAGGGTCCTAGAAGGAACGAAGTGATTTTGAAGAAATCGTAGAAACTTTCAGTACCTTTCTCTTCATCATGGCTTGGTAGGACCAAGGAACGACCATCTCTAGGATTTTCTCTAGCGCCCGAGTATGGAGCTATTTCATGCCGTTTTGGCATTCTGTATGTTTCTCGTCTTTCCCTGAGACATCTTGGCATAAAAAGTAGGATGGCTAATAGCAATATTACGAAAGACAGCACTGCTGCAATTGATATCCATACAATTCTTTTTGTATTCGAGGACTTCCTTGATTTTCCAGAGTTTGATTCTTCTGTTGTTGTTGGTCCATCAGCCTGTCTTGCAGGTCTTCGTCCAGGTGGTGGTGGTCTTTGTTCAGAAGCTGGTCCTGGAAAAAATGGCAGTCCAGGTGGTGGTGTTCCCGAGGATGTTGGTGGAGGTAAGGGAGCAGCACTAGAGTTGAACAGATTCCCTTCTCTCCTGCATGTCAGACATGAAAATTAGCATGCATATTATATCACTTTCTGTCAATATATCTCTTCTTAAAGCCGGAAGTATGACCCAACTTAATTTATGTTTTCAGGATTACAACATTTTAAGAGGTATTCAGAATCTTGGTGTGATTCGGAACTAAAAGGGACGTGATTGTGCTAGTAAGTTGACCACAAATTTATACAAGTATAGAGCTCAAGGAAGAGTTACTCAAGGTTCTTGAAGTAGTCTCGTTTGTGAGGAAGGGAGAAAGAAATAGCAATGCATACACATTACTACTACTAAACGGTACAAGTACTCATTTACCTCAATTTCCAAATTCAATTTTGATACAGCGTAAGTGGTGGATATGCATTTAGACACCAAGAACTTGTGTGAACAAGGTTCTCTATGTGGTAAGAAAATTGGGCAGCTGGAATTATTGAATGTAACGTGTTAATTCACAACCAGAGAGAAATTTGGTGAGTAATCAAGGGTGCTGTAGATCTTCTCTACTGATCTCTAGGGTCCGCCGCAGGAAATTTTTTTATTTTTTGGCATACATTCTATTTCCAGAGGCAAATTAATAATTTTACAATGTATTCAAGTGCCCAAATTATATATAATTCATGCGTGACAATCTACTGTACTTGTACAAATACTCTATCCCAGTAAGAGAAACTTGAGTGACCGTATATATAGATCCTTCTAGTTTTGCATGCCTTTCATAATCTATCTTGCAATTTTCTAACACCTAGCTCAAGCTCTATTGGTGGAGGTTGTTTTACTTTTAAAATTGAAGGTGAAAGTTAAAATATACAGCTTTATAGGCTATTGTTTACTTGTCCATAGAATGTCAAATTGCAGATAAGACTGTACGATACTCCATATAAATTGCCTGAACTGCTTAGTACAGCCATGCGTATACACCATCAGCACCAGCATGTTTACAAGCATCTACGAAATTTACAGTTTTTGCATCCATCGTGTAAGAGTTACAGCAAACAATGACAATGAGCTATGTCAATCACATATCTTCCAAAAACGTAAAACGAACACGCAAAGGTCAGCAATAGTAAAAACTGAAAGTACAAAAGTCATACACCTTAATCATCCAAAGATGGACAAAGACAAGAATTTGAGCAATTAAGACCTACCGGAAATTGGGTATGCTCAAAATCTTTGGAGGTATTGGTCCAGAGAATAGGTTGTTTCGTATATCCCTGGCACGGAGAGAGAGAGAGAGAGAGAGGTGTCATATAAAAATAGTGGCTGAATCCTTTGAAAAAATGAATAATATCGGATATAATATGGCCAAGAAGAGTACAAATCTTTAAGAGGAAGATCTTGCAAGACATCAAGAGTTCCAGATAGCTGATTATTCTGCAAATGACTGCCAATCAGACTATTAGTTGCCTTTATATGGATATGAAGAAAGAGTTTTGAGTAAAAGATGTATGTAAATACTCACAGGGTAGTAAGACCTGACAAGTTTTGCATCGAAGGTGGCAACTGGCCACTCAAATTGTTACTGGACAAATCTCTGCACAAAAGATAAATGCCCCTACAAGTTATCGACTAGAGGATAGTCTAACTTTAGCAATTAAAAATGCTTCAGAATTAAATTCATACAAATTAACCAAAACTGGAAGCCCTTCAAAAGCATCCGGAATTTCTCCAGTTAATCCGTTGTTGTTAAGGGACCTGAAGAAAATAGTCAACTGTTAAGGAAAACAATAACAGAGCAATCACGAGCTAATACAGGTCTGTGGGTGTAAATACTTACATAGCTGATAATTGACTTAGAGATGATAAGGAACTAGGTATACTTCCGGTCAGTTTGTTATCTGAAAGAAAACTGCCAAAGGTAAAGAAACACTATCACATGTCTTAGTTTAGTAAGCATTACAAATAAGCTACACAAGCCCATGTGGTGCTTTGTTTTAGTTTGGTTTCATTACGGAAGTGTTTGGAACATACACATTGACTAACGTAGCTGGTAACTCGGTCGGAATGCTACCCCCGATAAGGTTGTTGCTCAGTGTTCTGCCACAAACAAAGTCATGGTTAGCTCAAAAAAGTGAATATGTAAACATACTCGATGGACAAACCTAATGCATGTATTTACTCATTTTAATGAACAACGGATGTTGATTGTCCCAGTGGTACTCACATCGATTTGATAGAAGAAAAACCTCCAAGACTGTCACCCAATTCTCCGCCCAGATTAGCCCCAATCAATGTTCTATAAGATAAGATGGCCGTAAGCATTTAATTGCAAATGAACATCCAATGACAGTTCAGTTTCAAGAAAAGGTCCATACATTGAACTTATGGATGCATCTTCACATACAACTCCCTGCCAAAGTTCACCGCAGGGGTCTCCACCACTGGCCACCCATCCCGGAAGAGACGGCGATCCCAATGCAACATATAAGCTATTGATAGCAGCAACTAGTCCAGTAAAAACAAAAGTAGATATGTGGTGAGAAATATCGTCAGGCTAACCAATAGAAAGAATTCAAGGCATGAAATGAGAACACGAACATAGAAAGTGATTGAACATTACAAACAAAATAAACACTCAACATATCTACTCAGCTTATGACATGTTCATCCAGCAAAGCAGAATGAAGTAAACCTTTGTATCCAAGATGAAATAAGGCGCCACACGTGAAGAAGCTATGTAACAGCTTATTCATCAAGAAAGCTCTTAAAAATCTAAATAAGTGAAAATTTAAACACCCTCATTAGATGCAATTTATAGCTGCGTTGCTCGCAATCATTACATTTATTAAATGTATCGCGATAAGTATACCGTATAAATTCACCGCAGTTAAGACTAGTTTAAGCTACTATTCCAGAAAAAGTAGCCATATAAGTGATGCATTGAATTTCACTGCCAAACAAGATACAGCAAAACAAGAAATTGGCTTACTCTCCTTCTCTCAGACAATATAGCAAACAAAACATGGGAGAAACATAACTAACTTCTCTTTGGACTCACCATCACTAGGATTTGTGTCTCCCAAGGAAATTCTGATTGTGAAAAAGAAAGCAAATATCAAGAGGATCTCCAAACTGAAGAAATTCACTGCAGATCTGTTCCCAACCATTGGTCCAAAACACCACCCGCTTCTTCAATCTACTCTTTCTTTGGAAAAACACTCTGCATAGCCAATACATAAAACACCCTCCAATCTGCAAAAAGGAAAGAGCAAAAGCACGCAAAACTTAGATTTTTAAAAAAAAAAAAAAAGAAAAGAAAAGAAAAAAAACCCAGAATCAGAATGATCTCTGCGGAACCAATAATTGAGGTGAAATAAATGTAGCTTCCCGAAACCACCAATATTACCCACAATTAGAAGAATTCTTTGGAGAAAAAGAAAAGGGAACTTCAACAGTTTTCTAATGTTTAGGAAAGAAAAAAACTTCACCCTTTAGAGTATTACCAAACGTCAAGAGAAATCATGAGA
Organism: Sesamum alatum; assembly: GCA_034509735.1. NCBI lineage: Eukaryota > Viridiplantae > Streptophyta > Magnoliopsida > Lamiales > Pedaliaceae > Sesamum > Sesamum alatum. The sequence continues at coordinate 1,702,910 of JACGWO010000008.1, read as the reverse complement.
AAATGATGGCATCCCAAGAATGGAAAATAGCATTCATGAAGAAATTGACACCCAGTAAACCAATGATCTCAATAATGGCAGTTAATCCAAGAAAACAAGAAAAGTCTTAAGAAATAATGCATGTGGGCTTTGATGAAGCTTTGAAGTACCAGTACTTCAAGAACACTGAGAGCAAATCAAAAGAGAGAGAGAGAAAGAAAGAAAGAAAGAAAGACCAGACCTTTACACTTAGCTGGAAATGAGGGAAAAAAGCTAGAAATGTAGAAAGTTGCAGAGAGAGAAGCTGCGATGGAACTCTCTCTCTCTCTCTCTTTCTCTTTCTTCACTTTCTCTCTCTGAAAAAGTTCGAGCAAATGTGAGTGAGAGTGAGTGGAAGTCATACACAGCTATATGCTTGAGGTGAATCCTGAATACCACGCGTATGTGTTTACGCGTGGAGTGCATTTTTTATTGCACTGACAGATTGCCCTCCTGTCGTTGGTTGTTAACGGTCAGTTGAAGAGAGCGTGGAGCTGATTCGGTTGCACGGCGCGTAGGGTTCTGTGTTTATTGAATTTTGGAATTTTACGGACAACAATGAGTAAAAAATAGCCGCCACTGTTATAAATTTGGGGATTTGTGGGGGGTAAAAAGGGGATTTCACAGTGGCCTATACTGCCTAAAGCATACGCAAAGACCCATATGCTGTGATTTTCTTCTGTGTGCAGCTTTTGTTTTATTATTATCACAATTTTTTCCTATGTTTTGATTTTTTTAATTTTATTTTTTAATATTATTATAGAAGAAAATCCCATCTTCCTAACTTCTATCCAATTACATACTTTTTTTTAAAAAAATCTTGATAAGTGTCTAAATTTACATACTTTTCTTTTTTATCTTGTAAGTGTCTAAGTTTAGAAAATTTATCGAGGTCAATTTGAATAGAGAAAAAATATGCTTGTGTAAGTTTGAAATTTAAATCATATGATCTGCAAGGTAGGAATCGATAAGAACCACATAATGAAAAATTCGATTATAATTATTTGATGTTTAAATTAGCAAGTTGTTAAAGGAGAATAACGAAGGTCGAAGAGATTATAAGGTATCAAAAGTCATAACTTTGGTATGGAGAGAGTTAGTATTGATAAATTTATTGAGTTTTACAATTTCATGAATCACATATTAAAAAATGATCGGATGGTTATCATTAGTTTATATATACACGGGTCCAAGTCAGGACGGTCAGGTTGGTACGATCCAAATGTGAAAGACGTGAATCTCGGCCCTCGCTTGCGATTAATACAAGAGATGGGAGTGTTTGTGTAAAATTTCAAAACCTTGAGATAGTTTCACGTCATAGCTTGAATTTATCTCTTCTATTTTTTAAAGTATTTATTTTCTTAATAGTTAAGTGTTGAATGATGTCGAAATATAAATGGGCTCGAATTTTTTTCAAAATATTTGATGGAGTTAGAGTTAAATATATATATATATATATATATTCGAATTTGTGTTTCTTTTCAAGTAATATAGCAAATAATTAAAAATTTTGATAATATAATTTGTATAATTACAGCAATAGAGATTGTTGTGTGTTCAAATTTAAGAATAGTAATTACATATCAAGAGAGCTTTGAATATACTTAAGTAAATCCATAAATTCACTTACATGATGTGCAAAAAGAGCACATCAGATCAACATTGGGAAGATTCCAATTATAATATTCGAATATTTAAGTCAATAATATTGCGAAGGATATAAATGAGCTCGTAAAAAATATGAATAGGTGACAAAAGTTGCACCTAGGAAATGAAAGGCAAGTATTTTTAAGTATGGCAAAATTGTACGAGTACACGAGGATTTTTGTTACTTAATGGATCGTGTCATCTTTACGAGTCGATATATATTTCGGTTCAAATTGGTTCGACGCTGGATCAGTATGACTCGAGAAAGGGTGGCACGAGTTGAAGTCCATTTTAGATATTAAGCAGCAAATTTAAGACATTTATGTCATTTTAGAGTATTTGGAAATCATATGCTTCGTGGAACCAAGATGGATTTCTAGATGATACCTAGAAAGTTTAGTTTCATTTAATTATTATTGTCATGCTTAAGATAATGGTTGGGAACTAATAATAGTGTAATATTTCTTTTTTGAGATAATAATATTAATAAAAAAATATTTAATAAAATGGGAAGAAAATTCTCATTTTAAGAAGTTCCAAAAAGAAATTAATACAATAATTTTAATTAACAATTGGCGTTTTATATTATATATTGCATTCCTGTATACACATTGTGAGTATAAAATCTGCTTCAATTATGTATTATAAAACATATTTTACACATAGTTTTGATTCGACTATCTGGGAAAGATGAATAAATCTCTAGGCTTGTTGGAGGTCCTTAGCCAAGGTCTTCCTACGCTTATAAGTCAAGTGGATGCGAAATCAAGAAGAGTAATATGCTCTCAGCTAGAATAACGTACCTTCGCTTGAAATAGCTCTAGAATGTTTATAAAGTCAATTGTCAGTATGAATATAGATTCACGTGGCGTTGATTTCGATCTTCTAGGTGTGTAGTGATTGATGGTTATAGTTTCAGGTCAACTGATTGGGTCAGACTATGTGCACCCAACCTGGATAATAATATGCAGATGCTTGTCTTGTTGGATTTTGCACCTATGCGAGGAGGGGGTAGTTTAGTCTTTTAGTATTATTTTTGGATATATCCCCATCAAATCTATCCATATGAAGTAGTGCTGAAGTAGCAAACTCATAACATATTTTTTTTTTATCATTACAATAAAAGATAATATTAATGATAAAATATCAAAATTATCACTATACATATATATATATACATATTGAATGACAATAATTTAATACTATTGGAATAATTATTAAAGATAGGAATTGTGCATAAAATGATTATTATAAATACTTAGGGACACATCTGCAGTGACAACACGATATAATTCTAATAATTATTTGTAGTCATTAATTTTTTTTAGCATTAACTTTAATTACAACTTTTATAAAATAATTGTCACTATTAAAATATGAAACTCATTATTATGAGAATTTTTTTCATTTAATACATATAATTAATGATAATATTAATTCTTTTATCGCTAATTTTTCTTTCTTCTTTTTTCGTGCAGTGTAACAGTAAGTGTTCATTAATTTAGATTATAGCAAATTATTATTATTTTTATTCGATTTTGGGCATAGAGGTGTTCACAATTCTTGAAACCAACCGTGCAAAATCAAAATAAAAAGGGATAATTACATTTACACTCCCTCACCTATTGTCCATTTACATAAATCATACCTGCCTTTTGAAAAATTAGAAATCATCCCTGACAGCCTTTAAAACTCAAAAATACCCCTGTTGATTTGATCAAACTTTACTATAAATTTTTAAGGACAAAAATACCCTTAGGGGTGTTTCTGTAATTACCAAAAGGTAGAGGGGGTGTTAATGTAATGTCTATGAGGATGAGTAATATGACCCATATATTTTTTTATTATTTATATCAAACTTAAATTTAAATTTAAATTATTTTATTAATTATTTTTAATTGAATCTCTATATAAAATTACAGTTTCTAATAATTGAAATATTAAATTATTCAATTAATATATATTTTTAAAATTAGTTACTAGATTAAAAGTTTAAATTAAAAAAATATCATACTTGAATAAATTATTTGAAATTATTAAAATTAAAAAAATATTTAATTTTAATAATTTTTATTTATAACTAAATTTTATTAAAATTAATATATTATAATTTAAAATAATTTATGAATTTTTATATAAATGATATCAGAATTAGTAAAATAAATAATTTATTTATTAAAAAGATATTTTAATTTTTTTTTAAATTATCCCTCACCCTGCCGCCCCGCTTGCGCCCTCTTCGCCGCCTCCCCGTCTGCGCCCGACCCCTCTTCCACCTTCGCCCGCCTTCGTTGTCGCCCTCCACCACCTTCGTCTGCTATCTAAATATGTATGTACAAAAATATAAACATATATTATATATGTATAAACATATATTTATATATATAAAAATATATATATATAGATATACATATATGTATAATTTATTAATCATAGTAAAATTTAGATACAAATAAACATAGTGGATAAATAATCTTTTAATTTTAAGAATCTAAAATCATTTATACAAGTGTGATAATTACCATTTAAATGTATAGCTTAGTAACTAACTTTTTGTATTATATTAATTGAATAATGTAATATTTCAATTATTAAAACGTGTAATATATGTAAAGATTCAATAAAAATAGTTAATAAAATGATTTAAACTTAAATTTAAGTTTGATATAATTTATTAATTTTAGTTATAAATAAAGTAGAGGATAAATATTTTTTTTTAATTTTAATAATTTCAAGTAATTTATTCAAGTATGATATGTTTTTAATTTAAACTTATAATCTAGTAACTAATTTTAGAAATATATATTAATTGAATAATTTAATATTTCAACTATTAGAAACTGTAATTTTATATAGAGATTCAATTAAAAAAATTGATAAAATAATTTAAATTTAAATTTAAGTTTGATATAAATAATGAAAAAATATATGGGGTCATGTTACTCATCCTCATAGACATTACATTAACACCCCCTCTATCTTTTGGTAATTACAGAAACACCTTTAAGGGCATTTTTGTCCTTCAAAATTTATAGTAAAGTTTGACCAAATCAATAGGGGTATTTTTGGGTTTTAAAGGCTGCCAGGGATGATTTCTGTAATTTTTCAAAAGGTAGGGGTGACTTGTGTAAATGGACAATAGGTGAGGGGGTGTAAATGTAATTATCCCAAATAAAAAATTCGAAACGAACAAAAAAATTGGTTTGACATGTTCTTTTCTTTTTTCAAAAAATTTCAATATTCGGTTATGTTTCGATTTTTAATTTCAAATTACTGAGTCGTACCAAATATAGAAAATTTATTTAATATAATTATTATTTTTAATATATTTTCATATTTCTCGCATATTGAAGTTTCAAAATATCATAATTTCGATTTGATTTGATTTGATTTTACGGAATGAACATAGTCATTGCATGACTAAGAGTTGCGTTATATCTAGTGATGATATAAACTAAACTAGGAAAAAATAAAAAGAAAAAACAAGGACTTGAAGTTGACTGCCCAACTCTCATTTCTCAGTACATTAATATACAATAATTAAGGCGATAAGCATAGACGCATCAGCTTCCTCCTAATTTATTTATGGTTAAAAGCGTACTTTTCCAAAAGCTAAGAATACGACTCTCTTTTCAAAAGACTGAAAGAGAATCTCTTTAACCAACACTCTCTCCTTCCGGAATCTATTCTATATATTGGATGCACAAATATGCCAAATCTCACCAACCTTTTCTTCATTGGCTCTTCGTCTATAAATACCAATACCATATGATATGAATACGATACCGATTGATGGAGGAAATACGTTTGAAATTAATATAGACTTCGGACATTTGTTGGAATTGCCCCAACAAAAGAATTCCGACAGTCAAATTAGAAAATAGTTAAATAATCGTATGCCTTATTAATATGTAATAAAAATTGTGTCAAAAGACATACCTCAAAGTCATTTAATATCAATATTTTTGGGTTTTGGTTAGTTGTACTTCATCTATTTGTTCACTTGTCGAACCATTTAGGGCTATTAAATCGAGTTAGTGGGCCGGACGATTGGGCCGACCCTATTTGATAAGAGAATATGTGAATTCTTGATTTACTTTTAGGGATGTTCACAATTCGATTTATCGATTGAATTGAATTGGATTTGAAATTTCGGTACAATTTGTTTTTTAAAATTTTGATAAAAATATATTATAAATATAATGAATAAATAATTAAATATATATAAATATAAATTATTGAATACACATTTATCTATAAAAAAACTAAATTTTATTATTTTAATTAATAAACCCTTGCCCTAAACTAAATCTAATTTCATAGTTCATTATTCATTAAGATCTTATATTCACAAAGACAGGCTTGGGATCTGCCTCGCCCTGGACTTCCTTTTGTGCCATCCTGTTCCGCTACAAAATTCGTCTGGATGGGTCTGATCTAGTAGACCCGGGATTTTGTTTAGAGATAAAGAAAAGGAAGAAGAGAAAGCGATCACGACATGAGGTGATGCAAGGTGACGAGAAGCGGCGACGAAGGCGATGGCAAGAATCGAGAGAGATTGATAGAAAAGAGAGTTGGGGCTGGTTGATGTCGAAGAAGAGAGAACTAAGGATTGGACTAGTATCTTAGTGATTAGTCACATAATAATAATAAATGATTAATCTATCGGGGCGGGTCCTCATGGATTCGAGACCTGTGTCCTGGATCGATTCCTACGGGTTTTAATTTTTAGGATTCATTACCCGGCGCGGATTCTGACTCGAATCTGCCCCTAATTTTGACTCACTACATATAATTAAATACTTTATATTACAATTTTTGCCATTTATAATTATATCACAACAAAATCTAAATTATTATCAGTTAATATATAGTCTTAGTGACAAATTTTAAAAATATTATTTGATATTTTGTTACTAATATTATATTTTATTGCATCCGCTATCCCTATATATATCCCATCAGTATCTAATGTTGTTTGAGACCATTTTTGGAAATATTCAGCTACCATAGCCTACTACTGATTGTATGTTTGTTCCACTTTTACACATAAGGGTAAATTGCATTCACACTTTTTGAATTTTGGTATAATTATACAAATATTTTTTATACTGCAAAATTATAAGTACACTCTTTAGTAATTTACATAGAGAAAATTTTTACACAAAGAGTCCTTGAAGTACATTACATCGATACCCCTCAAGGGGTGCATTTGTAATTTTACAAGAATATAAAATGTTTGTATAGTTAGACCTAATTTTGTAAGAGTGTCCATGTAATTTGTCGACTGTTTGAAACATTCTCATTATTCTTTGCTTTATGGTTTTTAAGAGGGGAAGAAAAAAACAAGGAAAATAATTTTATTATCTTAAAATATACAAATAAATACAGCATTGTTTTTTATTTTATTCAATTAAAATTTAAGGTCCATAGACACTACAAGAAATATAACATTTTAAGCACACCTAAATCTCATTGTTAAAAAAAAAAAGGTAGTAAATAGTCGTTGGTTACAACCACGCAATATTTGTTAGTCATGAATTTTGTGAGTGTGGCTAAAATATTTTCCATGATAAATGTTTCTTCTACGATGGATAAACAAAATTTTTACGTTAATTTTATTTAACTATAGTTAATAATAATTATTTATCACGATATTTAGACCATAACCATTAAAGTAATAATAAAATTTTCTTGTAGTGAGAGTGAGGAATATTGGGTACAACAAAGAAATAGCAAGCTAAATAAAAAAGACAAAGTAGATGAAAAATTCAAAGGGAATTGATTCTTGTAGGGCCATTGCATGTGGGAATGCAGTGCAGTGTTCCATCCTTATCTTAGCTGTATATATAGTACAAAATCATCTACTCAATTTTTTACTTATCGGAATAAAAAAAAAAATAAGTAAACGGTATAATCATAATCCTTTGTGTTTAATTTCTAATTTGTTAAAAGTCCGATAATTATAAACCAAACCAAATAGTTATTTCAATATGTGTTATGTCATTTTGGCATACCAAATATTTGGTTTAATAACCGAAATTTCAATTCAACTTTACAAAATAGCCACACCCTTAAATTTTTTTAATAATGTCATATTGGCGCATACGAGCATATTAATATTGAAAAATTATATGTATAAATATTTACATGTCTAGCAAGATTTAAGCTAAAGATGCAAGACGAGCCGAGTCGGCTCAATTCGAGCTTGATCTGGTTTCTGTCTACGAGCTCATCAGCAGGCTTGCGAGCTTTTTCTTTATTTATTTTTATTTTTATTATATATATATTTATATATTTAAGTATTTTTATATATATTTTAACTTCATATTTAATATTATATCAAGTTTATATTCAAAATTCACTAAATATTGGAACTGTTATTCAATATATCTCTTATTATAATTTTAGATAATAATAAAATAGTACTTTTATTTATATTATCTAAAACGAGCTTAATCAACACTTTAGTAAGTTTTGATATCTTTTTTGTAACTGAATATTTAATATAATTCATATGTAATTTATTATTATATTTCAATATCCACTACAAGAAAATGCATTTATTTCAAAATTCACCATATATTAGAATTATTAGTCAATATTTTAGATTTTAAATTTAGATAATAATAAAATATGGTAGTTTTGTGTATATTATCTAAAAACAATCTAAATCAACAGTTTAGTAAGTTTTGCCTTTTCTTTTTGGTAACTATTTAATAAATGCATATGAATTTTATTGTTATATTTTATAATATCCACTACAAGAAATGCATTTGTTTCAAAATTCACCATAATAGAATTATTAGTCAATATACCATATTTTAAATTTAGATAATAATAAAATATGGTATTTTTATTTAGACTACCTAAAACAAGCTTAATCAATTATTTAGTAAGTTTTGAAAATCTTTTTGTAGATATTTAATATGTATAAGAATTTTATTCTTATATTTCAATATCCACTATAAAAAAAATGCATTTGTTTCAAAATTCACCATGATGGAATTATTAGTCAATATACCATATTTCAAATTTAGATAATAATAATATTATGGTATTTTTATTTATACTACCTAAAACAAGCTTAATCAACAATTTAGTAAGTTTTGAAATCTTTTTGAAGATAAATATATGAATTTTATTCTTATATTTCAATATCCACTACAAAAAATGCATTTGTTTCAAAATTCATCATAATAGAATTATTAGTCAATATTGCATATTTTAAATTTAGATAATAATAAAATTATGGTATTTTTATTTATACTACCTAAAACAAGCTTAATCAACAATTTAGTAAGTTTTGAAAATCTTTTTGTAGATATTTAATATGCATATGAATTTTATTCTTATATTTCAATATCCACTACAAAAAATGCATTTGTTTCAAAATTCACCATGATAGAATTATTAGTCAATATACCATATTTTAAATTTAAATAATAATAAAATTATAGTATTTTTATTTATACTACCTAAAACAAGCTTAATCAACAATTTAGTAAGTTTTGAAATCTTTTTGTAGATAAATATATGAATTTTATTCTTATATTTCAATATCCACTACAAAAAAATGCATTTATTTCAAAATTCACCACAATAGAATTATTAGTCAATATACCATATTTTAAATTTTTAGATAATAATAAAATTATGGTATTTTTATTATACTACCTATAACAAGCTTAATCAACAATTTAGTAAGTTTTGAAAATCTTGTTGTAGATATTTAATATGCATATGAATTTTATTCTTATATTTCATTATCCACTACAAAAAAATGCATTTGTTTCAAAATTCACCATAATGGAATTATTAGTCAATATACCATATTTTAAATTTAGATAATAACAAAATTATGGTATTTTGATTTATACTACCTAAAAAAAGCTTAACCAACAATTTACTAACTTTTGAAATCCTTTTGTAGATAAATATATGAATTTTATTCTTATATTTCAATATCCACTGCAAAAAAATGCATTTATTTCAAAATTCACCTTAATAGAATTATTAGTCAATATATCATATTTTAAATTTAGATAATAATAAAATTATGGTACTTTTATTTATACTACCTAAAACAAGCTTAATAAATAATTTAGTAAGTTTTTAAAATCTTTTTGTAGATAATTCATATGCATATGAATTTTATTCTTATATTTCAATATCCAATACAAAAAAATGCATTTGTTTCAAAATTAACCATTATAGAATTATTAGTCAATATACCATATTTTAAATTTTGATAATAATAAAATTATGGTATTTTTATTTATACTACCTAAAACAAGCTTAATCAATAATTTAGTAAGTTTTGAAAATCCTTTTGTAAATAATTAATATGCGTATGAATTTTATTGTTATATTTCAATATCCACTACAAAAAAATTCATCTATTTCAAAATTCACCATATATTACAACTATTAGTCAAGATCTCATATTTTATTTTTAGATAATAATAATAAATATGGTATTGTATTTATATTATCTAAAAACAAGCATATATAATCAACAATTTAGTACGCTTTGATAAATGTTTTTGTAAATAATTATTTAATATAATATATATATATATATATTGTTATATTTCAATATCCACTACAAGAAAATGTCTTTTTTTTTATGACAAATTAATTGTAAAAAATGTGTAAATTGTCCAGCAACTAGCTTCCTTGTAACAAAGTGTAGTAATTGCTATAATAAAGTTGAATTTTTTGGAACAATTGTATATTAATTGGTTACAAGAAATTGAATGTCTTTACAACAAGTAAAACTTGTAACAAATATGTTAGTCACAATAAATTTGTTCTGATTGTAAAATAGTTCATATTTTTTTCATTGTCCAAATTTTGTTTTAGAAAAAAAAAATCGTTTACGAGCTCATTCATGAGCTCGAGGTCGGGTCATGATCTACGAGTTTGAGCACCTTGTATGGTGCTTGAGCATGCTTTATTCGCGCTCGTCAGGCTGGAGCCTAAATTTTTGGCCGAGCTCGACTTGTTTGCTACTCTAATTTAAACTCATCAAAATCATTGTGTATACGCAACTAATTATGACTTCATGCTTTACTACTTTATTTGACTTAACATGGACTCAATATGAAATCAAATTTTTCAATAAAAATCATTATACCAGCTGAAATAAAAGATTTTTTTTTGACTAAAATTATGTTAACGTTGTATTTATCCCTTTCTTGTCCTGGCCCCCTTTATCAATTGTTCTTTGACTTGTGACCATCTATTCCAAGACAAAATCCTACATGAATAAGACAACACTAATTATTCGAAACCCCCCCCCCCCACCCACAAATAAAATAAAATAACAATAATAAAGTAAGTTAATATTTTACTATTATTATTAGTTATATTTACTGAATTAATTTATTTTATTATAATAATAAATTTAATAATTTTAATAGAAATAATTATTTCATAAAATTACAACTAAAAACAATCACTGACGCCCTGTTATCTCTAAATAGTTATTATAAATGCGTCACTAGCTAGTTATAATCTGTAGTGATAATTTTGCGCACAATTCTTATCACTCATAATTAATCGTGTAGTGATAAAATCAAAATTATCATTGAATACTATATATTTTGAGTGAAAACTTCAAAATCATCATATAATATCTTGTCATCAATATTATCTTTTATTACATTACCTTATGTGGATGCCAGAATGTCTAGAGGGGAATTGGGAAAGATACGATATCTGAAAGGGTATTTCTGTCAATTCACCAAAAGAGAAAAAGATAGCAAAATTATTTATTAAATGTAAAAAAAATTCAAAATTGGTGTCGTCTGACACCAATTTTGAAATTGAACAAAGATGAGGTTAGAAATCCCGTCTTCATGGGTGTGTCAGGCGGCTCTTTGCCCAATTTTAAAATTAGTGTAAAAAAATATCAATTTTGAATTTTTTTTAATATTTAATAAATAATCTCGGCGAAAAAGATCCTCAAGAAAAGAACCCTTTTGGCAAAGGAAATAATTAATTGAGATATATGCATGCACTTAGGTCATATTCATGGGATCATTTTCAAAAGCTTAACCCTTAAGCAGATGAAACCTTAAAGTTCTGAGCCAATCCAAACTGCAGCCAATAGCCGAATTGTCCTAATACTTAAATGTCTGACAACGTCAGGTGGGGTATTGTTGTATGTATGTAATAATATTCGATGCATAATTATAAAAACAAAATGTTCATACTCTAGAGAGAAAGAGAAGATTAACGATAAAAAAAGAAAACACTAAGTAATGGTTTTAATATTGTCGCTAAATGTATATATTTGAGGATAATCATAACGTTTTTCGTGAGGTTTGGTGTCACTTAGGCTCTCTGTGATTTGAAAAATAACATTTAATACTATTGATGTTTGTTTTTGCTCAACAAATAGATCCATATGTTAGTCAAAATTTATGAATTTGCTGATATTATTAACAAATAAAAATCGATATTTGCCATAATTTAAATTATTACTAATTTAGTGCATGTCAAATAAATATTTTTTTGTTAAATTCTTTGCGGTGGCACACAGGAAGTATAATCTTTCCATATTATTAGAGTTCGATAATTAACGATAAACTTCACTGGTTTGGAGACATTCTAATTGTTAATGTTTGGGTTAGATAATATATATACATATATATATAAAATTATATTTTTGGTCCTGTAACTATAGGTCGTTAGCATTTTTGGTTTTGTAACTTACTCCATTTACACATTTACTCCTTTTTTTGACGAATTTATGTCCTAAACATATCACATTTGGTCTTTTTTTTTTTTTTTGGACAAATTTAGTCATGTGTTGATAATTTCGGCTTCATTCTCACTCGAGTAGATCTTATTTTTTGTTCTTTAATTATATATCATCAGACCAAATTTGTCAACACAAGATTAAATTTACCAAAAAAAGACCAGATCTGATGTGTTGGACTAAATTTGTCAGAAAAAAAAAGGACTAAATGTGTAAACGAAGTAAGTTATAGGACCAAAAGTGCTGATAACCTAAAATTACAGGACTAAAAATATAATTTTACCTATATATATATATATATATCCCTGCATAATGTATGATTGTGAAGTTTCAGAAAGTAAGTCAATGGATCCGCTAAATGCAATCATAAAATAATCAAAGCAAGGTAAGGAATTTATTTACTTACTAAAACAACATACAACCTTATAAAATTAAGGTGTCAATACTTAATTATCACAAGAATGTGGATATCCAAGATAAAATAGAATGGTAACTGCATGAACCTCATGTTAAAAACAAAAGTTTGATTTTCAATTTCTTTACCTGGTTATAGCATAACATATGCAATCACTATCAATATATTCAATATATATGACTGGATTTTTAAAAATTTTACTTTATTGTTTGATTTACATCATTTGTTTAATTTACACACATAAAGCAGTCAATTAATGTTATAATCTGAAGCATTATATTTGATTATACATGATTACATTCTTCCGTATTACGATTTCATCAATTTAATGCCCACCATATATTCATTTCCGGTCTATAAATACGTCGTCCTCGTAATGAACTTGCACATCCGGAGGAAAAGAAAGGGCAAACATTCTATGTTTCTCGCCTATTGTTTCTTCATATTGAGACGTGGTTCTCAATCCTTCTTTTCTTTTTTTCTTTTTTTTTATGATTTTCACTTTTAATTTAATCCAATTATCTTAAACTTATTCACAAACCATTCTTTTTTATTTCTTTTTTTTTTCTACGGCGCGGGAGCTGAGATTATTTGTTTATTTCACTTATGTGATAAATTTTCCAAATTTAAATGAGTTTTATGGGACATCCAAGTCCATAAACATTTAGTTTTCTTCCCTATGTTCAGTAATATTGCCGCCTCCAAATATAGTTGCAGTCAATAATGAGTCTCTCTTCTACTCCTCTAACAATGTTGAAATCGATAATGTTTCCGCTTGATCTTTGTTTGACAGCGCCATATGAGAATGAAGCATTAACGGTGAAAGTGGAGGAGGAGGAGGAGGAGGAGGAGGCATCTATTGTTCTTGCTCACTAATTATAAACTTATCATTCATAAACTGGAGCTTCTTGAGTATCTGAACTGCAAAAAATTGTAAGTTATTTAGCTGAGTCATATCAACCGCGCTAAAATCCTTACCCAGTATCATAAGCTCTTTCATGAGCAGTTGAGACTCTTTTAATTCCTTCTTGTTATGGGATTTTGACATTTTTTTAGTTTCATCTTTCAATCTTTGGTGCAAGTACTTGTCATGATTTACCATTTTCTTGGCCCTTTCTGGTCTTGAAAAGTACTTACGGAATGGCCACAAGACGGCATTGTTTCTCTATGGCTTGTGTAGAACTATGCCGACATTAAATCCACATAGAATAGAGAGTTCGTTTGCTTTCTTTATCAAAACTCTCCATCTTTTCTCATGCATAAACATTTCTTTTCCTCGCATTTGATATTTTTTCATGCTTTACTCTTTTCCTTGTCATGTTTCGTAATAATGTCCACAATGTTTTGGTTGCATTTTGTAAATTTTCAATTCATAGAATGGTTATATACAAGAGAAAATGTTGCCATAAAAGTTGTTGTGTTGTTCTACGCAGTGACGAATTATTTGAAAGTTTTAACAATTTGAAGAATTGGTAAGAACATTCTTATTCTCCCTATATTATAAGATAAATTCATATGATATTTTGGTATTATTCAATTTTGTTTAATTTATGAGAATTTGAGATAGAAATCAAGTAATTTTGTGTTATTGAGATGAGAATCAAATAATGATTCTCACTTTCATACTTAAAGTGCCTAATTACGAAATTACAAAATTTAATATGGTCAACGGTACAAAGTATGAGATTCATTTTCAGGAAGATCCTATGTTTTACTCTATTCATGTTGCTAGCTTTAGTCAACTATGTGAAAATAATATGGTAATGGGAATATAATACTTAGGATAATATATATAGTCTAAGTAATAATTATTTAATTCTAGTTAATATGAGATTATAATCTTGAAGGGATACTTCTTGGACCAATTGGATTATGGTCTAAGTTACAAATATTTGTTCTGATGAGTGGCATCAGGTCTAGACTTATGAATTTATCTTATAATATAGGGTGAATAAGAAGGTTCTTACCAATTCCTTAATTCAAATTATTAAAATTTTGAAATAATTCTTCACTATGTTGAACAACACAACAATTGTTACTAAATATGACACCATCTTCTCTTGTATATAAGCATTCCATGAAATGAAAATTTACATATGCAACCAAAACATTCTAGCTCAACAAACCTTGTGAAACATGGCAGGAAAAAGAGTAAAGCATGAAAAAATATCAAATGCGAGGAAAAGAAATGTTTTATGCATGAGAAGGATGGAGAGTTTGATAAAGAAAGCAAACGAACTCTCCATTCTATGTGGAGTTAGTATCGGCATAGTTCTACACAAGCCATTAGAGAACAATGCTGTGTTGTGGCCATCACCGGAAGTATTTAGTGATAGACTGCGAAAATTCTTAGACTTTTCGGAATCAGAAAGGGCCAAGAAGATGGTAACTCATGAAAAGTACTTACACCATAGACTGAATGATGAAAATGAAGATTTGTCAAAATCCCACAACAAGAAGGAATTAAAGGAGTCTCAACTACTCCTGAATGAGCTTTTAATACGAGGAAAGGATTTTAGTAGAATTAATCTGGTTCAGCTAAATGACTTACAATCTTTTGCAGCTCAGATGCTGAAGAAGCTCGAGTTTAAGGATGATGAGTTTAATGAGCAAGAACGATGTATGCCTACTCCTCCTCCTCCACCTCGACCGTACAATGCTTCCTTCTCACATGACGGTGTCCAATAAAGATCAAAGGGAAGATCATCGATTTCAACATGATTGGAGCAGTTGAAGAGATAATCATTATTCACTGCAACTATATTAGAAAGTGCCACCTTGAGTGATCATCCTGCATAGATAGATAAATATTATTGTATTACTGTATTTACTTCTTTTTATTTAATTTTTCCCTCTTTGCTAATAAAGATTCTATCACATTGATATGTAGTATTTTAATCATTTCTATTTATATTTCTCATCTGAACCTGGACTTGAGTATTAAAATTTTAAGAAAACTACTTCCTCCACGAATTGTCTTTAAACTAGATAAATAGAAAACAATTTATATGAAGCCGGATATTCCATTAAACTAATTTAAAAAAATAAATAACCCCCTCCCCCGTGCCAGATATATGTTTTTTTTTAAAGAATGATTTTTTTGAACAAGTTTAAGATGATTGAATTAAATAAAAAAATAAAACCCATAAAAGAAAAGAAAATTGAGAGGTTCAACCACTCAACCAACATCAAGAAACAACAGGCTGAAAATGTAAAATATTCTAATTTTCTTTTCCTTTAGATATGCAAGTTTATTACGAGAACAATATATTTGTAGTTAAGAAAATAAACTTCAAGGGGGCATCAAATTGATGAAATCGTAATACGGAAGAACCCAATCATGTATAACCAAACACTAAATAATATGAATGCTTCATATTCTAACATTGACCGCTTTATTTATGTATGTAAAAAATGAATAAATGATGTATATCAAACAAACAAAACCATATTGTTTAAGAATCAAATTATATAAATGAACATATTAAAATAATCTGTTATGCTATAATTATATAAAGTAATCGAAAATCAAACTTTTGGATCTTAACATGAGATTTATGCAGTTACCATTCTATTTGGTCTTGGAGATAAAAATTATTGTGATACTTAAATACTCAAGTATTGACACAATAAAATTTATAAAGTTCATTGATGTTATAGTAAGGATTCTTGTGATACTTAAGTATTGACACAATAAAATTTATAAAGTTCTATGATGTTATAGTAAGGATTCTTGTGATAATTATATTAGGATTGCATTTAGCAGATCTAATAACTTTATTATGAATTCTGAACCATCGGAGTGGGGCAAAGGTTTCATTGATACAAATCATGTAATTTTTTTATATTGAGATGAGATAATATTTCTGACGTACATACGTAAAGAGCCTAATTATCATTTTACAAAATTCGACGTGTTTGTAAGTACAAAGTGTGCAATTCACTTTTCGCATTCTTTTCCACAAACAAAGAATTTAATACAAAAACTTGGGTGCATCTTGCTTAATAATTTAATTTCCCGGTCACTAAGACACCAAAATATATATTTTTCTAGTTTGTTATTATATTTTCATATTATGAATATATCCCTAAATGGCCTGCACAATATATTTGCAAGCCAACAGTTTCAACAAATTAGAAAGTACAAATATATAAATAAATCCTGATGGCAACTTAGTAGAATTCCGATTTACATAATTTAGTTTATTTTCTCATAATTATTGTTAAATAGTATATATGAACATATCATATTCTTATTGACATTAAAACTTTATGATTGTAATTTAGACTATGTTCTTATTAGTATTAGATTGCTAAAACAGGAGTACATATACATGAAAGTTGGCAAAATTATACTTTTGGTCCCGCGCTTCCTGAAATGACCAATTTAGTCCTAAAATTGGAATTTTTCGACACATTTGGTCCTACTAACAGCGAGACGTTTACCGTTAACAAAAATACACAAGTCATAGAAAAATACAACAAAAATTTCCACAAGACTATTTCGACAATTTAATGTAAACTTAACAAGTGCAATTACAATTCAATTTTTATTTATTGTAATTCTAATTCAAAATGAAAGTACTTAGGATTTTTTGTTGCTTTATGCAGGTCACTCAATCATCAAAAGTTTCAACTCCAGTTATTGTGAAGGGAGGCATGAATTTCTATGACTTGTGTATTTTTGTTGAATTTTTTAGAATTAGTCTTGTGAAAATTTTTATGATTTTGTATTCGATTTGTGTTTGGGGTTAATACAGGACTTTAGAAATGTTTTGAAAAATTTGAGAGGCTTAAAAATCGAAAAGAGAACTTGGGGCTGCTACAAAGAAGAATAAGTGAAATTTCGGGCTAAAAAAATTTTAAACTACAGACTTGGCTTAGTGATAGAAGGTTGGTTTTGTTAAAAATGTGACCAAGTTCAAACTCTTCTGGTAATAAATTCGTTTTTTTTTTTTTTTTAAGTCCGTTAGTTTTAACAGAAAAGTTAATGGAGGGACCAAATCTGATGAAATTATTAAAGTTGAGGGACCAAATCTGATGAGTAGGATACATGAGGGACCAAAAGTGCATAAGTGACATAGTTTAGCAACTAAAAATGATGTTTACCTTGCATAATGTATGATTGTGAAGTTTCAGAAAGTAAGTCATGGATTCGCTAATGCAATCCTAAATAATCAAAGCAAGGTAAGGAATTTATTTACTTACTTAAAACAATACAGGACCTTATGAAATTTAAGGTGTCAATACTTAATTATCACAAGAATGTGGATATCCAAGATAAAAATAGAATGGTAAGTGCATGAACCTCATGTTAAAAACAAAAGTTTGACTTTTCAATTTCTTTACCTGGTTGATAAGCATAAATATGCAATCACTATCAATATATATTCAATATATATGATTGGATTTAAAATTTTACTTTATTGTTTGATTACAGTCATTTGTTTAATTTACACACATAAAGCAGTCAATTAATGTTATAATTGAAGCATTATATTCTTTGATTATACATGATTACATTCTTCCGTATTACGATTTCATGAATTTAATGCCACCATATATTCGTTTCCGGTTATAAATTTACGTGTCCTCGTAATGAACTGCCATCCGGAGGAAAAGAAAGGTGCGAACATTCTATCTTTCTCGCTGTTGTTTTTCATATGGTTGAGACGTGGTTCTCAATCTTTCTTTTTTCTTTCTTTTTTTTTTTTTTTTATGATTTTCACTTTCATTTAATCCAATTATCTTAAATTATTCACCAGACCACTTCTTTTTTGATTTTTTTTTTTTTTCTATCGGCGCGGAAGCTGAGATTATTTGTTTATTATTCACTTATGTGATAAATTTTTCCAAATTTAAATGAGTTTTATGGGACCATCCCAAGTCCATAAACATGTTAGTTTTCTTCCCTATGTTCAGTAGTATTGCGCCTCAAATATAGTTGGGTCAATTAATGAGTCTCTCTTCTACTCCTCTAACAATGTTGAAATCGATAATGTTTCCGCTTGATCTTTGTTTGACAGCGTCACATGAGAATAAGCATTAACGGTGAAGCTGGAGGAGGAGGAGTAGGCATCTATCTTTCTTGCTCACTAATTATAAACTTCATCATTCCATAAAATTGGAGCTTCTTGCGCATCTGAACTGCAAAACATTTGTAGCTATTTAGCTAAGTCATATCAACCGCACTAAAGATCCTTACCCAGTATCATAAGCTCTTTTCATGAGCAGTTGAGACTCTTTTAATTTCTTCTTGTTATGGGATTTTGACATTTCTTTAGTTTCATCTTTCAATCTTTCCTGCAAGTACTTTTCATGATTTACCATTTTCTTGGCCCTTTCTAATCTTTAAAAGTACTTACGAAATGGCCACAAGACGGCATTGTTTCTCTATGGCTTGTGTAGAACTATGCCGACATTAACTCCACATAGAATGGAGAGTTCGTTTGCTTTCTTTATCAAACTCTCCATCCTTCTCATGCATAAAACATTTCTTTTCCTGCATTTGATACTTTTTTTCATGCTTTACTCTTTTCCTTTGTCATGTTTCGTAATAATGTCACAATGTTTTGGTTGCATTTGTAAATTTTTCAATTCATAGAATGGTTATATACAAGAGAAAATGTTGGCCATAAAAGTTGTTATATTGTTCAACGCAGTGACGAATTATTTCAAAGTTTTAACAATTTGAAGAATTGGTAAGAACATTCTTATTCTCCCTAATATTATAAGATAAGTTCATATGATATTTTGGTATTATTCAGTTTGTTTAATTTAATGAGAATTTGAGATAGAAATCAAGTAATTTTGTGTTATTGAGATGAGAATCAAATAATGATTCTCACTTTCATACTTAAAGTGCCTAATTACGAAATTACAAAATTTAATATGGTCAACGGGTACAAAGTATGAGATTCATTTTTCAGGAAGATCCTATGTTTTACTCTATTCATGTTGCTAGCTTTAGTCAACTTATGTGAAAATAATATGGTAATGGGAATATAATAACTTAGGATAATATATATAGTCTAAGTAATAATTATTTAATTCTAGTTAATGATGAGATTATAATCTTGAAGGGATACTTTCTTGGACCAATTGGATTATGGTCTAAGTTACAAATATTTGTTCTGATGAGTGGCATCAGGTCTAGACTTATGAATTTATCTTATAATATAGGGTGAATAAGAAGGTTCTTACCAATTCCTTAATTCAAATTACTCTTAAAATTTTGAATAATTCTTCACTATGCATGAACAACACAACAATTGTTACTAAATATGACACCATCTTCTCTTGTATATAAGCATTCCATGAAATGAAAATTTACATATGCAACCAAAACATTCTAGCTCAACAAACCTTGTGAAACATGGCAGGAAAAAGAGTAAAGCATGAAAAAATATCAAATGCGAGGAAAAGAAATGTTTTATGCATGAGAAGGATGGAGAGTTTGATAAAGAAAGCAAACGAACTCTCCATTCTATGTGGAGTTAGTATCGGCATAGTTCTACACAAGCCATTAGAGAACAATGCTGTGTTGTGGCCATCACCGGAAGTATTTTAGTGATAGACTGCGAAAATTCTTAGACTTTTCGGAATCAGAAAGGGCCAAGAAGATGGTAACTCATGAAAAGTACTTACACCATAGACTGAATGATGAAAATGAAGATTTGTCAAAATCCCACAACAAGAAGGAATTAAAGGAGTCTCAACTACTCCTGAATGAGCTTTTAATACGAGGAAAGGATTTTAGTAGAATTAATCTGGTTCAGCTAAATGACTTACAATCTTTTGCAGCTCAGATGCTGAAGAAGCTCGAGTTTAAGGATGATGAGTTTAATGAGCAAAGAACGATGTATGCCTACTCCTCCTCCTCCACCTCGACCGTACAATGCTTCCTTCTCACATGACGGTGTCCAATAAAGATCAAAGGGAAGATCATCGATTTCAACATGATTGGAGCAGTTGAAGAGATAATCATTATTCACTGCAACTATATTAGAAAGTGCCACCTTGAGTGATCATCCTGCATAGATAGATAAATATTATTGTATTACTGTTATTTACTTCTTTTTATTTAATTTTTCCCTCTTTGCTAATAAAGATTCTATCACATTGATATGTAGTATTTTAATCATTTCTATTTATATTTCTCATCTGAACCTGGACTTGAGTATTAAAATTTTAAGAAAACTACTTCCTCCACGAATTGTCTTTAAACTAGATAAATAGAAAACAATTTATATGAAGCCGGATATTCCATTAAACTAATTTAAAAAAATAAATAACCCCCTCCCCCGTGCCAAATATATGTTTTTTTTTTTAAAGAATGATTTTTTTGAATAAGTTTAAGATGATTGAATTAAATAAAAAAATAAAACCCATAAAAGAAAAGAAAATTGAGAGGTTCAACCACTCAACCAACATCAAGAAACAACGGGCTGAAAAGGTAAAATATTCTAATTTTCTTTTCCTTTAGATATGCAAGTTTATTACGAGAACAATATATTTGTAGTTAAGAAAATAAACTTCAAGGGGGCATCAAATTGATGAAATCGTAATACGGAAGAACCCAATCATGTATAACCAAACACTAAATAATATGAATGCTTCATATTCTAACATTGACCGCTTATTTATGTATGGAAAAATGAATAAATGATGTATATCAAACAAACAAACCATATTGTTTAAGAATCAAATTATATAAAATGAACATATTAAAATAATCTGTTATGCTATAATTATATAAAGTAATCGAAAATCAAACTTTTGGATCTTAACATGAGATTTATGCAGTTACCATTCTATTTGGTCTTGGAGATAAAAATTATTGTGATACTTAAATACTCAAGTATTGACACAATAAAATTTATAAAGTTCTATGATGTTATAGTAAGGATTCTTGTGATACTTAAGTATTGACACAATAAAATTTATAAAGTTCTATTGATGTTACAGTAAGGATTCTTGTGATAATTATATTAGGATTGCATTTAGCAAATCTAATAACTTAATTATGAATTCTAAACCATCGGAGTGGGGCAAAGGTTTCATTGATACAAATCATGTAATTTTTTTATATTGAGACGAGATAACATTTCTGACGTACATACTTAAAGAGCCTAATTACCATTTTACAAAATTCGACGTGTTTGTAAGTACAAAGTGTGCAATTCACTTTTCGCATTCTATTCCACAAACAAATAATTTTAACACAAAAACTTGGGTGCATCATGCTTAATAATTTAATTCCCGGTCACTAAGACACCAAAATATATATTTTTCTAGTTTTGTTATTATATTTCATATTATGAATATATCCTAAATGGCCTGCACAATATATTTGCAAGCCAACAGTTTCAACAAATTAGAAAGTACAAATATATAAATAAATCCTGATGGCAACTTAGTAGAGTTCCGATTTACATAATTTAGTTTATTTTCTCATAATTATTTTTAAATAGTATATATGAACATATCATATTCTTATTAACATTAAAACTTTATGATTGTAATTTGGACTATGTTCTTATTAGTATTAGATTGCCAAAACAGGAGTACATATACATGAAAGTTGGCAAAATTACACTCTTGGTCCCATAGGACTGGGGGTGAACAGTTTTGGTCCCGCGCTTCCTGAAATGACCAATTTAGTCCCAAAATTACGAATTTTCGGCACATTAGGTCCCAATTTTGGGACTAAATTGGTCATTTCAGGAAGCGCGGGACCAAAAGTGTTGAAAATTCCCAATTTTGGGACTAAATTGGTCATTTCAGGAAGAATGAGACCAAAAGTGTTGACCCCTCAATCTTATGGGACCAAAAGTGTAATTTTGGCCTGAAAGTTTATTCTCGTCAATTTTAGAACTTCGTAAAAGTTAATTAATTGTCTTAATACTTAATTAATTAATTGTCCACAAATTTGAATTTCAGTTACTTTAATATATGTAATAACTATTATGATATGTTCATTTTATATGATTTGATTCTTAAACTATATGATTTCTTTGTACATAATTTGTATATTTTACATACATAAATAAGTGGGTCAATGTTATAATCTAAAGAATTTGATATTTAATGTTTTATTTCTTTTATATAAATATGTCGTCTTAATAATGAACTTGCATATATGAAAAAAAAAAAAAAAAGGAACATTTTTCTTCTTGGTCCGGTGTTTCTTGATATTGGATGGTTGAGTAGTTGTACTTCTCAATCTTCTTTACTTTTTGATTTAATTCAATCTTCTTAATGTTTTAGTACTCAAATCTAGATCCAAATAAGTAATATACATGGAAGTTACTAAAATACCTTCTATCAGTGTAATGAAAATTTCAATTCAAAGAGGGTAAACAATCGAATAAAAGGAAGCAAATTCAATAATATAGAAAAGATTTATATATCTATTCATGCAATCACTCGGGGAGGCTGGGTACAGTTTTTTGGTTGTAAACTACCATATTTACCACCAACAATAGCATTGCCACCTTCAAATATAGTTGTAGACTTGTAGTTAATAATGAGTATCTCCAACACGGGCAACACGTTCAAATTGATGATGTTTCTGTTTGATCTTTGTTTGATACCACCGCATTAGAAGCAACCATTGACTCTGAAGATGGAGGAGGAGGATGAGTAATAAGCATTTGTCTTTCTTGCTCATTAAGCTCGTCATCCTTAAATTGGAGCTTCTTGAGCATCTGAGCTGTAAAAGATTGAAGGCAATTCAGTTGAATTATATTAACCGCACTAAAATCCTTACCCTGTATTAAAAGTTCATTCATGACCAGTTGAGACTCTTTTAATCCCTTTTTATTATGAGATTTTGATATTTCTTCAGTTTCATCGGTCAATCTTCGGTGTAAGTATTTTTCATGATTCACTAATTTCTTGGCCCTTTCCGATCCCGAAAAGTCCAAGAATTTTTGTAGCATATCACCAATACTTCCGGGATGGCCACAAAAATGGCATTGTTTTCTGTTGGCTTGTGTATAACTATGCCTATATTGACTCCACACAGAACGGAGAGTTCGTTTGCCTTCTTTGTCAAACTCTCCACCCTCTTCATGCACAGGATTTTCCTTTTCCTCTCATTTGACATATGTTCACGCTTTACTCTTTTTCTTATCATGGTTCGTAATGCTATATATGTAGAATGATTTTGTTGCTTGTGTTAATTTTCATTTCACTAAATTATGTATATATATAGGAGAAATAATTTTGTCATATTTAGTAACAGTTGTTGTGTTGTTCAACATAGTGAAGAATTAGTCAAAATTTTGAAAATTTGAAGGAATTGGTAAGGAGTTTGTTACTCTCCCTATATATGATAGGATAAATTCATATGATATTATGGTAGTATTATGTTTATTTCATTTCAATTGAGATAGAAATAAGATAATTTTGTGATATGGAGATGAGAATCAGATAATAATGATTCAGATTTCCATTGTTAAAGTGTCTAATTATGAAATTATAGAATTTAATGTATTCACTTTTTAATTGATGCATTCTATTTCACAAACAAAAAAATTTAATATAAAACTTGGGGGTCATGTTTCTCAAAATTTAATTCCCACTAAGACACCAAAATATTTTTCTAGTTTTGGTATTATATTTGTTTATCATAAATGTCCGAAATATTGTGTTATAATATATTTGCAAGACAAACATTTCAACAAATTAGAAAGTACAAATATATACATATCCAAATGGCAATTTAGCAGAATTGGATATTGATAATTTAGTTTACGTTTCTCATAATTTGTGTTAAATACTACGAACAAATTGTATTCTCATTATCATTAGAATTTAATAATAGTAATTTTGACTGTTCTTATTATCATTAAAATTAAAGTTTATTCTCATCAGCATCAGAACGTAATAACTATAATTTAGATTATATCTCATTTGCATCAGATTAATTGTAACATGGATATACATCTTACGAAAATATATGTCTGGTGATGCAACTGAGCACGACAAATATTCATAACCTAGACCATATTTTAATTGGTATTCTAGATTATAATCTCATAAGAACTAGAATTAAATAATTGTAATTTAGACTATATCATTCAAAGTATTATATTCCCATTATCGTATAATTTAATTTCACATGGTTGTTGAAAGATAGCAATATCATTAGAATATATGTCATTTAGACCACCTTATAGAGCGTAACTAATTAGTCTATATATACCTTCCACGATACTATAACTAAGAAAATATTGTTAATTGAAACTTTTATTAGTTTCATTCATCGTAGTTTGCTAAAACTTTATTGTTTTATATAGTTTCAAAAGAATATGCAAATTGGGCAAACTAAAGTTATTAGATCCAAACCATATATATATATATACACACACACGAGGGATTAATACAGATCCAATTCCATCTTGGTCATATTGTAAATATTTATTGTGATTTATCGAAGTTTAATTCTAAATATACTCATTGGAGATCCAATTTAGGGTTGTGATTAGAATAAAGGGTAAATTACAGTGACACCCCTTGAGGTTAGACCAAAATATTCCCCATATTTTTTGCACACCCCTTAAGGTTATAATTATATTACAATTACACTCCCTATTCAAAGGCAAAGCTTACACTAATACCTCTGAAAAATATTACAGTAACACCCTTTAAGGGACGTAGCTGTAATTATACAAAAGACAGGGAATATTTGTGTAATTGGACCTAATTTCAGGGGGTGTCAATGTAATTTACCCTAGAGTAAACATAGATCCTAGGACCCTATCTATTATATATACTCATTTCATACATCCATGGACATTCATTCGTCGCCTTATTGTATTTCTCCCCTTGTAATATGCACCAAGAACAGAAAGAAAACCTTTTTTGATGGAAGAAACGAATTCAAATTTCACTAGTGATTAGTGAATCAAACTCTCGAGCTGTGTCTTGAAACTTGTTCAAGAAAAACTCAATAGAGAATTTAGGGAGAAGGGGTGGCTGGAAATTTTGGAGGAGGAATAGAGCAAACAGAGAAAACAATTTTTTAAAATTTGTGTGTTAAAAAAACTGAGTTGGACAAGAATCAAAATACACCTAATGTATTTATACTATATCCAAGTGGGGCTCTCTAAGAGATCCATTCAGCGTCTTACACCTCCTTGACCTAGTCAATCTCAAATGACGGCTAGGGCTTTATTGTGTCTGGACTGAGCTTGTTTTAATTTAACAATTAAATTAATTCTAACCCAACAAAGGTCTATTAGACTTTTAAATTGATCTTATTAATTTTAAAACCCAACACTAGCCCAACATATTTATTTTATTTAATTGAATAAACTGAGTCCATCTCCATCAATAAATCAATCTAATTAATTAATTGAATCAAGTCCAATTAGATTAATCAAATCAACTTAGTTGTACTTGTTTCAAATTTAATTAATCCTATTAATTAAACCTTGAGTCGTCCATCTAATGAACTTTCTCATTAAATGATCTAATCATATATTCTCTAGAATTAATTTAGACTATTTAAATTAATTCATTTTTTTTAGAATTAATTCTACTAATTCCACAATGATTGGTGAGTGACTATTTAGGTTCACCCTCAACTAGATTTCGACTTGTGTCCAACAAAATTATTTAATTAAATTTAATTTAATTAATCACCTCTGATTAAGCATTAATGCAGAAGCGTCCGCCATCATGGGTGGCCATCTAGCAACGGTCCATAGCACTAGAAACAAGGTGAATGTGGCATGAACATTTAGGCTCCCGAGTACCATACAAGTAGGGTCCTTTTATAAGTTATCTCTTGGTTTAAGTCTTGGGCATGAAATTGGGCATCGGTTACCATCCTAAACTAGGCAATTGTGCTCATCAATCTAAACGCGTTTACTCCATTGATCAACATAGAAAACCCTTTCCTAATCGATCAACTATTGTGGCCACAGACTCATGGAGTGCATAGGAGATCTTATTGTCATTCAATGACAGGCGATGGATTCAATCTTGGAACTCACCATCCTCAGTACATGTTCTGGCTGCATTTGACAAGACTTATAATGACCACATCAAAAACACGGTTATCTTTTATCAAACCCTAGATAAAGCAGTCAAATGTATGTGACTGTCATGGTTCCTCAAGTTTAAGGACTAAATCTCATACTATTGGAGCAGAGGACTACCAATCATACAAACTAAGCCTCATAGGTTTTCATATGAAGAATCCTAAGAGTCAGTTCAGTCAGCTTGACAACTTTTGTTAACCACCCACAAAAGTTGCATAGACGTCTCATGTCTTTCACCGATAGAACATGATACTCATCTAATGAATGCAAACACTTAGTCGTTATCAAAAAAAAAAAAAAAAAAAGAATGCAAACACTTAGTGCAAGTCACAATTGAATTCTCGATGCCTGATCTCGAGGTTCTTGACTTAGAACATTTTAAACCCAACCTTCATAAGTTGATTTCATAGTTGTCATCCAATGCGCAACCTAACTATATTGGTTGTTCGATTGGTCTGTGGGTTTTGCTCTGATATAAAGAAATATCAGCATAACAAAAAGTAAGCACAACGAAACATTGCCAATGAATTCTTACTTTATTCATTAATTCAATATTTCATATGGAAAAAAATAGCTTAAATAGATTACAAAAAGCCAATCCAATCGGCTTTTTGGTCACCTATTCTAACAATCTCCCACTGGACCTGAAACTAATCACCCATGTACCTTAGATCCATCTTCTCAAGATGCTAAGCACAAGCTATCTGGGAAACCGGCTTGGTCAACGGATCTGCTTTCTGCCAATGTGACGCGATCCATCCGCACATTACCTCTTCCTACCATCTCTATCAAGAGACGGTATGGTCTAAGTATGTGTTTGGATCTGCGAGATCTCGGTTCTTTTGCTTGCGCTATCACCCAGTTATTATCATCGAAGATAACTACTGGCTCGGCAATGCTAGGCAGTACACTCAATTTTTAGATGTAGTTTTTCATCCAAACCACTTCTTTAGCAACTTTTGGAGCCGCTATGTTCAACTTCCATGGTAGGATTTGATGCGATATCTTGCTTGGAGCTTTTCAAGTTACCACATCACCATTTAGCTTGAATACAAATCTCGATTGAGACTTAGCATCATCCACGTCTGACAGTGTTCTCCTTAAAAAAGTTAAGAAGTGTAAATTATAGATATGACAATATTCTTGACGAACAAGAAGATACTTACCTGTTAAAAGTTTGATAATCATCTCAATAGTATTACCTATATTCTCTTAGCTTTACCAAACTTTAAGATATATATTGTTAAAACTTCCTACATTAAAAGTTAATCTTATATTTCATTGGGTTTATACTTAATTTCTTAAACTGTATTGTTCCGATATAGGATAATGGTAGCAAATATTATTATTTTAGTAATTATATAAGTGATTGTAAGTAATGATAGATTAATTTATATTATTGGCATACTAAAGATTTTTTGTATAACTTTCACTTAAAATTAAGTCTTATATTAAAATTTTTCTTATATTCAAGTTAATAATATTTATTTTTTTAGTGATTAATGTTTTTGGCATGTCAAAGTTTTGTTCTGCTAAAAATGTTCTATCGCAACTATGAGATATTTGATTTTAGAACAAAATTTAGTCTTTTTTTTCTTCTCTTTTTGTGTATTTGTGTTGTTTTTACAATACACACCTATATCATAAATGTGTATATACATGTATATAGAATACAATTAATACTCTAATTTATTTTACAATGATTTCTTGTGAAATTATTATATTCGGTAAATACAGGAGTACCATTATGTTTCGACATTATTTTTGTTTATTCTTTCCTAAGAACACGAAAATATTACATTATTCATCTTGAGAATGTCATTTTATGAACCCTTTTACATAGCTTGAACAATAATAAAACAATAATATTACCATACTTGGTAGAAATATACAATTTGAATTTACTATCTATATATCCAAAACATCAATTGTTATTCAAATTAACATACTCTATCTATGAAAACCATAGAAAATGAAACTTAATAATCATAAGTTACTTATAATTATAAATTATATTGTTAGGATTCATAGTTTGTTCGTCCTACGCCATGTTATTAGAATTAATTTTTTTTTTGGTAAAGAATAAATTTCATTAAAAATATTAATAATGTACAATAAGTTGTTGGAGCCTTAGACTGATGCATTCTGCCAAGCTATCTTTCAGATTCTAAAGTTGCCACAACCTCTATTGAGTTCGGTCTATAGTGAGCTAATAATTTCATATGAACTTGTTCTATCACTACTGTAGTTGTAGTGTTTGGATCCTTCGCAGTCTGTCCGAAATTTCTCATGTTCCTCTCTTGCCAGCGATGCAACCATGGCCCGATTAGCAGCGCTTATCAAATGCCTACTCCATTTCCTTGCAGCATGTTGTATTCCTTGTACCCAATCTTGCATTGGCCATCTCCACCGAATTGACCTCCGAATAATCCTGCTACAAGATGCAGCAAAGGAGCATTTAAAAAACAAATGATCATGCAATTCCAAAGGTTTATCAGTGGATAACATACAATAAGCGCCAAAGTGTTAAAGCCAAGGTTTGTCCAACGTAGGCAACCTTTCTTGGATAGCCATCCACAATCTGAAGGTATTCCTAGGGATTTTACCACCCGTAGTAGTATTGCCGCTTCCAAATATAGTTGAGACAATAATGAGTCTCTCTTCGACTCCTCTAACAATGTTGAAATCAATGACGTTTCCGCTTCATCTTTGTTCGACACCATCATATGAGAATGAAGCTTGACAGCGAAGGTGGAGGAGGAGAAGTAGGCATATATCTTTCTTGCTCATTAGTTATAAGCTTATCATCCATAAACTCGAGCTTTTTGAGCATTTGAACTGCAAAAATTAGTAAGCTATTTAGCTGATCCAGATCAACCGCAACAAAATCCTTTCCTTGTATCAAAAGCTCTTTCAGGAGCAGTTGAGACTCTTTTAGTTCCTTCTTGTTATGGGATTTTGACATTTCTATAGTCTCATCTTTCAATCTTTGATGCAAGTACTTTTTCATGATTTATCATTTTCTTTGCCCTTTTCTGATCTTGAAAAGTCCAAAAAGTCTTGTAGTCTATTATTAAATACTTATGGGGATGGCCACAAGACGGATGTGTTCTCTATGATGGCTTGTGTAGAACTATGCTTATATTAACTACACACAAAATGTAGAGTTCATTTGCTTTGTCAAGCTCTCCACCCTCTTTCATGCATAGGACGTTTCTTTTCCTCTCATTTGATATTTGTTTACGCGTTACTATTTTTCTTGTCATGTTTCAAAATAATGTCCACAATGTTTTGGTTGCATGTTGTAAATTTTCATTTCAAAGAATGATTATATACAAGAGAAAATGTTGTCATATATTAAAAGTTGTTGTGTTGTTCATCATAGTGTGAAATTATTTCAAAGTTTTAACAATTTGAAGGAATTGGTAATGACCTCCTTATTCTCCCAATATTATAAGATAAAATTCACTATGTTGAACAACACAACAACTGTTATTAAATATAACAACATTTTCTCTTGTATATAAGCATTCTATGATATGAAAATTTACACGCAACCAAAATTCTAGCTAGACGGTATTGTGAAACATGACAAAAAAAGAGTAAAGCATGAACAAATATCAAATGAGAGGAAAAGAAATGTCCTATGCATGAGAAGGGTGGAGAGTTTGACAAAGAAAGCAAATGAACTCTCCATTCTATGTGGAGAAAATATCGCCATAGTTCTACACAAGCCATCATAGAACAATGCCATGTTGTGGCCATCACCAAACGTATTTAGTGATAGACTATAAAAATTCTTGGACTTTTCAAAACCAGAAAGGACCAAGAAAATGGTAAATCATGAAAAGTACTTGCACCAAAGACTGAATGATGAAACTAAAGAATTGTCAAAATTCCATAACAAGAAGGAATTAAAGGAGTCTCAACTACTCATGAATGAGCTTTTAATACAAGGAAAGGATTTTAGTAGAATTAATCTGGTTCAGCTAAATAACTTACAATTTTTGGTAGCTCGGATGCTCAACAAGCTCCAGTTTAAGGATGATGGGCAAGAATGGTAGATGTCTACTCCTCCTCCTCCACCTCCACCGTCAATGCTTCCTTCTCATATGACGGTGTCCAACGAAGATCAAGTGGAAAGATCGTCGATTTCCACATGAATGTGCCAATAAGTAACGCCTCTCCTCGGTGCCAAATATATATATATATATATATATATATATATATATATATGAAAAGAATGGTTGTCACTCCCCTTTATTTCCAGAGTTTTCACTTAACTAAACAAGGCCTCTCAATCATGATTCTCTTTGTTTTCTCAAGCTCTTTCTCGGTGATGGATCAGAGCAGAGAGAAGCCTCGTCCTCTGATGGAGGCGAAGCGGTGTTTCTGATGTTGGTCGGGGTGAGCAAGTTTAAGATGATTGAATTAAATAAAAAATGAAATCCATGAAAGAAAAGAAACCTAAGAAGTTCAACCGGCCAACCAATATCAAGAAACAGCGGGCCAGAAAGGTACAATATTCTCTTTTCCTTTTTGTTCAAATACGTAAGTTTGTTACGAGGACGACGTATTTATAGTCAAGAAATAAACTCCGAGGAGCATTACATTGATGAAATCGTAATACTGAAGAAATCAAATCATGTATAACCAAATATTAATAATGAATGCTTCATATTATAATATTGACTGCTTATTTATGTATGTAAATGAACAAATGATGTATATCAAACAAAGAAATCATTTCTTTAAGAATCAAAATATATAAAATGAACATATTAAAATAGTGATTGCATGTGTTATGCTATAATTCGATAAGGTAATCGAAAATCAAACTTTTGGATTTTAACATGAGATTTATGCACTTACCATTCTATTTTATCTTGGAGATCTAAAATTTTGTGATAAGTAAATAATTAAGTTTGACACAATAAAATTTATAAAGTCTATGTTGTTATAGTAAGTTAGAAAAAATTATTTCCTTAGCTTGATTATTTTAGGAATATTCCATTTACTCGATCCAATAATTTAAAATTCTGAACCATCTCGTACATTATACTAGGCATACATATATATATAAATAAAAAAATAGATATGAAACCCAAATATTAACAATTAAAAGATTTGCAAATAGGTGAAGTACCTTAACCTATTAAGAATACTATCTTTTTAATTATCGAAGGCCAAATAACCACACGTTCGATCATATTTGAAACCATGTCATTTTAGTTTTTTCTATTAATTATATTTTATTCATGTACTTTTATATAAATTATTTTTCTTTTAAGAAAATATTACTTTTGATTGATTGCTTATTTATTTTTTTTTTCTCATTCATACGATTAAGGGTAAATTACAATGACACTATTTGAGATTAGACCAAAATATACAAACACTTTCTAATTTTTTGTAAAATTATAATTACACCCCCTGAGGTTATAAGTGTATTACAACTACACCCTTATTTAAAGGTAAAATTTACACTAATACCCCTGAAAAATATTACACTAACACCCCACAGGAGGTGTAGCTGTAATTATGTAAAAGACGGGGGATATTTGTGTAATTGAACCTAACCTCAAGGAATGTCAGTTTAATTTATCCTATAATTAAACAAAATTTAAATTATACTCTTGAAATATTGCAGTCAACTCACAAGTTGAATCAGTCACCCACTCACCAGAAAAAAAAAGAAAAAAAAGAAAAAGAGAGAAATCGGAAAATCACAAAATCCATTTTCCCTTTTCTAAAGAAAACAGATAATAGAGAAGAAAGTGTCAAGAGAAAGGATAATCGGGAGGAAAATGAATGTAAAATGAACTCCATCGCCACTCGATCCCTCAAATCCAGATCCTCCCTCTTCATTCTCTCTCGATTCACCCATTTTTTCTCAACCACAACGACGCCATCTCCGCCGCAGTCCGATTTCCAGAATTACCCACCAACCCTTGATGGCTTGCGCCGCCGACTTGCTGCTGAATCGCCGACGCTGGCAGACTTCGTCAAGCTGCAGTCCGACCAGAGTTATTCCGTGGAGGTAGGCACGAAGAAGAAGCCGTTGCCGAAGCCGAAATGGATGAAGGAGTCGATCCCCGGTGGGGAAAAGTACACGCAGATCAAGAGAAAATTGAGGGAGTTGAAATTGCACACAGTTTGTGAGGAGGCTAAGTGCCCTAATTTGGGGGAGTGTTGGTCTGGAGGGGAGACGGGAACCGCGACTGCCACCATTATGATTCTTGGTGATACTTGTACTCGCGGCTGCAGGTAATGATTGAATTTGAAGTGGTTTTTTGTTTTGATTAGATTGGTTTTGGGTTGTTTTGTTTTGCGCTGCTATTATTTGTGGAGAGCTTTATCATTTGAAGTGGGAGATGATTGGTTTAGCGTCGGTTGCTTTTGTTGGGATTTGCGTGTGTGAAATCAGAATGTTGTGAGTGATGGGTTATATCAGACCGTGACAAGGTTGCACGGAAATGGAGTTGTTCTAAGGTGAAGGAAAGAAGGGTCACAATTTTCCTCCGTTATCTTTTCTTCGGAGGGTTTTCACCTGGTGTAGTTCTTCTTTGCATGAAATGTGATTTTGGTGCTGTGGTTCACGAATAAAGTAGAGACAGACATGATAGGATAAATAATGTCATTCTCATAAATACCATTGGAGTAAGATGGAACTCTGCTAAACTCATATTTCAAGTGCTGAGAAGAGTTTCTTTAAGGGAAGTCCGATGGTTGTGGTCGACACCACCAATGACAACTAATAATACCCTTGTTTTCAATAAAGTAGAAAATAGAAATATAGAGCTTTATTGGTTCATCTATCTTGAACAATGATGTGGTATAAAGCTGTTTCATATTGGAGATGTTATTCTGAATTCAATAACAAAGGACCTTTTCAGTCTACTCTTTAGTATGAGAGTTGAGTTCCTCCTTCAGAGACGACATCGAAGTTTCAAGAATCCTCGAATTAATGACCTTTTTATGATTGGTTTTCTGCAGATTTTGCAATGTAAAGACATCACGCACTCCGCCTCCTCCTGATCCAAATGAGCCCACAAATGTTGCTGAGGCAATAGCTTCATGGGGTTTGGATTACGTGGTGATTACTAGCGTTGATCGTGATGATTTACCTGATCAAGGAAGTGGTCATTTTGCAGAGACGGTGCAGAAACTGAAGACGCTGAAGCCAGCTATGCTTATAGAAGCTTTAGGTATTTCTCAAAGTGTTTCTATAGTGTTTAAATCTGTCTTGTGTATCGACTTGGAAAAAATAACATACTGAGTTACCACAGAGAAGTAAAATGAAGAGTTAATGTATACCTACTTTTTTTGAGATTTGGGTATATGATGATTTTGCACAAGTACATTTGTTAATATTTTGGAGATGATTTGAAGTAGAAGCTCGAATTGCACAAGCTGCTATTGTTTCACCGATATGCAGAGCTGGACTGTTGGAACGATTAGAAAATCTTGAAGTCATATTTAGAGAATTTATAATCCTTCTATATTTTCAACCAAATTGGAGTTTCTTTCAAGCAACATTCCAGTGGTTCCACTGGAAGACTGGCCTCTCCTGCATATCCAAATTAAATTGTTCATTCCTTATCTTACAGCTTTAACATAGAAACCTATTCTTCGTCATGGAAAAGGTCACATCAAATGCATAATGAAAATGCTAACATACTGATTTTGTTCAACCAGCATTTTCTGTAACCTTAAAAGTCCGTGTCCGTTTGCTTTCTTACTATAATGTTGGTTCATTGATATATGATTTGACATGAAAGCAAAGATTCATGGTAATGAATGATTTGTGGTGGTGATGCATATGTGAAAATTTGTACTTTGAACTGCTTGCTTGTTGACCACCTTGCTCTCAAATTGCAGTTCCTGATTTTCGAGGAGACTCTGGCTCTGTTGAAAAAGTTGCCAAATCTGGGTTAGATGTTTTTGCACACAATATTGAAACTGTTGGGGAGCTTCAGAGTGTAGTTCGTGATCACCGTGCTAACTTCAAGCAATCCCTGGATGTCCTAGTGATGGCAAAAGACTATGCCCCACCAGGTACACTCACCAAAACTTCAATAATGTTGGGATGTGGAGAAACACCTGACCAAGTAGTGAAAACTATGGAGAAAGTGAGGGCAGCTGGTGTTGATGTCATGACATTTGGTCAGTACATGCGACCATCAAAGCGTCACATGCCGGTGTCAGAGTACATAACTCCTGAAGCCTTTGAGAAGTATCGGACTCTAGGCATGCAAATGGTTTGTCACTATTCTTTTTCCTTCATTTGCAATGGTTCTTTTGCTATTATAATATGAAAGGTGACAGGCAACATCTAATAGCTCGCTTTTAGTCAATTTTTAACATGTATTATTTTCTTAATTGCAGGAATATGTGTTCCTCAATGCTATTATAATCTGAATTCTGAATAGTATTCATCCATGCCAGGACTAAGTCTAACATGAGTTACCAGGCTGAAATTCTATTTCCCCCCTTCTCTTTGTTTTCTGATTTATTTAATGTGCTCTGCTCTAGGTATATCTTGCTTTTGCAGATTATTATTAGAGCATGGTAGTTTATGTTTTATTTTTGTAAAGTTGGAATAACCAATTCTGGTGCTACCACATTTTTAATTGTTCTTACTTCCTCCATTTTTTATGTAACTTGTTTCTTCCCTTGCTAGAATTTTCACCTGAAGAAATGTTTTTAGGTTCGTGGAATAACTTATGATGTAACATAGTTCATTAGATGTTTAATGTGGGTATTCAACAACTTGAAACATATCTGATGTTTAACCTTGTCTGATTGTTAAGTATCCATCGCTGCTACTACAACAAATTTAAGAGTCAAATTATTCCAGATAAAGTTGTTGCCAATATTACATTGAAGTGCTAGCCTCTAGAAAACAATGAATATATGTTGTCGCAAAGATTGATGTGTTGACTGTGGCAGGGATTTCGGTACGTAGCATCTGGCCCCATGGTCAGGTCCTCATACAAGGCCGGTGAATTCTATATCAAATCCATGATAGAGTCAGATCGTGCTGCATCTTCTACATAGAGCTCAACCTTCTGATGATTGACGGTCACGTCTGTAAACACCTTTAACACTTATTTTCAAGATTGGGAAACATTTCATTCTTTTGTGGGGACACCCTTCACCTGCTTCGGCGGACTCTTTTTCCCCCTGGATTCCATTCTGCTGGATGTCTTCTGCCTGCGGTTCTTGGACTTTTGTCATTTCAAATCGTAGTGATGTTTAGAAGCGGTATTTCTTAGTTGTACATCCGGTGTTGGTGTAAATTGCAATTAGCGTATTGGTGAAACCCCTTAGTTGTTCTTGCCACACAGGGGCTAATGTTATATTATAAATCATTACTGTATCAATAACTTTAATAAATGGTATTCCAACATGGTTGTGATCCTAAGTATGTTGTATTGTTGGATGTATGGATGTCCGGGCTGTTCGCTCTTCATCTTCATCACAAAGCAGAAGAGAGTCGAATGTTGCGGCTATGTTTTAATTAGTTCATAACTGAAGATGAAGAAGAGGAGCTGAAGATTGAGACTACATTTGTTACATCAGCAATGAGACTGTTGGTACTCGACTCTGTGGCTCTCCTTTTCCTTTTAAGTTTTGGTTTTCGCTCCGAATGGAGATGAAATTAGTCCTGTTTGGGGCGGAAGCGAAAGAGTTAAATTCCTCCTATCAGGAACCCTGTGGCTGTATGACTCTCATAAAGCACACGCGTTACAGTGACTTTTAGGATTTGGAGCTAAAAATTTCATGTCTTCTTATTCTCATTAGATGTATTTGATACATTTATTGTGTATTTGTGTGGTGTATGCTGAAGTTGTCTAATAACTTTTCAAGTTAAAATGGTTGTCAAATAACTTTGTAAGTTAAAATGGTTCAAATATAAGTTAGGGTGAATTATAATCACTTTCGCTGATGTTTGATATAATTATAGATGTTTTATCGTTTTTTTAAAAATTACAAATACTCTCCTGAGCTTTATAATCGTCTAACAAATAATTCATTTTTACTCATTTTTATGGGTGAACTAATCAAAATGTCCTGATGCAAATTAAAATATTTTTTTATTAGTTTTAAAAAAAAATGAAATTTTTTGGATTAAAATGCGCAGAGAGAGATTTTTTTACGTTTTTTTACATAGAGAGCTAATAATATAATTTGCATCGATTGATTTTTCTTCAATTTAAAAAAAAAATTAAGGGCAAAATGGACAGCTCCAGACATTTAGTTAAAAATTACAAACCTCATGGAGAATATTTGTAATTTTTGAAAAAATAAGGGAGTATCTATAATTATGCTAAACCTCCAGGAAGTATCATTGTACCTCACGACTGAATTCGTGATGTTTGGTTTCGACCAGGACGAATAGTCCTATAGAAATTTCGCTACCTTAAAACCGTCATAGTTTAAACGGGGGCTTCGGTCGCCACCTCCCGTGTTATCAGGTCACCAACTTTATCATATTCGTAAAGTAAAAACATAGATGCACTCCTATGAACATGGAAAAATTAGTTGATTCTTCAACATCAGTCGATACAGTTATAATTGTAATATTAAATTAATTTATGGTAAATTTTATATTATTAAAATTAAAAAAATAAAAGTCAAACGGCTGGAGCTCAACCTCAAATTTAAAACAAAAAAAAATAAAAGTCGAAGTTTAGGAGTTTAACTTCCAATCATCCTTTAAATTTGAAGTCGAACTCTACTTTTTCAAAAATAAATAAATTGTGAAGTCGAACTTTTAAAGTTCAACTTGCATCAAATTTGTAATTTCAATTTATTTTGATATTTTTATAATTTTACATTAAAATATTAAATAATATTTTTCATGAAGTGTTTGTGTAAATTTTGACTTGGAATAGGGGTGTAGTTGTATTACACCTATAACCTCAAGGGGTATAATTATAATTTTGTAAAAGAGAAAGAGAGTGTTTGTGTATTTTAGCTTAACCTCAAGAGACGTCTCTATAATTTACTGTTGATGTAATCATATAATTATCGTTTAAAAAATAATAATAACAAGTATAAGATATGCCAGTAAAAAAGCTTTAGAAGCAAGATGATGGCCCAATAGTAATCAACTTATGATAAATATATTTAAGATACAAAAACTTCAAAATATATGACCATAATGAGATAAGCTTTACGAAAAATACCTGTAATTTCGAACAAAATAATCATTTTATTCAATATGTTTACGGTTTTAAATGTCCGTTAATATTAGAGGAAATAAATATAACTTTCTAAATTTGAAAAGATTTCTTTCTTAATTAAACAAAAATTGAAGGACGGCGTTGTAATTATCACTACTATTAAAACTATGAGTGACAATTCAACAATGATACGGCTTGCCACTTTATCGGTTTCTCGTTGCGCAAAATATTGTACATTCTGACTTTGTACGAGTCACACAGATTTGTCTTAAAAATACGCATTGTTAGGGAAAATAGACCTTGAAACTTATAAACCGTTCAAACTCATCGTTTACAATCAAAATGGAAACGCTTATCTACGTGAACTATGAAAATCAAATTATGGGAAAATGCCAACCAAGAGCCAATTATTTGTCCGAAACTGTCACTTAGACCTTGACAAATCATAAACTTGGTCTTATATGACAAAAAACACAAATAGACAACCATCATACACATAACCTTGACAATAATACTGCAAAAAACCATAAGAAGCTGATCAACTGATGGGGTCCCACCACTCAATCCAATAATTAGGATTATAAATAATTCGAGTTGAGTCCAATATATCATTATCTAAATTTATTTGAATTATTATTAAATTTGAATTTAGTTTAGTTATTAATCTAATCGAACTTAAATAAAATTTAATTAGACTAAACATGAGTCGACCTCAAGTAATTTAACAACTTTTAGTATATTTTATCATTTCTGTACTAATCGAAACTATCTTAGTCAAGTTCGAAAGCTTATGAACAAAAAAAATGTTCATGTTTTGTTTGTGAAGTTTAAGAAATCAAATTCAAATGAATTTTTATAGATTGATTTTAATCCAGTATCGAGTAGCTAGAATTATTTTAATGTGTTCAACGGGGTGGCAGGGCAGGGGTGGGGTTTTAGAGAGGCGGGGCGGGTCCGTGAGAATGGTGGGGCGGGGTACGGGATGGCTGTCAACTATTTGGGGTGGGTCTTGGATCCGGGCAGACCCATCTCTAAATTTAATTCTACAAAACTCGTTTGACACATTATTTCGTTTGCATCAAACTATTTACCGATCCCCTAATTAAACCAAAAATATTATTCTTCATTAATGCCCACAATTTCAATTCTTCAATCATCAGCACCGTAATCTAATAATTGTCATTAACTTTTACTTAAATGTTATGAGTTTGAATTCAACGTATTATAAAATGGCGGTGGTCTATTTGATTCAATAAATGTTAGTCTTAATGTGTAGGGTGAGAGGTTTTATTAGACCTAATTAATGGTTGGTGGGGTTACACTCACTTAATTGGATAATTTCTCAACGAGTTTGGAGAAAAAAGTATTAATGGCAATTGTATATGCTTAACTGTGATAATTAAAATAATTTTAATTCAATATGCCCTTTAAAGAAAAAGGAAATTTGAATTCTTGCGGATTGAATTTTTATTAAAAATTTTGTTACATCTTCAATTGTATTAACAAATTAATACATGACACGTGTACGGAATGCAAATGTACTATCTCACGTGTATTAACACATGAAGATGTATAAGGGTAGTTTGGTAAGAAAAAAATCTATTTGACCCGCAATAAATCAATAATAAGTCAGTTGTGGGTAAAATAAATTTTCATTTAGCTTTTTTTATTAATATCAACCAAAACGATAAATTTTAACTAATAAGGAAATTATTTGTTATACAGAAACAAATATTAAGAATAACAAATGTAACTTTTCAAATTACAGAGGATTTTCGTATAACTACACAAAAATTTAGAAGAAAGCATCGTAAATATCCCTAATAAAAAAAGATTGAATTTTAACAAGGAGTGGTTTGTAGTGATTGGGGAAAAGGAGGAAAAGTGGGGTATAATAGAACATGCAAAATTTAGCAAAAGGTTAAGTGAAAAACGAAGCAGAGCACGCGGGAACACTCACTCCCATCGCACTTTTTAGGAACACCACACTCTGTTTTCACATCACCATTCATTCTCCCTCCTCATCCTCCTCAGATGCTACTTTAGTTGCTTTTTCTGCTCATTATTCAACATGGGCTGCTGTCTCAGCACCGGAGATCGTCGTCATTCCGACGCCGAGAACCGAGCGCCACCCAGATCGCCGCCTGCTGCGCCCGAAGAAGAAACTGTCAAGGAAGTGTTGTTGGAGACAACCGTTGCGCCCAAGGTTGATGACAGGATCAAGGGGACGCCGCTGGGAGATCAGGAGGTGAAGGTGGAAGCTGGGCCCAAGGCTGTCATTCATGGGAATCCCGATCCACCAGGAAAGCCTGATGAGGAGATTGTTTGTGAGGTTTCTGAGGTTTCCGAGATGTGTAGTTATAGTGAGAGTTTCTCGAATGCGACGGCCCAGGAGAAGCGAGACGACGACGAGGACGGCGTGGTCAACCAGAGGCCTCCGACGAGGAAGCGGCGAGTGCCCGCCGGAGGGAGGGGGAGGGTAGTCGCTAGAAGGGCGGCGGCGGCGCCTTCCCCGGAGAAGAGGGGTCAGGTCGCCCCATTGAGGCCAGTTCGGGGAAGGGCAATGGCGGGGCAGCCGCGGAATGTGGCGGAGGAAAACGGGAGGCGTAGGGACCCAGGTGAGGGTTCCGGCAGGAAGTCGCCGGTGAGACGGGTCGACGAGGGTGCGCGCCGGAATGTGGGTGATGAGAAGAGTGTAGCTACGCCGGAACATCCTAACGACGTCGTAGCAGCGGAGGAAGCTGAGTCGCTTGAGAACCCGGTTGTTTCTTTAGAGTGCTTCATTTTCTTGTGAGGGATCTTCCCCAATTCAATGTTTGCAAACGATGTCGTTCTATGTAATCTTGTGAACACCCCTAATGACTTTTTTTTTTTTTTTTTTTTTTGTAAATTCTCACTCAACAAATTAGGAAAAACGGACTTATGGAGAAATCTTGTATGTAATTATCATTTGAGAATTTATTTCTTTTTTTTTTTTTTTGGTTGAATTATCTTGTAATTCAATGCAATATAAGTATCTTCCAATTATAAAAAATAGAGCCATTCAATTGGCAAGAACAAAGATTTGGGTCAAAATTACTAAAAAATTTAATAAAACAAATTATTAAAAATAAAATTAAGAAAATAAAAATGAATGAGAAGAAGAAAAAGTACCCCATTTAGGCCAATGCTTTGGGCCCTTTTTCCCCAAAAGATTGAGTAAAAAAGAAAAGGAAAATTGACCAAAAGAAAATAAAACAATGTGTCTTCTTTAATAAGTGCATGGTTTAGTGAAAGGATTTAAGTTCCTTGAGATTGGATATGTTTATTGAGATGTGTGTTTTGTGGGGCAAAGGCATTGAAATCTACTTCTTCATGTTCCTCTTTTGGTTTGCAATCCCAAATAATTAAATGTAAAAAATTCAATTTAATAATAGTTTAGGGGAGAGGTGAATTACTAATTTACATAACAATTAATCGACGGAGCTGAGATCTCATGACTCTTAAGGTTATGGTTTTGAACCCTGTCAGCTTGCGATGTTGTTCAACTTAGGGAGTATTTGCGAGAGCTTCTGATTTTAAAAAAGTAATTTTTACAGAAAGTTGGAAGTTGTAACAGAATCAAAACTGGGTAGTATTTATAAAAAAAAGTGAAAAGAAGATAAAAACTAAATTGGTATTGTTTGGGAGAAAAGTACTTTTAAAACACGTTTAATTGATCAAAGACCGTTTTGTCCCCTTGTATTAAACCGATGCTATTTTACCTTAATATTTACACTTATCTTTTGATTATAATAATTATTTTTCCTAAAAAATAATAATTTTTATTTCAATTAGTATATCTCATATTTAATTGTTTACAAAATGATTA
This sequence comes from Sesamum alatum, assembly GCA_034509735.1. NCBI lineage: Eukaryota > Viridiplantae > Streptophyta > Magnoliopsida > Lamiales > Pedaliaceae > Sesamum > Sesamum alatum. Next base: position 1,660,966 of record JACGWO010000008.1, on the reverse strand, counting down.
TAATTTATATTATTAAAATATTCAATATTAATAGAAAAAATGGATGTTTAGTTCAATAATGTTTGTATTATGTAATATAATTATTCATTCATGCACAATAAATAAACTTACAATATTGATAAAAATAATTATTATTTTTTAATTAATCCTAGCAGTTTAATTTATTTTTTTCTATGATTTAGGAATAATATCCTATAATATAGAAAATAAAATAGTAAAATTTTATAATATTAAACATGTGAAATTATAAATTTTGTTAGTGATAAATTATCCAAATTATTTAAAATTTCTAACATCAACTTTAGATGATCAATTTTGAAAATACATTAAAAAGGATAAAATCGAATTTGAATTATTATAATGAGGGTAAAGTAGTCTCAAAATAAGTTGAATTTATTTACAAAAAAATCAAAGCAGCTAGAAGCACCCCCAAGGTGCTTCCAATTTTTGGCTTAAAAGTGTTTTTCGTAGCAGTTTCAGAAGTAGAAGTTGGCATCCCAAACACCTCAAAAAGTGTTTTTCAATATCCAAAAACTAAAAAGCGCTTTTCCGAAGCACGCGCAAACACTCCCTTAATAGTAGGTGTAGTTCTACTTTATAGTAGATGATTAATATAGATTGTTATAGTTGTTAGTAAGTTATTAGATATAAGGTATTTGATATAAATAATTGTAATTGATTATTCAACTTAGACATCCACTCATCCTAATTTTATAAGGTGTCAGTAATAAGGATTTTGTAGTTAATAAAATATTTTAAATATTTTAAAAATATAATGTCAAAGTTTAAAACATAATTAATAATGATAATGTTATATTTAACTTGATCAAAATTAAAATCATTTATCAAAATATTAAAAATAAATTAGAAGTTTTTTACTTTTTCAAAATGACAACATAAGTTGTAAACATTTTACTTTTAGATTTTGAAAATTTTCTTTTAAAAAATTATTGAACACTTTACAATATTTTATAAAATATTAAACATCTTGTTAATAATGACATCTTTATAATTGATATGATAAAAATTAAAATAAACTGTCAAAATCTTAAAATAAGAGGGTGTTTGGCTGAGCTCTATAAAAGCTTATAAGATTTGAAAATAAGATATTTAAAATTTTATAAACTCTTTAACAAATTTTTTGCTAACACCCAATTTAATCTTAATTAATATAATTGACCCCCCCCCCCCCCGCACACACACCAAAAAAATGCAAAAATATACACTTATATGATTTTAAATTATAATAATTTGATAGTTTTTTCGATTATTAATATATATATATATATATACACAATATAAAGAGTTTACAGTGTCTAACTTTAACATTTTACAAGTTCTGACATCTTATTTACGAAATACTTTAAGAGCTTATTTTTAAAATAAACTTTTATATCTTTAAGCTCTTAAAATATTTTATAAGATGTAGAAACTTCTGACATATTACAAATAAGCTTAGGCAACCACTCTAGAAATCAAGAACTTTTTTGTTGTTTCTAGAGGAGCTTATATATAGAGGCTATCATTATTTCTTTTTTTGAATTTTACAAACTTCTTTTCTGAAAAATTACCACAATATTTTATAAAATTTCAAACATTTTATAACTTGAGCCATTTATATGTACAATAAACAAGAATGTCCACAAACTCACCCTACTCATACATCTAACCAAAATTCCCTCAAAACCACAAAAACACCTAAGTCTTTTTCCTTCCCTTTTTCTTCTTCTGCATAATCAATGAGTAGGCTGTGTCTTTGCCTCTAAGCTGAGGCTGGACCAGCATCAAACATGTTACAATGATGAAGCATTAGGTAGAGAGACAAAGTCGGGCAGGCGCGGGCGCTGGCGCTGGATATGCAAGAAAAGTTGGAATGCTTTCTCCTGGCATTAGCACCGATACTCCTTTTGGGTAAACGGTCATCTGCAGATTCCAAACAAGTATAATTTAGAGTATTTGGCTAAAATTATTTAAAATATTTTATAAGCTCATACATCTTATAAAATGTCAAATCTTATTTGAAAGATAAAATAAAAAAATAAACTTATAAAACGTAATTATGACAAAAATTGAAAGAGTTTGTCAAAATTTTAAAAATAAGTTAAAAATTCATTTTCTTTAAAAGGAACTTCTAAGCTCATAAAGTATTTTATTTTTGAATCTGATAAGCTCGTTCCCTGAAAAGTTTACCAACCACCCTTTAACATTTTATGAGCTCTTCAACAATCTATAACATCTTATAAGTCGGATCCGAACTATAATTTCCCGTCAAAGTACGTACTGTAAAAAATTCTTCTCACACTATTTGATCTTTTCAAGATGAAAAATTTCCGGCGTTGATTGTGGTTTTGATTACCCAAAGTCTGAAAAGCTATGGTAAAATAAGAGTAAAGAAGTAAGAATATGATTGTTTAAGCTAAGAAGTGTTGGACAAAATCACATGTTTGTGACAAATAAGGGTCCCATTACCACAAAACAGAACCATGAAAAGCATATATTATCTGTACTCATGTCTCATGCTGGTTTCACAAAGTAAGAATTTTATAAAAGAGTACCTACTATAGGATTAATTACACTTGAATTCACTCTGAAAATACAAAATTATACTTTTTTCCATAAATTTTTTTTGAGATTACACTTACACCCCCTTCAAGATTCTCCGATTTACACCTTACACCTTATGTCAGCAAAAAACAAAAACATAAATTTTCAATTTTACCTCTCATTTAACATTCGCATGTATATTTTTGTACTTATAAGAGAATAAATGTAATGTATATATATGAAGTGAGGTTAACATTATTACATTTTTACTCTTATAGGTACAAAATTATTACATGGAAATATTAAATCAGGGATAAAATTGAAAACTTATGTAAATTTTTTTTTTGCTATCGTCAGCATTTTTCGTTTAAATCCTAACGAAATGGGTCAAGTGTAAATGATGAATTTTCGGAAGTGGTGTAAATGTAATTTTAAAACTTCATTGGGGGAGTATAGTTTGCATTTTTCAGAGAGGGTTTGAGTGTAGTTAACTCAAAATAAATAAATAAAAACAAAAGCATTCCAGCAAGATTGACCGGTAATGCTGCACATGTTATTGGATAAATAAATCTTGCAAGGGTAAATCAAATATCGATCGTACTTCAGGTGATGATGCTACTTAGTTCAACTCATTAAGGTAAAAGAGACATTCCTAAGATCTGACTCCATTAAGGTTGCAATTTTGGCACAATAATTTAAGGCCCTTTGCAATATTAGTACCATGATTTAAAAAAAAAAAAAAAAAAAGCTTTTAAAGGTACCATAATAATGGAATATTTACAAATTTGGTACTTCAGTTAGAAATTTAATGGTAAGGTCACGTGCACTGCACACGGCCGTTATATCAAGCACCTTCAAGTGAGGTGGGGGGGTTAAAAAAAAGAGAAAATTGCAATTTTGCAAAGTGCACGTAGCCTTGCTGTCAAATTTCTAAGTGAAGTATCAAAATTGTAAATATTTCATTACTATAATACCATTTCAAACTATGGTACTAATATTGCAAGAGCTGCATGTGGCCTTGCTGTTAAATTTATAATAGAAGTACCAAAATTGTAAATATTCTGTTACTACAATAGCATTTCAAGCTATTTTTTAAATAATAGTATTAATAGAGGCCTTAATTTATGGTATCAAAATTACAGTTTTCTCACGTCTCATAGAATGCAACACATACAATCTCAAGTTTGCGTGGAGGACAATATATATACAAAGAGCATGCATGGTAAGCTCAATCTACAGATCCACTCTACGTAAAAAATGTTTGTAATAAAGTCGATTTTTCAAGATAATCACGTTCTTGCACGGGAAGAAACCATCATTTGCTATCATTAGCAAATAGGAAAAACGAAAAGAAGAGGGAATTTCTTCAATGTGGGGTGTAATAAGATTGATCAAGTGGAAAAACCATCATTGTAAAAGACCTCAATTTTTTAAATGGATAATTACATTGTACTCCCTCAAAATTTGGTGTAATTACACGTAAATTTCTTGGGTTTAAAATAATTACATCTAATACACTTGAGGTTTGAATCTATCCAAGAAATAGGTCCATTCGTTAGTCAAAATTCACCAAATTTATTGATACTAGCCAGAAAAAAAAAGAATGAAAATCAATATTTTCCCCCGATTGATTAGTTACTAATTTATCGTAGGTTAAATAAATCTTTTCTGACTAAACTACCATTGCAACGGTGAAGATATCATATGCATTAACATGTGAAAATGCATAAATGTAGTTTTGATCATAAAAAGATTTATTTGATTTACAATAAGTCAAAGTCTATCGATGGTAATATCGCTTTTCATTCAGGTTTTTTACTAATATTAACCAATTCGGTGAATTTTGACTAACGAATGTACCTATTTCTTAAGCAAAAAAAAAAAGAGTACTAAATATAATTAATTTTTAAATTATAAAAAATTTTCGTGTAATTACATAAAACCTGGTTTGGTGTAATTATCCCTATAAAGATTGATGTAATTCGCACATCATGGGACAAGCCAACATGAGGAGTTGAATGCAAGGCCAATCAGACCTTTTGTTGTAATGGAATAGAAGGGCCCCTCCTTGTCTAATATTAGTTCAAGCTTTGGAGGAAAAATTGTATTTTATATCTCATAATTTATACTGTATGCGATTTTGATTCCATTAAATTTTAACCTAGTAATTTTAGTCCCATAAGTCTACAAACATTGCAATTTTAATCTCATGCACGTGCTCCTTCCGTTAACACTAAAATTGAAACGTTTGTGAACTTATGGGACTAAAATTATAACGTTTTTTTAATGAATTTTGTTAATGGGACTAAAATTGCAACGTTTGTAGATTTATGGGACTAAAATTGCTACGTCAAAAATTAATGGGACCAAAATAAAAAACGATGTAAATTATGGGACGTAAAATATAATTTTCCCAGCTTTGGACGACAAAATCGCGTTATGTAAAGCTAAAATGTGTGTCCAACTTTGGTATTTTTTTTGAACAATACAATGACTCAAGAATATAATACAATTTGAAACTCTCATAATATAAATTATATCACGTGAAAATAATAAAGGTTAGTTGTTTATGTTTAAGCCATAAGTTCATTTTAAGACGGGATAATTACGTCCCACTCTCTTGAAATTTGGTTTATTATATGTAAACTCTTTGTGTTTTAAAAAAAAATATATAGTATTACTGAGATTTGCTTCCGTCTAAGAAATAAATCTATCTATTAGTCAAAATTCATAGATTTGTTCATATTAGAAAAAATCTGAATGAAAATCTATATTTACCATCAATTAACTTATTACTAACTTATTGCAGGTCAAAAAAATCTTTTTAAGATTAAACTACTCTTATACATCTTTACACCGTTATACGTAATAAATCAATCGGGGGTAAATAACGATTTTCATCTAACTTTGATTAACGAAAAGACCTACTTATTAGACTCAAACAATTTCAAGAGTATTTAATATAATTTTTCAAATTATAAAAAATTTACATGTAATTAGACCAAAATTTAGGAGAGGCGGTGTAATTATCCCTAGTATAAATTATATCAAGTGAAAATAATAAAGGTCAGTTGCTTCAGTTTAAGCCATAAATTCAATTTTAAGAGACTGAGAAACATATTTATGGTTAAGTATTGTAATAAAGACATAATTGCTCGTAAACTAAACTTGGATATAAAGAATTTCTCCATGTTACTATTTCAAGAACTGTTTTCATGAAGATCAGGGGGGGTTAAAATAGTGTACCTTCGGAGAAGGGCTGTCTAGTTTTCTCACATTTGCGTCACCGCCAGCAGGATTACGGCCACCACCACCACCACCACCGGCGGCGTCCGGGGATCTTGGCCGGAGAAACCTCTCGAATATGGCCATGACAAGGAACATAGAGATGAGAATAGCGGTGGCCACGAACCCAAACGACACCGCGTTCACGGAGTTGTCAAAGCTCCCCCAGTGATCCTCTCTGTCCACACCACTCACCGCCGGCGGCGCCACCCTTGGCGGCGACGCTGACACACTAATACCAGTAATACTACCTCTTGCCATCGAACCAAATTCGCCCAGAAATCTCAGTTTTGACTCTCTTCTCTCTCATCACCGATCAAGATCGATCACAGAAACAAGAATGGCACCTCCAAGCTCCGATTCTGATGAGTTGGTCGATGGGGGGATTCTGATGAACGGAGAAAATTAACATGTAGTACATAAATGTGTCAACATGAATTCAAAGACGAGAGAGAGGAAACATGGAGGAATCGATCGAGGAGCTTCAAGTTTCAAGAAGGCCTTTTTTATGCTACTAATCTCTTACTAATTTAACAAAAGCAGTTGTTTCCAAAAAGCTTTTCAACCTTCTCTTCACTCTTCACCAAGTCCGAAGATTGATTTAGAGAGAGAGAGAGACAGAGAGAGAGAGGGTTTCGAGGTCGCGATGGAGTTCCATTAACTGTCTACAATAAGACGGGGGACTTGAGAAATTTAATGCGGTAATCTATACTATTATATAAAATTAATCGTGTTTTTATTAATAAATAATAGTTATTTACATTGCAATATTATTTTTTTATTATATCGATAATACTTCTAAATTAGTTTTATTTTTTTTCTTTTCTTTTTTTTTAAATGCAATGTATTGATTAATATATATTTTTTTCATTTACAATAATTTTAAAACGTGTAATAAAATTTTATATGCACACAGGAACCGCGTGACACGACGGCTAGTGTATACTAATAATTTATGGCATAACATGTGTGTTCAATTTTTATAATATTATTTACCGTTAAATACATTTTTCTCTCTTAAATTATATTTAATGTAATATTTATTTTATTGGTTGGACAAAATTATCTGTCATATTTTAAATAATTATATTATTCTCAATATATTTTAATATTTTTCCCATTAAATCATCGTCAATTTATTTTCTACTTAAAAAAATTTTTAATAAGTGAAAAATTTAAATTAAAGGCACACAAAAAGTTGCGTAGCTCATCATCGTTTCTCATTTGTTTGCTTTCCTTTTAGGTAATATATGTGGAAATATTTGAATGTATTTTCGTTTTCGACTAATGCTTTCTCAGAGAATTTTGCCAAGAGTTTGGTGAAATGACAGAAATCTTGACAGTACATGTGAAGATAATGAGAGTTTGGGCTTCATTTTATTAAAATTTTAAAAAGTTGTACATCAATAGTTGCTTTCAACTGTATATATACAAGTGATTTGTTGCGTGATATTTATCATCATTTATTATTTTTTTGTTTTAATTGTTTCTACTGTTCTAGCTATGATTATATTGACGATATACACATTTTACATAGGCTTAAATGAATTCATAAAATCTTTTCAATTTTTTGGCGTTTTAATCACTTATCTTTATAGGGTAATAAATAAGTCTTGTAATTTTTTAATTTTTTGTAGTTTTGATCCTTCAGCGATCGAAGTTTGCAAATATCGCCAAAAAAAGAATGTGTCTTGCACGTGCTTTTTTAAATTTGGGTTTTTGTTCCCATTGGTCAATTCTGCCAGCATGGAAGCAAATATTCGTCTTGTATAGTTTTTTTTTTTTTTAATCTTTTTGGAGTAGCAAGTAGGTCCTATAAATTTTCATTTTTTTTGTGACTTTGGTCCATTAAATTGGCCAATAAGAACAAAAGCCCCAAATTTAGAAAGCACGTGTGGGGGCACATGCTTTTTTCCAGCAACATTTGCAAACTCTGGCGTCTGAAAAGGACCAAAATCATGAAAAATTTAAAAGTTATAGGACCTATTTGCTAACCTAGAAAGATAAATGAGTCAAATACATGCAAAACATATCGCATTTAATCCTTTTACATATTATCAAAATAGTAAGGGTTAAATATAACGTAAATTACAAACACTACAAGAAAATGACTAAATAGCTATGAAAATTTTTGATGCTAAAATCAATGTCGAGTTAATTAGCAAGTAAAATATTCGTTGCGAATCTATCCTATTCAATATATTTAAACAATTCGTTGCTAAATTCGTTATAGTAGTAAATTTTCTTTGCTAAATGTATTAGCAAGTAAATTTATTATACTAAATAATATAAATTAACAACGAGAATTTTACTTGCTAATTAGTTCGACGCTAATTTTTTTTCATTGCTGTTGAGCCATTTTCTTGTAGTGAAAGATCGAGTTTCTCTGAGGTTTACACAATTTTAGATATTACATCGTTGTTTTGAAAAGTACCAGTACCCCATAATTTTAACGTCTGTTCAACAATGACTCTTCTGTTAGTTTTTGTTAGAGCTTCATTTCGACTATCAATCCATCCCAAATTCTATCTTTAATAGATTTTTTTTTTCTTTGTTTTGACACCAGAGGTTAGACCATATCGAACCGTAGTCAGAACATCATACGTGTTCGCTCTTTCTTTTCTTTGTGAATGTAATTCTCAAATTGTTTGTGAATAGATATCACGTCGGGTGCCAATATAATTATTAATTTGTTTGTCAAAAGGCATCGTGTGGTTATGCTTTTTTTTTAAAAAAAAATTTATTTTCTTTATTAATGATTGGTGGATGAAAAAAACTATGAGGTGGTTGAGTACTGTGTGTTATTATTGCCGATCATAAATTTAAGTTGTAATTTAATAAATTAAAATGATGATAGGCCACAAACGTTGATTAAGCTACTACACACAGAACACACACTGCGCGCACACACACATAAAGGTATTAACATAAATAAATTGGACACACACACACACAACAAAACGCACCCACATGAACTACTCACACTATTGGACATAAACACACTTACACAAAACGAAACACACACATAATTTTACATAAAAGTATCCACACATATTGGACAAACACACACAGAGAGAGAAAACATACCACACACATACTCACACACAGTAATAACACACATACATACACCAAAGGGAAGGGAGAGATAGAGAGAGAGAGAAATTCATTCAATTGAAAGAGACACCAAACTAGTTTTACTAATTAAAAGTACACGTCGAACAACATAAGATCAAGAAAAAGACAACATCCGAAAAGAGAAAAGAAAAAAAAAAAAGAAAAGAAACAAAAAGAATCACATATTGTTATAAGTAACATTTAACATAATAGTATTTAATTGATTTTGTAGTTTTATCATTTTTATTTCGTTCTTTCCCATTTTGAGTTATTGTAAGAAAACTAATTATGATCTACTTTCTTCTTATTTCTTTGACTTGTTGCCATGACGCATGTAATCTCCATAAGTTTTCCCCCTCAACTCCCTATAATTCCGTATAATTCGATTATAGCCCAGTTAATGTTCTTGTTTGATGACAACACAATGTCCACAGAGCTCCTTCTCCCCTTCTTCCTCCAACGGCTCGCAGCTCTGCCATCCGCCGCCATTGGCCGCCGTGTCGAAAACGTGTACCTCCGACCTCAGCCGCGACCCTTCCCCTGGAATCCTGTACCCTACCAAGAAATACAATTGGTTCCCAATGGGAGCCATGGTAAGGTATGACGGCCACATCACGGCGGAGCAGCTGGAACTCGTGACCTCCGCCCTGGAACTCGGAGACAAGCAATCGAAATAAGACCCGTGCACCACATTCCATATGTTCTCCTTTTCATCGTACGCCTCAATATGCCCTTTCCACCTCTTGAAGCAGTCCCCGGAGCTGAAAAGCTTCCCATTCACCGCCACGATTTGGTACGGCGGCACGTCGAGATCCCACATTCGGGCCATGAAATCCCACTTGTCGCGCTGCACGTCGTAAACTTCAGCAGAACTCCGCGTCATGTGGAACGGGCCTGGAATTTCTCCCCCGTCGACGAACCCGCCAACGACGTGGATTTTCCCTTGCCATATAACACCCACACACTTGTACCTCATTCTAGTCATGTTGGCAAGAGATCTCCATTGGTCCAAAGCGGGGTCGTACAGCTCGGTCGACGAGATGCCTTTAGCCCTACCCAATGTGCTTTGCCCGCCTGCAACATAGATTTTGTTGTTATAAACAGTACAAGCAAAGTTGAACCTGGGCTGCGCCATGGGGGCGCATGTGTCCCAGCTGTTTGTCGTGACGTTGTATCTGTGCACGCAAGGGACTACTCTTGGGGTGTTTTCCGGGCCTGGATCGATATTGGGTTCGGCCGATTTACGGCAGAGGCGACCGCCGATTACGTAGATGTGGTGGCCTATAGAAACCATGGAAAAGTCCTTCAAGGCAAGATTTTCGCCGTGTCCGGGAATAGAAGTGGCCCGATGCCACGAGTTGGTGGACGGGGTGTAACAATCTATGAAGGTAGAGGTGTCGCCGGTGGTGGCATTCTTGGTACAAAACGGGGCGTAAATTTGATAATCATTGGTTGAGTTGACGTTCCAGCAGTCACGGGACATTCGAGAAAGAGAGCCCATTTGAGCGGCAGTGGCGGCGGTGGTGGTGTGATTATAGGCTCTTTTTGGTGTGGAGAGCGGGGAAGTTCTTAGAGTGGGTATAAGTGGATGTTATAGATGAGACGACGGACAGAACTAAGGTTGTCAGAAAATGGTGGTTTTGTAGGTACCGAAAGATTAGAGAATTTAGTATGACATGATCAAGGGTTTTGTAGCTGAATCCTATGTTTTTCTTGTTGGTGATGTGAGGTTTATAGTATTTTTTTTTATGATAAGTGGGGAGAGAAAGGACAATATTGTTGGAGAAGCACAAGAAAATTGTCCTAGAGATTGGAAACATTCTTGGTAGGGTGCAATACATCCTTCTAACAATTATATTCACCGTAAGAAAATAGTTTAATATCAATGAAAAAATTTATTGTTGAAATCATCATCGAGTTAATTAGTAAGTAAAATTTTCGTTGCTAATTTATACTATTTAATATATATTTTAAATAATTCGTTGCTAAATTTGTTAGTAAGTAAATTTTCGTTGCTAAATTCATTAGTAAGTAAATTTTTTATACTAAATAATGCATTAGCAACGAAAATTTTACTTCTAATTAACTCGACACTAATTTCTTTTCGTTGCTATTGAGTGTTTTTCTTGTAGTGAAATTTAACAACCGTAGTTAATTGTCATAATTAAAAATAAATAATTATAGTAAATAGTCATTCATCACGACTACGCAAAGATTGTCGGTTATAATTTTTGGGAGTGTGACTAAAATATTTGTCATGGCTAAAAGTTATGAAAAAAACAGTTTTCATAATGGATAATATAAATTTTACAATAATTTTTGTTTAACAATAATTAATAATTAATTATTTATTATGATTTTAGTACATAGTAAATAGTAAATTTTCTTGAAATGTACGTGAGGTTGATAAATCTTTAATTAGTTCATCATTTTTGGAGATTTTTCCTAGGAAGCCATCATGGTTACTGACCAGCATTTGCTGCCTGTCTTTCGTCCCATATAAAGATTCTCATTTGACTCGGTTCGGAAATTTAAATAAGAGAGGTTTTATAGAAAAGGGTAAATTACATCACCCTTTTCTGAGTTTTGGCAGAATTATAAATATCCGTCGTCATTTGAAAAATTACAAATACCTTCTTGAAGTTTGTAATTTTCAACCAAATGCCTGAAATTGACCATTTTGCCCTTGATTTTTTAGTTAAATTGCAGAAAAATCAGCTGAGGTAAATTGCATTATTAACTCCTCTGTGTAAAATTTTTTAACAAATTGTAGTCCAAAAAAATTCAAGGAATTTTAAAAATTAAATAAAATGCATAAGGGCATTTTGGTCACTTCACCTATAAAAATGGATGAAAATGGGTTATTTGTTAAACGATTACAAACCTTAGGGAGGTATTTGTAATTTTTCAAACAACGAGGGACTATTTATAATTATGCCAAACCTTAGGGGAGGTAGATGTAATTTACCCTATAAAAAAATACAAATTTCTGTAATTCTATATTATCCTCTTCAAGCGTACTAATAACTCATACTGACACTTCGAAAAAATTAATTTTGCTAAAAATATCACTTTAGAAATGGAACTTAATTCAAATGTTAGCTTAAGTGTATTTTTGGTCTCGCAACTTAGGTTATTTGGCATTTTTTGTTCTTTAACTTTCTAAAGTTGCATTTTGATCCTACATTCTATTTAGTGCTTAGCCTAAACCAGTGGAGGATGGCAGCGTGTACTAGCTTGTGGGGATCAAAAGAAAAATCATTAAAACGTCTAACAAGGCCTGGAAGGCAGCAAGTCAAGTCTGGGCAGAATATTTCAACTGTTCAGGAGGATTTACACTCCACACCCATAGGAAATTGCTTTAAATACCCAGCAGTCGAACAGTCCCGTTAGTGTTGAACTTGGCGTCCCTTTCTTCTGTTTTCTGTGAATGCACTAATCCTGAGGCATGTGCATATCATTTTTTTACCACTATTCTCACTTAGATTCAGGTTTTTCGTTTAATTTATTCAGTAAGAACATTATTAACTTAAGCATCGGAGTGCTAACCCCTCTTTGCATGTTAGTTCCCTTTTATCTTGGGCTCGTGAAGATCCCTCGACTTTTTTGTGGTGCTGCTGAGACCCCGTTATGTATCACACACATTTAGTCTAAATGGTGCCAAAAAAATATTAAATTCGCTAGAAAAAACACATGCTAGGCACGTGACCCTTTAATGTGGATTTTTTTTAAGCCAATTTTGCTCTAGTGACATTTGAACTACATGTGCTAATTTTTAATTATTATTTTCAATTGTACGTAAATTCAAAATTCTAGAGAGCTAAAAGTACCACCCCACAGTTATAGAATCAAAATTCTATTTTTCCCTTACGTTATTCACAACACAATTAGGGCAAGAATATCACATCAACAAAACTGGCCTGAAAAAAGCAGAGTTAATGGCAAGTGATACTTGAACGTGCTTGTGTCATTAAAAATTAATGACGTGGGACCAAATGTATCCAAAAATTAGGAATTTAAGATAAAAAAATGTTGATCCCGTGAAGTTTGGAACCATAAGTGGAAAAGAGACTATTCAATGAGATCAAAAGTACAATTATTCTTTTTCACGAATGTTTGAAATATAATCATTAAATGTCATAAGTACTTTCTTTTTCAGTGTTTCACAAACGGTTACAGTCGATCATGCATACTTGTAAATGAAACAAACATTACATAATCTCGAAACCAATTAACCAAGAAGACCTATCTTCAAAAAAAAAAAAAAAAAACCCAAATAACCAAGAAAAATTCCTACAGTAGAACAAACTAATTACGTATGTACACCTACTAACGATAGCCGTCGAAGAACTGCTGCAATTACACATTTTTCTTGTCTGTATTAGGACACGGGTCTAAATACACATGACAAGAAACTGATCAAAAGTCTAATGAAGAATCTTCCACGTACATAAATTATGTAAGACTCTTACCTTGTGTACACTGATTCAATTCCGATCTCTGCAAGAAATGATAGTACCCATACACAATTAAATCAACATCAGAAGTCAAATCTCAACTTGGTTTCTTTCGATATGATCCCAACCGGTTTGCCAGGTTCCAAGTTATCGAGAAGCATATGACAAATGACATAGATCTTGAACTCTCTCAACGGGAACTCCCCAACCACGACGCTGACGGGCACTTTGACCAGCACAAGGATTGGAATCCTTTGCATGGCTCTTCTCTCTTCGAAATCCTTCTGGACCTCTGACCCGATCTCGGTTTTCCCCTTTATATCAATTTTTACGAGGGTGGAGTTTTCTGTGGGTTGATGATAATTCGGGATAGTCCCGGTGCCGATATTGATATTCATATAAAGAATCTTCACGTACCCCTCAGCCCCGTAATTGAATGAGATCTTCCTGTTGGGATTGTCAGCTCTGATGGAGACCAGAAACTCGGTGTTGATCATGGAATCGTGGGATATAGTCAAGGACTTCACCCCAAGGTCCTCAATCCTGAAACTAGGCAGCCGGGGGTCATAAACACTGTACAAAGCGTAGAAGATGCTAATATTGATGATGAAGAGGAGAAAGAAAAAGCAGCAACAACAGCAAATGCAGCGGCAACAGCTCGACCCTCCTGACCTCCGGGGGTAGGGGTTGGGGTAACGGGGGCCGTTGCGCTGGTAGGCGGCCGGGTGAGCGTATGGGTTCGGGCTATAACCATATTGGTTGTCTAGCATGGTATACGGAGGTGGAGGTGGCCCATTGTGGTACATTTTGATTGGCCAAAACACTGGAGCAACAAAGAGATGTGTTGTTGGAGGAAGACGACGAAGAAGAACGCTCTTTCTCGCTTCCTCTCTTCTTGACGAGAGATGCCTGTCCAGAGAAGGGGGGAGAGAGACAGGGGGGAATTGAAGGAAGATAAGAGATGGGATTACAGAGCTACAGTTCCATCGGAGATTGCTCCATTGCGTAAGGAACTTGTTACATATGTGTGGTTAGGGTATCTCATGGTTCTGACGAGTGGAGATGATGGTTTGGGTAATTAGATTTTTTCTTCTTTTTCTTTGGATTTTGTGTTTTGCACGAATGGTCAAATATTGGTCCAAGTTGACTTAGAATAGATTCGAATGAATGCACATTTTTAGAATAACTAGTAAAATAAATGCGCGTTGCCCGTGATGCATTGTTTTCTGTTTTTCAATATTAATTTGGTTTTTTCTTTCTCCTCTCTTAGATAATGTGTAAATAAGTAAAAGCTTTTAATAGGAAAATTTTGATGGAAATATTGATATCCAAACTTGATTATTAAAAATGAATTTCAATTCAATATTTATACATTTGGCTATTCAAATGGACGGTGAAGATTAATTTTAGTGGTGTGATGAGAAGCTTTCAAAATCTCTTTTGAAAATATCTTTAAATACTATAAAAGCTTCTTCACTTATATATAGAACTTTTTAAAACTTCTCTTAACTTTTATATTTATCTAAGACCTTGCATTCACAAACTTCCGTATTTATATAATATTCTAAATTTTTTTGTACTTTTAATATTAAGCTCTATTGCTTCTTAAACCCTTTAAAAAGGTCATTTCAAAAGCTGTTCATATAGTATGTATATTTCTTTTGATTTTGTCTAGAAAAATAAAAACAATAAAATTAAGTATCCTATCAGTTCAAGATATTTATTCAAATTGAGCAATGTACATAGTGTAAGATAAGGAGTTGGCATTCATGTTCAATTAACTCAGGTGTAATATTAAGGATAAATTACAGTGATACCCCCTGAGGTTTGGCCCAATTACACAAACACCCCGATCTTTTGCGAAATTACAGCTACATCCCCGGAGGTTGTAATTGTATTACAACTACAACCCCTATTTAAATGCAAAACTTACACTAATACCCTTGAAAAAAATTACACTAACAACCTTTAGGGGGGTGTAGCTGTAATTTCGCAAAAGACAATGAGTTTTTGTGTAATTGGGTCTAATCTTAGGGGGTGCCAATGTAATTTACCCTTATATTAATTATTCATGATAGTAAGGTCACGAGATCAATTCTTATAGAAAGTTGTGTATGCATATTTTATTTTTTATTAAACTCGCTTTGATTTAGAAAAAATACGTTGATAATTGACGTAGTTTACCATCAAAAGATAATACTATTAAGGATTATATACATAAAAAAAGTTTTTCGATTTTGTCTCACAAATCAACATAATTGTAATGATGCGATAAGAATTAGTCTAATTAACTTTAAATTATTTTAAAGTCTAAATCATGAAATTGATTGAAAAAATTCACCATATATTTTGCATATCCAAGTACATATCATGTAGAAAATTATGAATATTTTTTTTAATAAATCTTTATTTAAAATATTAAAAATATATGATTTTATTTAACTTGCACCTAGTAATTCATTGCTCAACCAAACTTGTTTTGAATTGAGTTCGAGTATATAAATAAATTTTCAATAGAACAATAAATCATACAAAGTTAACTACGTACATCATACCTAAACAAGAACTTTTGTAAGATATATAAATGCATTTTTTACCAAATTGATTGTTCAAAAGTTTTGAAATATTATATAAAAGGATATGTCTTTAGATAGAGTTTGATTTTTTAGTATTTTCATTTTTCTCGATCTATTTTTATTTTCAACAATATATATATAACATAAATAACTTTGTATATCATAATTTTAAATGAATTGTTGAAATAATAAAACTAATGAATCATAGAAAAATTATTTGTTCCTCCATTATTAAATAATTTCTAATATTTTTTGTTTCTCAATAATGCAAGTAAAATTAAATTTATATCTTTAATTAATTTTTTTGCTTATGATTTATTATTTTTCCGATCCCAATTTTTTGGAGCATTAAGTGTATACACCAATATTGAGTATTTACTTTTTGAAGATTTTTGTAAACTACTTTTTAAGTGATGTTTTATAGTTTTTTTTTCATTTTGACAATTCTTTAATTTTATTAACAGTCCTTGTATTCTTTAATTAATAATTTTGTATCTCCAATTCTTTTACAATATTTAAAATTTTAATAAAAAATTAAGTACTATAAATCAATTATACATGAAATATAAATAAATTATTCAAAACTTTGAAACTACAAACCTGGTTTTTTATATATGAATTGTTTATAATGGGAATAACACCTAAGTTATTAATTTAGAATAAAATTATATTCAACTTAATTATTGTTGTACTCAATAAATTATACAATGTAGAATCGTAATTATATTTTGTAGTTCCTTTTATAATTTCATAAGAGTATTTTTTATCTAGTAGGTTCTTATATTATGAATATAATATAAAAAAATATTAATATGAGTCAATAAGTACAATGTGAAAAGTAATTAATATGAGTAAATATAAATAATGTGAAAAGTAGTTAAAGAGAGTAAATAATAAATGTAAAAAATAATAGTATGGGTTAAAAGTAAATTATTTTTATAATTATCCTTAAAAATAATATTATTATAAGGTTAATTTAGGTAAACCAAAAAAAGAAAGAAACTTTTAGGGCCATTCATACTTTTATAGATAATAAATAATAATAAATAATATAAATTGTAAAGAAAATTATATTTTTGGTACCAGTATTGCAAAATTAGTACTATGCTTTGGCAAAATATCACAAATGATACCATACAGAGAGCTCATATTGCAAAGTTACTCTTCTCGTATGGAAATCTTGCATGTGGCTGGTAATTTGAACGGCTATATTACCTATTGCAAAGTATCAAATGCATGACCTAATATGAAAGATTTCAGAAAATATTGTTCTTCGTCCACTTGTGGTCCCTACTGTAGCCCAATAAGAGCGCCAACGGTTCTTCAACTGGAGGACTAAATTCTGTCACTCAATCATGGATCTCCTATCCAGTCAGCCTCGACCATGTAATCTTCTATTCCACCTGAGTTTTAGTGAAGGCTTTCTTGTTCTTCTGGTACGGATGATTCTGGGGGAGAAACTATCTGTGACAGTCAAAGTAGCACGTCTTCCTCCCCGTGCTGCAGATGGAATGTCCATGTATCATCTATACAAACTGGGCACCCCATAGTACCCGGGTACTCCATCCCATAAGCGATTAGATCGTTTACGGTCCACATCAAAGACGCACGCATCATGAATGCTTGGTTCCTAGCATTGTCGTGCGTCTATATACCCACAACCATAATTGCAACAGCTTCTCTATCAATACCTCTAGGCACACATCAATCAAACGTTTCGGATTAGACGCGCGAGGGATTACCATCATCACGAAGATGTACTCAGACTTCAAACACATCGCTAGTGGGAGATTATATGGTGTAAGTATAACTGACCAATATAAGCAGGACCAGCCATACTACTTGTGCAGCGAAAACCTATCTCTATAGACTTAATCTCACATTACGGGGCTCCAAAGAGAAATCGGGATATGTCCAGTCGAAATGCCTCCAAGCTTTGGCATCGGATGAATGGCACAAGGAGCCCTCCTCTATCTGATGGGTGTCATGCGATGCCATGTGCTCCACTATCGCTAGTGAAGTATATGACCTCTATAGTCGGGGAGTAAGCGACAAGTACCTAAGGACAATATACACAGCATGGGTTTCGGTCTCTGGTCGGTTTATACCTAGCGTCACCACAAAATTTGCAGTACTCCAAATCAATGTTGTCATTCTACTAAAGAATTTCACCATTTTTACAGGCATTAATCTTCTCGACAGATACCCCAAATCTCTTATCAACTTCTTCGTGCTATAGAAGTTGGGGGGCAGGTTCATCGCGGGGAAATAGCTTATTAGTCCACTTGGACACCTAATCATTGCATCTCCCCGACATGTTGTTCTCGGCTTTGATGTTCACCAATCCAGCAACCGTCGACAACTGAGATTCATTATAGCCGTTGTACGCAGCGTACACTAGATCGAAAAAACTGTCTGATAACTCAAGCACATAAGCATAGGCTCCCCCACAGTACCGCGAACTAGGACCAGCATCAGTAGGACATGAGGTCGTACCCTCGTCATGCACACCACCGGCGCACAATGAAAAATGTTCCGGCCCACCTGCATCAAAAACCTTCCTCTATGCCCAGTCCATCTGCTAGTCGTCACCCTAGTGCGTTTTATCCTCCTTTCCAACTGAGGTTTGCCCCTACACGAAGACAGTCATTGCATCAAAGTGCTCCTGCACACTGTCCTCACCATAGAAAGTTTAATTGTAATATTTTGGCATAATTAAAACCTTTCATACATAAGCCAAAATTAACATCATTTGGCGTTATGAACATTTCATTTTTGCACTTTCGACTCGGGCACCTAACCTTATCGTCGTCCATATGCCCACACTGACACTTCGCCGTTCTATGAAACTTGGAACACCATCCTCAAATTCCTACCTAAGACCCACCCTCCCGCCAGAATCTTCTCATACATTCATCTTCTCAATTTTCTTAACATGATAATAATCACTACACATACACATATATTAATTGTCACTACTAATATATATATATATATATATATATACTTAACAGTCAAATATAGAAATTAAAAAATATAATTAAACTATATTTTAACTAAAAGGGTTCCAATTGTTACCTAGTCAACCAGCTCAAAAGATCAACGGTACATGAGAAAATGATGCAGTTATCTTTAATATGCTCGAAAATCAGAGATGGATTGAGAGTGTGTATGGTTTAACAATTTAAGGGAGTGAGAAATAATAAATATATATATATATATAAACCATTTTGGAGCAGATATTGTCATGGAATTTGGTACGAAAAACTAACTGTTAAAATATAACCGTTAGCGTTTAGAACGACTTAATTGGAACAAGTTTTAAAATAATAAATTGTTAAATAAATTTTATAACTGGTTTCCCGTACCAAAAGATTAAGTTTCTTATATGACTTGCTTACATCAACCACTCAAATCATCCAAGACAAAGCCCATTACAATTTGAAATAGGACGAACCCGTGACAAAACACCCGTTGTAGATACCAACTGTTTTTGTAGTCAGGTACTGCAACTGAGTTGTGACAAATTTCTTAAAAAATTGGTCGCAAAAACCGACCGCGAATAATAGTTTTCTTTTCATTAGTGTTAATATTGGAGTTTTATTTTACTATATATATATATATGTGAGTCAAATTATATGTAAAACATTGACTCAATGTACTTAAAAAATTGGAAGCCTAGCTAAAATTGAGGAAAAGAATTTCAAAAAACTGACCTTGCTAGCAAGTACAACTTGAAAGGATACGAAGATCCAGGGGACACCTAAATCCATCCCTCATGCCACATCAACATAAGAGGAAAAGGGAGAAAAGACAGTCGTATATATTGAAAATATCAGCCAAAAAACAAATTAACAAATATATACTTGTGAGTCTGTGTGTCCTTATTTGATCAACAAAACCTAACTACTCGTGTCGGAGATGCTGCCCGGATAGCTGACCGGGACTCGCATGACCTCAACGCGCCACCGCGCACGAACGCTAAGATCGAAACCACCGCCGACTTCACTTTAAGCACTATTTTCTTGAGCTTCCGACCACTTCTCTGGAACTTCCCTCTCGAGCTAATAGACCCCAGTTTGTACGTCTGCAGAAAAATCTGCCTTTTCCGAGCTCTCTCACGCCTATAGCTCCAAGAACTCGTCATACGGCTGAGATTTTGGCTGCTCCGCCGCGTTGAAAAGATTCTCCAGCCGTGCTTTTGGGGACCGACGTCTCTTCTTTCTTCAGCCTCATAGCTATACTCCTCTGCTCTTCTGCTAATGCGGACTGTAGGGTTTCTTGAAACTGTGTTCATGGCTTGCTCCGTTTCAGAAAAAAATAGAAAACCCTTTAAAGTTATGGAAATCAAGAACAAGATCAGGGTAATATATAAGTTAAGATGTATAAGGATCAGAGGATTTGATCTTTGTGTGTTTAAAGAAGTCTGTTTTGACTGTATTTACAGTAGTTTTCTAAGATGGCGGGCGGGAGGAAAGTGTACATTCCAACTGTTCGACGGAATTCGCATGTCCTATTATTTTGGGTTTCATATAGCCCCACATGTTAAATTACTGAAATGGGAGTAGAAAAGTACGAGTATTTTATATCTTTATGTTATTATTTATGGAATAAAGTTAACAATTAACAATACCACATTATTAGTAATTAATGTAATTGAGAGGGCAGCATTGAAAAAAGAAACCCAATAATTTTTTTTAAAAAAAAGGGTTTAATATAATTTACATCCATGTGATATTACAAATGAACAAATTATCTCTTATAAGAAAAAATAGTAATTTACCTCCCTGAGTTTCATTTTAAAAAATATAGAGAGGTAATTAAATTGACCCATGACAGACTGACGCCGTTAGCTGCCCTTAACGTCCGTTAACGGGCGTTAAGTCATGTGCACTGCACATGCCATTTTGGGACTGAAAAGGCTTGTTTTCGTATTTAATGGGACTAAAAGCGACACCTACAAGAATGTGGCATTAAAATCGATAATGACCCTTTTCAACAGGATTAAAAAAATATTTTGCCCGCTAAATTAATGTTTGTGTCTCATACGCAATTATGAAGAACTTTCCAAAAGTAGCTAATGATTTGAAATGATATTTTGGACACATAAATTAACCTAAATGAGTGATTTTAGTGATTTGACCTTTTACATATATCACAACTAGATTTAGCGTCCCCGTGCTATTTACGAGTTTAATTTAATTATAATTAAAATTATATTTTATTAAAAATTTAAAATATGTGAGAACTAGTTAAGATTGTCCTTTTGAATTAGATTAATAATATACAAATAGTGTTTTTCTCCAATCACTCTGTATCAATGTCAATAAAATTTACAAAAATTTACAATCATCAAAATATATATGAAAAAATATACGGCCAACAAAATTGAATTTTGATAAATTGTGAAGTTTTCTTGACTTTTTTTAATTATCGAATGTAACATAAGTTATTTTAAGAAATTAATAGTTGAATACTACTACCCATTTAACAAAATTGCTTACCAATATTTCATCATCTTATTATGTATATAATGTTACTGTACAACATAATTTTTAATCATAAAAATAATAATACTATGCTATACATCATTGCTTTTCAAGAATTGTTTTTAAAAGGAAAAGAACATGAATTTTAAATAATTTATCAAATAACATATTATCGAAGGTTAATTCTTGAAAAGTGATGATAATATAATATTATATTAAATTCGTGCATAGCACATGACACACGTTAATTCCAGGTGGATCCCCTATAACATTAATTAATATGGTCTAATAAGTCCTGACTTCTGAGAATAGCCATGGGTAATTTGGAGCTTGGTGTTTGTTCAATAGAAGTAGATTACAATAGTTTATTCAGCAGCCTAGTAATGAAATTATTATTTAATTTGGTCATAAGCAGCCAATTTTTGACTGTGGACCAGCAACGCTTATCTATTTTATTAGTCAATGTGAATTTCAGATCATCTTACACCAGTTTGTTAAATTGAGTATGCCAATAACTAAATTATGATGATTGGTAAAATGATTATTTATTTATTAATACTAACGTGCTGATTAATTAATAACAATGTTTACATAAGAATTAAGGTTAATTACATTTAGACCCCCTCTGAGAATGTATAATTACACTTTCCCCAAAATTTTTTTGAAATTACACTTACACCCCCTCCAAAAATTCTCTGTTTACACCTGACCCCCATCCGTTAGAGTTTGGGCGGAAAATGTTCATTTCAACAAAAATAATTACATAAATTTTCAATTGTACCTCTCATTTAACATTCTCGTGTAATAATTTTGTACTTATAAGGAAAAAATATAATAATATTGGCCTCACTCCATACATATACGTTACACTTATCCTTTTATAAGTACAAAAATATACATGAGAATGTTAAATGATGGGAAAAATTAAAAATTTGTGTAATTATTTTTGTTGACGTGAACATTTTTCGTCCAAACTCTAACGGATGGGGGTCAGGTGTAAACAAGGAATTTTCGGAGGGGGTGTAAGTGTAATTTCAAAAATTTTTTGGGGGAAAGTGTAATTATACATTCTCAGAGGGGGTGTAAGTGTAATTAACCCTAAGAATTAATTACCTAAGAGTTCTTGTAGATCATTGTAGACAAATTAAATTTGTGGAAAATAAAATGATGTCACATGATCAAAATAATATATTAAATATTAATTTCTATTTATAATTTGAAATTTAAATTAGATTAAAATTTTAAAGTAAATAGTTTATTAATCGATATTAGTGTTTATTTTCCTGCCAATCAAATGATACCAAGTGTCAAACTTCATATATTGGCAAGTAATCCATATTTTCCAAATCAAACAAGTGCAAATTAGTTTCGAAATAATCATATTTTGCACTACAAGAAAATGACTCAATAGCTATGAGAAAATTTGATGTTAAAATCAGCGTCGAGCTAATTAGAATATAAAGTTCTCGTTGATAATCTACATTATTCAATATATATTTTATACAATTCGTTGCTCCAACCAAGAACATTCAAACAATTAGCTACTCAAGCTCATGATACGGAGTTAAGCATAGCTGCAAGTGGAGCTAAAGAGTCACCTATCCAAGAACCTCGTAGGATCAAACAAGCAACAAGTCAAGAAAAAGGGCAAATTTTCCTCCAAACCTCCAGTCAAAAAGTCCATGACGGTGAACATAACACCTTTCAAGTTACGAGGGAAGTCAAGTGTATGAGTGGTGAGAAGGACACCCTTGAGGAAAGAAGGCAAAGAAAATTAATCTGAAAGAGATGAAATCCAAGCAGTATCCTTAATTTCCTTTACTATGATGTTTTCGGGATATTTGATGACTTGCTCAATGCAAATCCCATTAAATAACCTGAAATAAAATGACCTGAAGAGGCCGGGAGAACTAATGATTCAAGATACTGTAAGTACGACCAACTAGTGGGACATCCAATACATGATTACTTCATATTCAAAGACAAAGTCAGACAATTAGCATGTTAAGGAAAAAACTCACTAGAAAAGATAATGCAAGCTCAAATATGATCACAATCACATTTCGATCATTTGACATGGCGCTGAAGAATTAATACAGATAAATAAGATCAGGATAAAGTTTCGTGCGATATGATGCATAAAGAAGGAATTCCTTTTGTAGAAGACGGTCTCTCTGGCAGAAAGACTTTTGATGGTGATTATATGTCAACAATAACCTTTACTGATAAAGATCTACTACTTGGTTCCAAACCGCATAACATGCCATTGTTTCCTAACTTGTTACGGACATGAACAAAAGGTCAACCTCATATTAATTGACGAAAGCTCTGCGGTCAATATTCTACCACTACACACAATGAAGGAATTGGGAGTTTTCTAGGATGAAGTGACAAATAGCCGTTTGGTGATCCAATGATTCAACCAAGGGGAGCAAAGGGCTCTCAGCATTATAAGAATGAACTTGTTGATGGATGATATGTCGTCAATCGCATAGTTTGATGTCATAGATGACAAGACATCATACAACACGCTCATCGGTTGGCCTTGGTTACATGAGATCGGCATGGTTCCTCTTACGTGGCACCAATGCTTCAATTATTTTTGAGATGGTATTGTGAGGAAAGTGCTCGTTGATGAGAAATCCTCTCATTTTGATAATGCTAAATACCATCTCCAAAATACAAAAGGCTAAGTAAGACTCATCCCATGGGAAATCTGAACAACAAAGCGACAAATTGGAGGGAAATAAAAGCAAAGCAACCGTTCAATTAGCGGCCTTTGTCCAAAGGAGAAATCCGCTCTCATAGGACTTGATTCACTAAATAGTTGGTACTTCACTGACAAAGCTTGATTGAAAGAAGCATCAACCACTCAACAATTGACACTCTTTGCAAAGTCCAAATATTGGAAGAAAGCTCGTAAATCACAAGCTCACCAAATACTTCGAAGCTTGATTCCATCTAGCATTAAGCAGTTGACCAATCTGATCATATCATGGAGCAAACTCTTAAGGGCATATTTACTTTATATGATCGGGCTTGATTGATAGCCCAATCATCCCTAAATCCATGTTTACTTGTAAAAACATGGGCCCTTGATTTGATTTGGGGGCCCGTTATAGTGTAGGATAAATGCATGATTTGAATACTATTCAAATCATCCAAAAATTGATCCAAATTATTATATTATCCTACAACCATTTTGGTCATTTAATTCATATCCTTCTAAAATCAAAAAATAATAATATTGCTAGTAAACAAGAAATTAAATAATTCTACTACATATCATAGTAAGTAAACAAAATATTATATTATCCTATAATCACTTATCCCAAACAATATCATTCATTACTCTATCACATCCAAATTAGTAAACATGCCCTAAAGGTTAAGTTGTAAACTACTATTTTCACGAAAGTCCGATTGAGAAGATGAAAAATGATGATAAAGAAAGTATAGTTTCATCTTACTATACCAGTACTAGTTGTGATTCTATGAGTGAAAATACCAAAATGACTTCAATGATTTGTAAGAAAAGCCCATATAGATAAAGTATTGATGTTGAAGAAAGCTCTTTACGGATCAAGTAAGCACCGAGAGCCTGGTACAACAAACTAAACAATTACTTCATGGATCAATGGTTCAAGTGGAGCCAAAAGTTAGCCAGCACTCTATATAAAAGATAGGAAGGTAAATTGCTCCATTTTATAAAATATAAAGAGGTAAATTGTTATTTTTTTTATAGATGGATAATTTTCTCATTTACAATATCACAGGGGGAGAAATTGTATTAAATCGAAAGAATAAATGAAAACCAATTAGGTATCAAAGTGATATTAATAATAAAATTCATGTAACAATGAGATCATTTATAATTATTCGGGTAATTTTTCTAGGACTATAATGAGTCACCCTTTAATTCCAAATTCACTTTTTCACTTTGAAAACGCCATCTGGACTCCAGTGTCAATTCCAGACAAAAATACCATAAGTTGATTAAATTTTGACCATTTATAAATACATAATTGCATATATATCCCTACATCAGAACATTAATGACACACTCACAACCGATGAAAGACATAAATTTACACCTCACGTTTGCTTCAATTCAAAGCTCTTTTCATTCTAAGAAATATTAATTAATAGGGTAAATTACAACAGAGTCCTCAAAAATTTGATATAATTATGAATATCTTCTTATTGTTTGAAAAATTATGAATACACCTCTAATATTTGATAAAATTATGTAATTCTTGAATGAAGGCCTGAAATTATCAATTTTGCCTTTACTGTATTTTTTTCATTTTTTTTTTTTTGAAAAAAATATTTAAAAAAACAAACAAGGTGGATGAAAATAATTAATATCCACTTAATCAATAAAAAAAATTTAGAAAAATTAAAATTTTAATTTATAATGCACAATGGCGTCTTGGTCAGTTCACTACAAAAATTGGATGGAAACCTAACGAAGACTAACATATCGAGCTAATTATTAGGCGATCATTAAAATCAGGGAGGTATTTATAATTTGTCAAATAATAAGAGAATATTCATAATTATATCAAACTTTAGGGGAGGTAATTGCAATTTACCCTAATTAATAATATTTACATAATAAGTCGCATTAAATGCACACACTCGTCACTTCAATTACACTCACGTAAAAGAAGCACCCCATCCCTAACTCAGTAAATTTCACCATCGCCATTCTTTCCAAAAGCGTGATTTCTGAAATGCACCGCGTGGCTCAAAAAAGTGTTTTTTTTTTCATGTGACACTTTTCACACACCTCACACACTTACCTGTGACTTGCTTCAATACTATTTTCTCCTCTCCCATTCCTTTATATACGCACACACGATGTGTTTAATTTCCTCACCAACCAAGGGTTTTCACGCTTTCTAGTGAAAGATAAATCGAGCAGGAGAAGTTAACAAACGGTCCAAAAGAAAGAAAGAGACGAACGACTGAGTATAAGACGATGAAGGGGTTTGCTTGCAGATCCAGATTTCTGATCGTCGTTCTGATTTTGCTTCCGGTGCTCATGCATGCAAGGAACATCGGCAAGCTACGTCCACGTACGTTTTTTTTTTTTTTTTTAAATTATTTCGGGGGGTTTGCTAAAAGAATTTATAATATGAATATTGTATAATTGAATTACGTGATAAGATATAAATACAGGCATGCATGCATGCTTTGATAATTAGGCTAAATCCATGCATGTATAATTTCTTTTTTCTTTAATTTAATTAGTTTTCATTTCTAAGTAATTGTATATAGATTATTATCATAACATCTCATCATACGTTTTTTGTTTTTTTTTTTTTTTTTCTGAAAACGAGATCGTACGGAAATGATTAAATTATATGAATTATGATAAAATGAGTATAGGTATGTACATGTGGCTATATGTACTTGTGAGGCTTAATTATATATGAATTAGGATCCGATATAGGAAAAAATATATACAAATATATATATATATATGTATGCAAGTTAATGATCATATGGGATTGAATAAATAACACGAAAAAATGCCTCGTCAGCTGAACTGACCATAAATTTAAAAATCTCCGAATTAAAGGCAACACATGCTAAGCATGTGTTAATTTTCAGTGAATTTAGCATTTCTTGACCATATTTTAACTATAGTCCTCAATTAAAAATTTAAAATAAAAAAAAGACCAAAATTGCATTTTTTTTCCTTCTTAATTTGAGTTGATTAGTTCATTTTAATCATTTGTTTGTACATTGGTCTATGTATAATCTTCAAGATTAATTATGACAAAATTCCTAATAAATTCTGGTAAATGTTTTTTTTTTTTTTTTTTTTTGGTTTGTGGCTCAGATCATGGACATCACCAGCAAGCACAGCACAGCAAAAGGGATCCAATGGCGAAACCCGAATTCCAGCGGGTCGAAATGAAGCCATTGAAGCACAAGAGAGCTGATACACTGCAGGTTGCCGGGTCAAGCTTACCGGATTGTACTCACGCCTGTGGATCTTGTACTCCATGCCGACTAGTCATGGTTAGCTTTGTTTGCTCATCCATTGAAGAGGCGGAGACTTGCCCTATAGCTTATAAATGCATGTGCCACAACAAGTCATATCCAGTTCCATGATCATATATATTTATATTTATATATACCACAAGTTAATTAATTATACTACTTTAATGTTTAAATTAATTTAATTTCTCTATGATTACATCTATAAGTCCTCCTTTAATTTAATTTTGTTTTATTTTAATTAGAAGTTATATTTCCGTTGGTTTTTGTTCTTTCGAATGTACGTTGGCAACCCTTGCTATATGGAGCAAAGCGGATTGAATTTATTATTTCAAATCTCGCTGCATCTTCTAATATTCTATTTAACATATATATACATATACATCACGGTTATATATAAGATGATCATGCGTTTATATCAATTATTGTCAACGACACAAACTCACAATTATCAACTAATTATTACTTTGAAAGTAGAAGAAAATATTTTAATTTTCAATGGAATTTGTCATTAATTAACATATTATAATTTTAAAATCTCAATTTTTTTAATATTCTTTTAGTAATATATCATTGGCCGGATTCACGCAACACTTGACGTCACAACCAATGCCTTTAGTTTTATAATTATAAGAGTTAATTGCAATTTCAATCTCATAGTATACGATATTTTGTAGAATTAATTTTAATCCCATAACTTAATATTGGTGAGCAAAAAGTGAAATCTTGATGGAATTTCCATGTGTCCAACTAGTTAAATATTGACCCCACTGTTAAATTAATGGAATGACAACGTGCCAAACTACTTAATATTTTTTCCATTTTAAATTGCAATTTTAATCCCATGCTATAATTTTTTTTACAATATTAGTCCTATGTTTTTCAATAAAATAAAAAATAATCTCATAATTCAAAAATAGTCGAACAAGACAAGTACGTAAATGTCTCATAATACAAGTGTACTATTCTCATACATTAACACACAATTTACAAATATATCAAGATGGAAATAGGAAGTATACATTCAAAATTTGGTGGCAATTAAAATGCAAAGTGTTTTTTTTAGAAAAATTGCTATCTTTTTCCTTTTTGTCCATGGCAAAGCACTAACATCCTCTAGAGCAGGGCAACATTCATCATGCTTGAATTTGGAGTTATGTACATCCCTTTTTTCTCATCAAAATAACAACTTGAAAAGTATTAGATGCCAAGAAATTATCGACAATACAAAAGTGAATATTTCTTCTCCTTTGTGGGTATGCGATTTCGTTGTTGTTGCTTTTTCATTCAACAATAATAATTTGTCTTTCATACGATTTATTCCATGCAATAATTCAGGGATCATCTCCTTTTGCCATTGCACATATGGGCGAGTTTTCCCAACAAAAGGCCCACAATTGATCATCTTCAGTTATAGCCTTCGAACATGGAGAAACTTTCTCTCTAGATCTTCAGTTGTCTAAGAAGTTTTTAATTGAGCCACCTCCTGACAATATCACATCTCCTCATATCGTTTTTGTGTTGAGAATTTCTAGAGAAGAAGAACTGCTTAGTTGTTGACTCTAATAATAATGAGGGCTAAATTACCTTTTTCGTCGTATAAAAAAATGAATTTTTTCAATTCAGTCTCACGCTTTACGGGATTTTTGATTTGATCCCATTTTTTACGAAAAGTTGCCCTTAGTTCCAGACCCAATTGTCCGTCAAGTTTAACAGAAGAATAGAGATTCCGTTAAGTACAGTTGGGCTAAATTACCTTTTTCGTCTCATAAAGAATGAACTTTTTCAATTCAGTTCCACACTTTACGATATTTCTGATTTGGTTCCATTTTTAGAGGAGAAGTTGCCAACTTCGTCCAAGAATGCATTTTCCATCAAGTTTTAACAGAAGGACAGAGACCCTGCTAAATGACTGTTAACATTGGAGGGAAATTACACACGTGATTCTCATGTAATTTGTCTGCTCATTCCACTCCCAAATCGAATATCAGGTCA
Organism: Sesamum alatum; assembly: GCA_034509735.1. Lineage (NCBI taxonomy): Eukaryota > Viridiplantae > Streptophyta > Magnoliopsida > Lamiales > Pedaliaceae > Sesamum > Sesamum alatum. The sequence goes on along the minus strand of JACGWO010000008.1, from coordinate 1,631,494 downwards.
TCCCCCTATCCCCCAACCCTAAAAGTCCCTTTAGCCATTCTCTTTCAAATTGCTTGCGATTACTGATTTGATTTCAAGAAAAGCACAAGATCTCAAGTGAAAATAATGAACATTGGCAGATTCGCTCTATGTCTTTGCGGCCCAGCCATCTGATCGAGCTGAGTACATCTGCCAATTTTCACTATCTTCACTTGATTGATCAGATGGCTGGGAAGCAAGGACATCGTTGCGAATCTGCTAATGTTCACTACCTTCACTTGAAATCTTGTGATTTTCTTGAAATCAAACCAGTAATCACAAGCGATTTGGAAGAGAATGATTGAAGAGATTTTTAGGACTGGGGGGTGTGGAAGGGGGGGAGGGGGAATGACCTTATATTCAATTTGGGGGTGGAATGAGTAGACTAGTGGTCATAAAAGATTAGATTGAAATTAAATTTGAAAACATCTGAGTGTTTTTGCAATTGTGTACATTTTAATATTATTTTTAGGAATATTTTTTATAAAGACCAATTTTTAGCTGGAAAAGTGATCGAAATTTCGCCAGATGAGATTGAAAAATAAAAAGAAAAAAATTTAAACAATTTTGAAAATCAATTGAAAACATAGTTACTAAAACAAAAATAACCGTACATATATATGGGTATTTTTCTATTTCTATAATAGTGTATATATTCTTAATTTTGGAACTTGTGATATTTAATTTATTTTTAAATATTTTGATATAATTGATGGTTTTTATTTTAAAAAAAAAAAAGTTGAAGGAGACCGGTAAAATGTAGTCACCACTCCTTGAACCATTGACATAAGTTATGATTTAATAAAAAAATAAATAAATAAATAATTTTGTAAAACATCTTAAGAATTTATTTGATGATTTTTAAATGCAAGAGCTCTTTTGTCTTTTCCTGTCTTTTATTTTTTTTCCTTTTCAAAAGAAAAGTTTCATTTATAGTTGCAAACATCAACTACGAATTGGGCGGTGTTCTTGCAACATGGCTGGTTTTGGAGAGCTTTGTCCTCCATAGCCATCACATCAGCTCCCTTCTTTCTTCTTCTCTGTTCACCCCTTTTTCTTTTCTTCTTCCGACCCAATATTCCCCCTAACTAGGCTTCCTTCCCAATTTGACAAAACCGTAACAAGATCAAGAATTTCATTTATGGTTCATTCATGAGATAACTCCAGGTACTTCAATTTCTTCATCTTTCTTTACATAGCTTTTCTCTCTCTCTGTGTGTGATTATTTCTTGGTTATATTCTTTTTGTCTTGATTCCGTCATGCAAATATGGTAACATAAAGTGCATGCCTTTCTCTTTCCTTTTTGGAGAAATGCATCTGGATATATGAAACCCGTCATTTCTTTTTCAATAATAAAATGAACCACCCAAAAAGTTCCCTTTGATTGCGCTATCAATCTTACCTTTTTCATGTGACAGCCCAGAAAAAAAAAAAAAAGAATCTTTTTTGTTTTCTTTACTTTTGGGTTTCAAGAACTCTTGACACCCTTTGCAGAGGGGGTGGGAAAGTTTAAATGGTTGTTATTTAAGGGAGCAATAAACAGAGAAAGAGAGAGTTTTTTTTGGGAATGATTAGAGGTTGAATTACAGGAGCTAAGCATGGGTTGGTGTAATTATGGGGTTGGCTTTGCATTGTCAACTTGCTTTTCCTTTTCTTTTTGTTTCCAAAGGGTGGGGGAATCTGATCTCCCACATATTTGTCTCTCTGATGAAATTAAGGCGCAGGAAATGTATCCCTTCTTGTGCCTCTCACCAGAGAGTAAGCTGCTGATTCCCTCTCTTTTTCAGAACCTTTTGTGCCCATCTTTTATTCTTCAAAGATATTGATTTGTTGCTTCAGTGAGATATCAAAGCGAAAAAGCTTTATGCTGATCAGTGCTTGTAGCTTCTCATCTTGAATTACATGACGCCTATTTTCTATTCGAATTCGCTTTCAGAATTAGTGTTTTTGTCTTCTGATAAGTGGGCTTTGTACAGATAGGTTAATGAGTACGTGGTCGATGATCTTGCGGTGTTTTAGAATGTTAGAATTGTGTGGGACACTGTCTCAAGAGTGTCTACCTTTTCTTGGAGAAGCAAGTTGCATTTTGATGCACACGTACAATTACTTGCGGAGCTTATTGATCTCCTCTATTGCCGGAAAGTTTTGGAGTTCTTTGTAGAAGTTATTTATTGTATGTCAGGAAAGAACTTATCATGAGAAGTTTCAGTCATTTTGCTTGCTTTGAACTTATCAAAACCGAAATTTTTGTTTGCTTGAGTTTATATCTATTGCAGATTAGTTCTCTATCTTCTTGTGAACTTTACTAGTTTCTGAATTATTGCTTGATTGATGAGTTTCAACATCCATAACTGAAAATTTGAAATGATCAATTATGTTGAATAATGTGATTCTAAGATGAGATCACACTAACTTCATCAGTTTTAAGAGATTGTTTTGACCCCACTAAACTACTTCTGATTTTATCATGCTAGTAAGATTGTTGTTTCTTTTTCACTTTCTCCAATATTCCTCGCCTCTCCTCTTAATCATTGATCAAAACCTTGGTACTTCTCAGACAAAGTTTTAAAATCATTCCATTTATTACTCTGTTGATATCTCTCATTCAAAACTGAGATGATCTGATTTACCCTTGCTGCTTCCTGACAACGCTGGAAGATGTTTTCTGTTTATGGTTCATATTAAAAGAAGGGATATCTTTAATGTTGTTTGGCTTCTATTGCCAAATAAGATGCGGCAAATTAGTTAGGACTTGAATTTTGTGCTCAAAGGGTGTGCATGCGTTCAGGTTGACGAAGATGATCTATACTGGGATGGAAAGAAGCGAGAGGAAGTTTCGGCATCGTCGCATAATTCTGCTCACGTAATCTCACAGTTAGCTCAATGCTTTAGTGAGTAGAAATTATTTACTCTAGTTTGTGAATGCTGCTTCTGTCGTATAATTTTCTCCACCCCTCTCCATTTGTCTTGCTAAAAACAGAAACCACAGGCTCATAACTTAGTTCTTTTGTATTGCCTCTGTTCTTGTATTCATGTTTATTGTTCTTTTGTATTGCCTCTGTTCTTGTATTCATGTTTATTCTTCCCAGTATACATTATAACAAAAGAGTTTTTCTTTGCTAAACTTAGTGGAGTCTACATACTGTTCCTCCTTCCCAATCATTCTGCTTTCTATGTTTTCTATTTCTGCTCCGGTACGCAAAGATGATGGTTTCTATGCAGCCTTTCCCACGATATAACTGAAAATGAAGTCCGAACAACAAAACAAATGGATTACAACAAATGGGGCCGTATGATCTATTCTTAGAGTTGTTAACCATCAAATTTTAGACGATTCCCAGCAGTTTTTGGTTCAGGGAACATCATATGGTGAAGATATAAATGTCTTAATCAGCACATTACCTGATTGTAGTGTGATGTAGCATGTAAGCAAGAGATACTTTTCAAATCTGCATCCCCAAGTTATGAAGGCACTGTTTTTGAGGAAGTAGTAAAATTAGTTTGAACTTATCCCTGGAAAGATCATGCTAAGCTATAAAACTGCAGGATGAAAGAACAGAAACAAAACTAACATGAAGAAACGCCGCAATGATGCAGGATAGTCCTTAATTGATAAGAAATTAGATGCCTGAGATATCCGAATCTTCTTCTAGATTAAATATTTTGACTGCAATTATCAGTTGATATGGATGTAAGAATCATTGAGTTTTATTTTTGTTACATTTTTATAACTGTCACTTTTAACATCCAAGCAGTGATTACGGATAGAATAAAGCACTTTACATATGAGTTCTTCACAAGAGACTTTAGCACATCCTACACTGACGTTAAAAGGCCTGTGGAATGTTTTTAGATTAAATGTTTCAAATAAACTTATCATTCTCAAAATTGTTGTACGAACAGTGTAACTAGTAGACGATTCCTTGTACTGTCTGCAATTGCCACATGTTGGAATCTATGCATCCATGTCTGTAACATTCAGTCAATGATAGAATACTTCTAGGTATTTAGCCTGTGAATGAGATCTCGTTCCTCAGTGAGTGTAATGATCATTCCAGGCTCAAGAGCAGTTATTCCCCCCAGTTCTGCATCATTGCTGGTGCAAGTTAAAAAGAAAATAAAAGGGATATCGTGGATTTCGTTGACTTTGAGTAGTTTCAGGCATTTAATTGACCGAAAAAGTTTGCTTCCGATAAAAACTTTGCATCACTCTCTCTCTATTTTCATCCTTCTTGTGTAATGCTTGCTAATGCATGGAGGGGCAGTTCTGGGGTTGAGCAAGTTAGTACATTCCTTTCTATCTTATCCAATCAGTAAGTCCATTTATTAGTTCCTGATTTGCTTCTGTTGGTTGTAGCTAATGCTATGGTTGGACCACGAGCATGGATAGGAGGGATTTTTAGCCGCTCCAGCAATAAAAAATTCGGAAGCGCCAAATATCTTAACTACACTTTGACTCCTATTCAGGTGATTAGGATATCTACCCCTTAATTACATATTCGCATGAAATGCTTTGTCTTATACTACACAAGCACTGATGCTTCTTATGTCTGTATCCAGACAACTGTAACTACATGTTCATTAGTCAAAGAGAGTGATTTTTATTCATATCTTTATGAAAGCTTCTTTTGGCCTCTTCGAGGAGAACTTCTTGGCTTTTACTTCATTATGTGATATTGGTTATGCTTCTCATGTAACTCACATATTCTGAGTTCGTCCAGGAAGAAAGACTGCAAAGACTTCAAGAACGATTAGGAGTACCATTTGACGAGACTCGCAGTGATCATCAAGTATAATTTTCGCTCGTGTTCCTTTCTTCTTCCCTGTAGTCAATTCGGTCGCATACACACACACAGAAAAGAAAAAGAGAAACGAAAAGAGGGAACCTAAAGTTCCTCAAAACTAGAGAAATACAAGTGATTCTCGAAATTCCTTATGTTCTGTATGTCAAGAGTTCTTTCTCCAAATGCATTTGACATGGAAGTGGAGCGATGATAAGTTAAGCACATAACACTGTTGACATGCCATTGATAAGAACATCATACTGACCTCTATTGCAGGAAGCACTCCAAGCCCTGTGGGATGCTGCCTTTCCAAATGTTAAGCTTAAAGGTTTGATCTCTGAGCAGTGGAAAGATATGGGCTGGCAAGGAGCAAATCCATCGACGGACTTCAGGTGCTATTTCGTATCTTGATTTCGACCCCCTCTGAGAAGACTAGTAGCCTTTCTAGTGATAATATGCTGGAAAATTTGGACTAAAGAGTAAAAGATAATGCGGTCACAATGTATTGAGATGAGTTAAGCTGACACTTTTATCTGCATAGCTCTTACTTGATATCGTGTTTTCTATCAGTACACTTAAAAACATCTTATGCCGTGAACTTTATCCTAAAATTTGAAATTATTGTCTCATTATGCTTCCTTATTGGGCTTAGGGGCTGTGGCTTTGTTTCGCTTGAGAACTTGCTATATTTCGCCAGAACTTATCCGGTATGGTAGATCGCCTGCTGCTTCCAAGAACAATTCTTGGATGATAATCTTTTCGCAGTTGTGTGTAACGTTGATTGCGAGATGGTTTTTGCTAATATGGGTCACTTGAAGGTTTCTTTTAATAGGTTACTTCTAAAGCAAGTTGGATCACGTGCTGAATGGGAGTACCCCTTTGCTGTTGCTGGCATTAACGTTTCTTTTATGCTGATACAGATGCTGGACTTATTTTCAGGTGCGTCAAAATGTACAGTTTTGCCTCGCGACTTTAGATTTGGGGGTGTCTGCAAAAAATATTTTAAGCGGCTTTTGGCTGGATTTAAGCTAACGGAGGGTCTTCGCGAGCAGCACAAGTTTTTGCAAACACTCCCGTCATATCTGATTTACGTGCTCCAGATAATGAAGTTTCTAGCAGCCACTCAAATATGTTTCTCTAATACTCTAGTTTTAGGTTCATATTTTGGATGATTATGCAATATTATTTCTTTTATTTGATGATGTTGAATTCTAATTAATTGTTTTCAATTGTCTAAAATCTTTAAGTTGTTTATGTATCTTTACTGAAGTGTTGATCATTTCCAGTGAAGATTTCCTACCGTGAATAATCTAAAGCTTGTCGAAATCCACACGATCTGACTGTCTTCGTTTTTGTTACAGACAAGCCAAGATGTCTTCCGGGGCATAATTTCGTTAAATTATTAGAAGGTAAAAGTGATATACTAATATCTCCGCTTCTTCTCTGGTCTTCTTTCATCCTCTATATGTTACTGAAAGAGAAACTTTGCTGTTCCACATCTGCAGAAAACGAGGAGGCGTTTGACGTCCTCTATTGTATGGCGTTTGCATTGATGGATGCTCAGTGGCTTGCCATGCATGCTTCATATATGGAGTTCAATGTAACCTCTCTCTCACTCTCACTCTCGCTATAAAAAGCATGAATTATGCCCTACATTACAATGAGTACAAGTACGGCTTAAAAATTGTAGTAAATCGATACTATCAACCAGCAAAAGCATTTGCCATGGTTACCCATGGCTAGAGTTTTGACCTCGCTTGCTGAAACGAACAGCCAACAGGCGACAACCATTGTGCAACTGTGATTAATTACTACGCACCATGGTTTTTGCACTTTTAACCATGGTAATTATAAGTCATAAAAAATGTCATATTTTGTATAATGTCTCTCTTGTTACTTATATATATGTTACTTACAAGAAGTTACAAGTAAAGAAGATCAAGACCTGGAAAACACGTGCTATAGTTCGAACATAAGATAGCTTTTACAAATGTTAACGTCGTGCAGTTTTCATCAGCCTATCCTCCCCTAAAGTCCCGTTTGAGCTCTCCTCGTTTTAGCATAACAACCACGAGAAATAATCTGTCGATTTTTCCACTTCATATGTTCAGGAGGTTCTACAAGCAACCAGGATACAACTGGAGAGAGAGTTGTCTTTAGAAGATATTCACAGGGTACATGACCTGCCGGCTCATAACTTGTTGTATCACTAGTTGTGCTTTTCTCCTGCATTCACTTGCTCCGTTTTGCAATGAGTACCGAGTTCTGGAGGAAAACTGTCGACTTGAGGAGCCAAATTAGGCAGCCCTTTTCGAGCAAGACTAAGCATCGACGAACGCCAGACCGTCTCTCTCCCTCTCTCAGGGGGCAACAGATTCACAGTATATAGCATTTTCATTCTTGTATACTAGCTACTATGTTGATCTATGCAGCATTCATCCATCCATATTTCTTGGTTTCTGATCATGATTTTTTAAGTTCCAACTATTTATTGTTTCATTTTTAGGGGATTTTCTTGTTCTTGATTGTGAGGGGACCAAGGCTTTATTCTATGAATAACTAAAAATGAAACCTTAATTAGGGGAGAGGGGTTGTAGTAAATTACATCGACAGTTTTTGAAATTATGTCTAATTATACAAATATTTTTTATTTTTTATAAAATTATAGGTACACCCCTTGAGGGGTATTTGTGTAATGTTTCGCCATTAAAGAGAGTGTGTACTTATAATTCTACAAAGAGTAATGAGTGTTTGTGTAATTAGATTTAACTTAATTTGATTTCTTAAATTGGGAGCAACACAACAGCAGCACGGTAGGGTGGTACATGCAGAAAGAAGTAACCATTGTTACAATTTATATAATTGGATGAAAAAGCATCATTACACTCTAATGAATTATGGTATAAAGTACGAATTGCGATCAGGTAGAAAGTAGCAATCTCTTCAAAGGTTCCCAGATGAAGTGTGGATCTTGAGAAAAGAGAAGATCGTTGGGTTAGTTGGAGGTTGTCATCTAAGACCCTCTGATACTTAAGTCAGTTCAAAATCAAGATAGATTAATTGGAACTGAGAGTATTTAATGTAGTCCGATGTAATAAATGTGTCTTACCACAAATGAGGTGAAATGTATATATATTTATAGGATCAAATATACCCACTTATCTGGTCCATACGACTAATCTCCAATTAAAATTGTCAGATGATTTGTGGCTCAAATCATGAGTTTTTGGAGTAGGTCATTGGAGCGGGTCGGGTCGGGTGACCCGATCCAAAAGTGAAAGTTGTAGATTCTTAAAATGTTTAGGATTCTTTCTATTTTTCAAGAGAAATATGTCATTTGAGGTTATTTATTGTATTTCTATTGAAATTGATATCCACGTGTTCATGAAAATACATTTACCTAAATGCCAAGCACAATAACATATTTAAAGATATACACACATCATTTCGTATTAGGGTTGAAAAATAAAACAAATTATTCGATATTACTCGTTCAAGATCAATCAAAAATGTTAGAAATTTATTTTATTCAAATTGTGAGCTTAAGTTAAAAAAGAATATATATATATATATATATATATATATATTTTGAAAAAGAAGATATTTGCAAGACATAATGCAAAATTTACGTGGTTTGGGGAATCCTCCTGCGTTCATGGTTACTCAAGATTGGTGTTTATTAAGATTGTTTTCAGTGAATTACAATAATGGGTCACCCATCAACTATTTATATTAGGACAGTTGTAAAGCATAATTGGTTTAGCAATAAATAGACTTGGATGTGATGTTGGGTTAGGTTCCACAATTTAATATAAAAGCTCGATTCGTGGAATTTAAAAGGCAAAACTTAATGAAATAACTCAATATTTTTGTTCAATATATTTTTAATGTCGGCTTCAATTCGATTTGATTAGTTAAAAATAACAAAAATATATTTGAAAAGGTCAAACCACTCTACCTCGATTCGTATTCAATTCAATTGAAACCCATTTGAGCTCGATTCGATAAATAATTAAATTAAACCTAAACACAAAACTTTAAGCTCAATAGTTAATAAATGTAAATAAATAATAGATTTGATTTGATTTATATACGTTTCTATATCCGAACCCAAATTTAAGTATTTCTACTCAAAGTGAAGAAGTGGTGTGAGCAATCCAACTAATCACGACGCACTTACCTATAAAAAAACATCCATAATGGGAGCTTTGTAGATGGTCTAGTGGGATATAATAGTAATTTTTAATAGTAATTCCACACTTGCAAGTGCAGCGAGTCGAGCTCTGCCAAAATTTCAGGCTCGAAACTCGAGCTCGAGCTTGAGCTTGATGAGCCTGAAAAATAGGCTCGAGCTCGAGCCTCAAACAAAGTGATCGAGCTTGTTGCTAACGGGTTGAGCTCACCAGCTCAATTATATAATGAGATAATAATAAAAATAAGTAAAATTGTTCAATCGTCATAATTATTATCGATTAATTCATGGGAGTCGTCAAATTTCAATATATAGGTTATAGGCTTAACGTATTTTTGGTCCCGTAACTTAAGTCATTTGGCGTTTTTCTACTTTAATTTTTTAAAGTAGTATTTTAGTCCTGTATTTTTTTAATTTTCGTAATTTTAGTCTTTTTTTCTCCAGAGTTCACCCTTATCGTTGGAAAAATGCGTGTGCCTCTCACGTTGTATATATATACATATATATATATATTTAGTGGTAAAATGTATTTTGAGATATGTTTCTAACACATGTTCAATGGAAACATATATATTTAACGAAATGAAATGAGATTGGAATTTTCTCACAAGGGAGCACACGATATAGTCCATATTTTATTTTCGTTTCCTATTTTATAAAATTATTTTTTCCTAATAATATGTAGATAAGAAAATTGTTACCAATACCTAGTAATTTCACTACAAACAATGAGAAAATAATGTCACATCAATATCATTATTTCTGTAAAAACCTCACGAATATTGAAGTGATTGATATTCAACCAAATTATAGTCCAACCCTGTTGACAAAATGTCGCAAATTCCAATGTTTTTATGATAAAGAGGTCGTTGATTGTTAGTGGTTGCACTGAAAACCATTGTCTAAACTATTAAAAAGATAGATCCGTTCAATTCGCGAAAGTGAGGTCTCATAATTCTTAAGGTTATAAGTTCGAATTTTAGCAACGTGAGTTATTATTTTACATAATAGTATGTGTAGTTCTACTTTATAGTAGGTATTAATATAAATTATTATAATTGTTGATAAATTATTAGATATTAAATATTTTATATGAATGATTGTAATCGATTTACTCATAATAAAAAAAATAGTTCATTACTTCACTTCAAAAAACAAAATATTATTAGAAAGATTAATATAAGGAGTTTTTGCGATAACTTAATTATTTTAAGCGCTTATTAATTTTTTACTCAAAATAAATTAAAAAGACTATTCTTTTTATTTACATATTGTACTTTTAAACAATTTAAATTAAATTATTTTTATATAGTTTATTAGTAAAAATTGCGAGTATTAAGTTGTTCTCTCAAACACTACAATTATTTTAATTTATTAATATTTATACTTTTGAAATATTTAAATTAAATTAATCTAAGTCAAACTTATGTAGCTTATTTGTAAAGTTGTGAACATCAAATTATTCTCCCAAACACTCAAATTATTTCAATTTTTTTCTTCTTTCTTTTACTTTTGGATTTAACCATTCCCAACTTTCATCATATTTAAAGTTTCAAATTTCTTTATAACTTATTTCTATTATTTCTACTAAAAGTAGAAGTCATTGCGAGTACACTATATATACATGCCATAATTTCATAGGTAAATTACATCAAGACATCATTTGAAGTTAGATTTAATTACACAAACACCGACTACCTTTTGTAAAATCACAAATACGGCCTTAAATGGGATGTTGATGTAATTTATCTTAGGAGTGTACTTGTATTTTTTTTTTTTTTAGAGGATATCTATATAAAAAAATATAATTACAATTTTAGAAAGTGTATTTCTGATTTAATAAAAAATAAAAAATATTTATATAATACCCTCTTATCACAGTGTCGATTTTATCATAAATTTGTTTGATGCTGGCAATATGGTTAGTGGTTGCACTTTTGTGATCAATGTGACGTTTGTTTTGTCGGATAAACAGTGAAATAATTATTATTTTATGTGGACCAATTCTTAAGTGGGAGTTGGAAAAAAAGTCAATTTCAAACTAATCTATTTTTCAAATTAATGGCGAAGAAATCAATTCCAACAACCAACCAAGTATGTGTTTGTGTGTGTGTGTATGTGCAGTTGTGATCAATGGAATACACTATATTAATCAACTGTCGAAGAAAATGATGAAATAAAAAAGTTGGAGGTTTAACATTTGAAAATAATATTAGAAATTAATACTTTTTGTAAAAGTGAGAATAAAATTTCATCGTTATTTTATTTGTTTGAATATTGGCATGTGTAATTTATTTTTCAACTGTATCCATAAACAAGTTTCAATATAGTTTAAGTAAACCTTGATTCCTTCACATACGTGACCTGTCAAGCAAGAAATGGTAAAAGTTATATTGGGAATGCTACGGTTATAGATATCTGGTATCTAAGTCAGTACGATCGAATAGGAAAAATACATAAAATCGTAAAAATGCATGAGTAATAAAAATTGTATCTGAGATATGAAGGGTGGGTATCTAACAGATTTCTCTAATTGGATGAATTCATATGAACCATAGTTTTAGGATTGTTGAGATAGTAATTATGATTTGTACATATTTGGGGTCCGAACGACCCAAATTAATAAGACACGGACTTTGTAATCTATTCTATTATAGAAAAGAAAATATATTTTTTACTCATAAATAGTGGTTAATGATACCGTCACACTGTTTTTTTATAATTGTTGAAAATAACCTACAACTGATAAGATAATTACTTTATTCAACTTTTTAAACTTTATATTAATTAATCAATTAGTTCTTTTCTTTCTAACGTTTTTTTAATCTGATATGTTAGTTAAATATTTTTAGAGAATAACACTTGAAAAACGTACACTTACCCCGTTTTTTTCTTTTTGAAACCCTAAACAACTAGCTTTCAATTGGTCTTGCCTGTTGTGAAGAAGCCGGCTTGACTCAGTTTAGGACGGATATGAGGTGATCAATCCCCTGAAAATCTCTCAACCAATCGAGACTCCGCTACATTATAAATAGACCTCAGTCAGCCTTCATTGGACACACTGAAATCGAGTTTCTCCCTCTCTTTCTCTACTATTTTCTTTCTTTATTTCTGACTAAAAGTTTGAGTTCTTTGTTCCAAACTCTCGCCACAAGTGCACGTGTTAGAGACTTTAGCTGTGTCAATCTTGGAGAGCGAACGAATTTTTATTATTGCACCTTGATATTAATGAAATTTTGCTTTCAGTGCAGTGTTAATTATTCCAATAGATGTTGGTAAATTAACGTATATTGATCGTTGATGTTTGAAATTTATAATATAATTATAACCGATTCACTAAAAAAACAACCAAAATCAAATTTCTAATCTCCAATGAAATTGAATTACCTAATTGTTACTCTAGTTGAACTGTAAGATTACACACCTAAACTTTATGCAATTTATGCATGGCACAAAAAGCCTAGACAATGGTCCCAAGTAATTCGAATTAAAAAATAATAATAATAATAACATACAAGCACGTAAAACATGTGATTGGTCCCCATCAATTGGGCCTACCTAGTTGTACAAATTTTGATTAGGCAAAATTACGTTTTTGGTCCTATACATTTTTTGCCCTGTAACTTACTCTGCTTATACATTTATCCTTTTTCTGACGAATTTATTGTTGAACATCTCGCATTTTGTTCTTTGTTGACAAATTTAGTCATGTCTTGGCAATTTAATCCTATTCTCACTTGAGTATATCTCATTTTTTGTCATGTAACTATATGTCGTCAGGACCAAATTTATCAACACAGGATTAAATTTGCCAAAAATGACCAAATCTGATATATGTTGGACTAAATTCGTCAAAAAAAATGACTAAATATGTAAATAAAATAAGTTACAGAACAAAAAATACTAATAACCTAAAATTAAAGGACTAAAAATATAATTTGTCTTTTGATTATGAGATTTTGAGTTCTAACACACAAATAGGTTCCATGACTGATGTTGAAATCTATATCTCAAGTCCGATGATATTATCGTACACTTCAGTTCGAATCTTTTTATTTTAATTTTATATTGTATTATTTTTCAGAGAAATATACTTGATATTAATTATATAAACGTAACATATGTTAAAATTTAGATACATGATCCAACATAAAATTGCAGTACTTTTTGTCATTATATTTGTGTTTTTACGAAAATTTTTATTATAAATATGTCACTAATTATTACAGTGATAATTCTATGCACAAATTTTGTCACTTATGATTATAGTATGACAAGATTAAAATTTATTTTCACTTAATATATAATTTCAGCGAATAAATAATTTTAGTATTACTCTTAAGATTGCTACTTACCATTTAGTTCGTAATATTATTTTTTGGGCCAATTACAATGATCTCTCTACGATTTGGTATAATTACGAAAAGTTCCTTGTTGTTTGGGAAATTATCAATACTCCTGATGTTTGATGAATTATGTAATTCTTGGACGAAGGCCTGGAATTATCCACTTTGTTCTTACTGTATTTTTTTAAAATTAAAAATTACAAAAAAGAATGGACGAGATGAGTAGAAAAAAATTCAAAAGTTGTAAAAAATAAAAATGGCCAATTGAACCAATCCACTCCCACGAGAGTAGACTTGTTGTACAATCTTGAGATGTTAGGATCGTGATTTATCGATTCTTAATTCTCTCAATAAACTTCTTGGATATATCCTAGTTGAAGTTGTTACTAACTTAAACATTATAGTATTAACATTTGTTCTGCAAGCTAGTCTCACAACAATTTTAGGATCGTCTACTAGTCCTCTGACATATAATGGTATTGTTGGGCTCCGAGTGGTATTACTATTTATTAAGTGCGAGGGCTCTAAAATAATTGAATTTGGTTAGCAAAATATGCATTTACAAAACTTCCCTAAAATAATATATATTTTATTCTTCCACAAAATAACATTTTCTTTAATCACTTGTTTATCAATGGTTTTCTATCATCAGATATGAAGTTAAAATATTTTAGCAGTTATTATAAAATTTTCACTTTATCTTATTTCTCTTTTATTAAATTAAATAAATATAATAAAAATTTAAATTATACACACACATCAAACGCTTTGAATGTGAAAGGAAAGGGAGATACATCAGAAAAATGTGACAACCAGTGGAGCATTGTGGGCCCACCATGGTGTGGTGTTGGGCTTATCCAAGAGTGTTTGTCTGTTAAGGATTTGTTGATAGAGAAATGTGAATGAATGTAATGGTTACCTACTTCAGGGGGACCTCTCTTCATAGTTAGTATCTCTACTACTGTCCCACATGGATCATAGGGACAGAGCACTGATTTTTTAATTATTATTATTATTTATAAGATTTGATGTGATTATACGTAAATTTTTTTTAATTTGAAAAATTATATTTAGTACACACTAAAATTTATTTATGTATAATAAATAGGTTTCTTAATCAGTCAAAATTCACCGAATCTGTTGATATTAGCAAAGAAATTGAATGAAAATCGTTACTTATCATCGATTGATTTATTACTGAATTGTTGTAGGTGAAACAAATCTTTTTATGATAAAACCACCCTTATACATCTTCACACGTTAATGCATGTGAGAAGGTATATGTTCACCGTCATAAGGGTATTTTGATCATAAAAAGATTTGTTTGACCTACAATAATTCAGTAAAGTCAATCGATTGTAAGTATCGATTTCTGTTCAGTTTTTTTCGCTAATATTAAGAAATTCGGTGAATTTGGCCAATGGAGGGACCTAGTTGTCATATAAAAACAAAATTCAGGGATATTAGATGTAATTTTTCAAATCAGATGCAATTTACGTGTAATTACACTAAATTTTAGGAGAGAGGAGTGTAAGTATATGTACATATTTTTTTGTTTACAAGTAGGCACGTATGCTTTTATTTAGCAATATGAATTAATTATTCTAATCATAAATTGGGACCATGGTGTATTTTTGACTAAATTTATTTTGTAAATTTTTGTAATCTATATGATGTTTTTTAAAATTTATAAAATATTAAAATATTAGACAAATTACAATGAGCTCTATTGAAGTTTGGCTTAATTATTAATACCATCTCGTTGTTTGAAAATTTATCAATACCCACACTGATATTTGATGAAATTATGTAGTCCTTGGAGTAGTGACCTGAAATTGTCAATTTTGCGTTAGCTGTAATTGTTTTCTTTTTTATTTAATTTGGAAAAAATTATAAAAAATCGGGCGAGTTGGATGAAAATTAAATTGAAAAAAAATATATTGTCCACTTAATTAGTCCATAAAATAAAATCAAAAATTCTTTAAAAATAAGTAAAATTATAATTTATAATCCACAAAGTTCACCATAAAAAATAGATAGAACCCAACGGTGAGTAATAAATTGAGGTAGTTGTTGGACGGGCTTTAAAATATCGGGATATTGATAATTTCTTAAACAACAATAGAGGTATTTGTAATTATATCAAATCTCAAGAGAGCTCGTTATAATTTACCTTAATTATTATGAATGACTTTTTTATATATTTGGTTTGTAACGAAGTTTTTGAGAGCAGGGATTCAAATATTAAAGATGGAATTTATAAGGCCTTACTGGTTAAAGAAGATATCTTATAAATCCGTGTACGGCTTCAACAGATATATAGGTATTTGTATTATTTCATGAGAAATTATTTTTAAATATATTTTATACGTTTAAACTGTTTAAATTAAACTTATTTCAACCAAAAATTGAACGTGTTAAGTTTTTCCACTTTTTATTTGCATTTCTAAACATTCACAATTTTCACTATAATTAAATTTAGTAATGCAATTTACCTTCCTGTGAAATTGTAAATGAGCAAATTACCCCCCTCCTGAAAAAAAAAATAGCTACTTCCTAATGTTTTTTTAAAACTAATTGACATGGCAAGTCGTCCCAACATGCATATAATAAATAATATGCACATTTTAAAATATATTATAAATAAGTAAATATATATATATAAACCATTGCATCATATTTCGGAAAAAAAAAAGAAAGAAAGAAAAGAAATCAACTTATGGGTAGTATTGGTATAACAAAAAGTTGATATCGCGGTATAAGTAACTGTTTTTTGTGAGTAAAAACGAAGTTTTCTTTTTATATTAGTATAGATGAAACAATTTACCTCCTTGTTAGACAAGTAGGTAAATTGCTACATTTTAAAAAATACAAGAAGATAAATTATTATAATTTTTCATATGGGGTAATTTGCATTTTTTCCTTAAATTTATAATTCTTTTTACAATTTATTTTCACGACCAATGTAAAAGTGTTGCGAACATCTCTGTAGGATCAGAATACCTAACCTGAACAATCTTATCCATCCAACACAATACCCGACCCGATTGAAATAATCAAACGGTCTTCCTTACTCTACTTTACTTGTCCTGAAAACATCAACAAAACACGCGTTAAACCAGGTTTTAACGACACTTAAGGCCACTCATTCTCTCATTCTTCCTTGCAATACTCAACCATACCTAACGCGCTTTCCATTTATTGCACTCTTTCTTTACATTTTACTTACATTAAGTTTACTTTCTAAATTCAAATATATAAAAGGATTTGAAAAATTATATAAATGCCCCCAAATTCTTTTTCTATTAATCTTATAACTGGTCAAGATTTACAAGTTTCCTATTCAGGTCGTTTCGATCCGACCCCAATCCGACTTGAACTCAAATTTGTACAGAGTCATGATGACGGCCCGATCATTCCTAGATCAAGGATTCACGTAAAATCGTACAACCCGAAACATCTATAAATACTAGTTCTCAAGACAAGAATTCATAGAGGTGTTGGATTTGGTACTGATCTGAAATTTGAAATAAGTTTAAATAGGTTTACATTCTGATCTTTCAGTTCAATTTCAGGCCTGCTAGCTTATCCTTATATATCTGCACTCGAGGTCAATGGGATAAATATTGCGTAAATCCCAGTTATAGTCATTCAATGTTTAAGTTAGTGAATTCGGTGGAAGAATAGCTTTGGAATAGTAAATGCGCTAAAAGAAAAGGGGCTATAGAGACGAATGACAAAATTGTACGAACCGATATAATTCGTTGATCTAAGAACGGTAAGACAGTTATGGAGATTCATGACGTCGTGACTCGGGTTCAGATCAAATCGATCCAGAAGAAAGTGAGCGAATCTTTCGAGCTTTTAGTTATTTTTATCATGTTTAGGGGTACAACGGGTATAGGGCAGGTTTGGGTGGACCCGGGACCCGCCCCGATACAAATCCTGCCGGGGCGGGTCTAAATCGGTAGACCCAGTTTTTTTAATTTCTTTTATTTTTTATTTGTTCTACAAATTAAAAAAAATAAAATTTAATATATCAATTACAAATAAAATTAATTGTTCATGATCTAACTCAAATTCAAGTCGAAAACGAATTTCAAGTACAAATAAAATTGTTCATAATAGAACAAATCAAACAATTCATATTAAATTATTGATTATACATTAGTAACAACTTCTTCGTCTTTCTCATCGTTAAGTATTGCGGGACAATTTTTCAATTCATCAACTATTGAACATGTATCTAACAATAAATAAATTAAATGATACAATATTTTGTTAGTGTTTATTCTATGATAATAAAATAAAAGAAGAAACTATATATATATATATATATCTAAATAGGGCGGGTCCTTAAGGACCCGGGACCCGCTCCGGACCCGCTACCCACCCCCGTCTTCAAGTTTTTGGACCCGCACCCGCCCCATAAGCAGCGAGTTTCGGACGAATTTTGCCGGGTTCGAGTTGGATTGCCACCCCTATTTACCGATACTTTAGTCATTTTGCCGAGTTTGGGGTGATCCTCTATCAGGTTTGTATATGAGTTTTAAAAATAAAACATTTATTAAATATTTACATAAGTTCACTATCTATTATATGATTGTACTGAGTATAATATATTTAATTGCAAAATTAATTTCAAGTCTCTGAGAAGTTAAAGTTAAAAGAAAGTTATTTAAAAATATATACAAACTATTGAATTAAAAAATAAAAAAAGAAAGTGAAAAAGAGGGTAGAAGTGGAGGAGGATGGAGATGAGAAGAATAGTATTTTTTTTGAATAAATTGTTTGATATGAAAGAAAAGGAAGTAAATAGCGTTTTTTGTCCAAAAATGTCACATCTCATGTGCAAGGTATGTAACATTTTGGGACTAAAAAATTTGAAAAACGTGTTTTATGAGACTAAAATAACCACCTATCTAAGTTGTGGTACCGAAACAAATAATGTCATAGTCTTATGGGACCAAAAAAGCATTTTGCCCCCTATTTTTTTGTGAAATTACAAATACACCCCTGAAGTTGTAGTTATAATTACATGCACATCCCCTATTTAGGAACAAAATCTTGCAAATACACTCTTGAATTAAATTACATCGGAACACCGCAGTTGGTGTGCTTACAATTTTACAAAAAATAGAGAGTGTTTGTGTGATTAGACCTATTGTCAGAAATTATCCATGTAATTTACCATTAAGAATAATGTGAAAGCTACAAACTAAAAATTATCAAATGAAATTGTTATAAACTTATTTATCTTCGTCCAATATATATTAACAAACAATAAAAATCTGTGATTAAATAATTTTATTTTAAATATAAAGAGTCTAATTTTTATCTCGACTTAGTCTAGTTGCCTAATTTCTTAATTATCAAATTATTCACAGTTGTCCTGGTCCAACATCGTGTGATGCCATGCCTTGCAAATAAAAAACATGCGAGCACAGAAAACGTGATTGGTCCCTAGGACAAAAAATTGTACAAATTTCAATTAAGAGGTTGTAGGGATCTGATTTTCTATTTTAATTTTATTATATTTATATAATGAGTGTAAACATTTCCAGATATATATTTTATTTAAGGGATAATTACACCCTCTTCTATAAGGTTTAATTGGTGTAATTAACGTAAACTTCCTGTGATTTGAAAAATTACATCTAATATCTCTGAGGTTTGCTTATATATAACAAATAGGTTCACTCACGAATTTATTTATATAAGCAAAAAATTGAATGAAACTGATATTGCCTCAATTGACTTTTTAATAACTTATTGTAGGTTAAACAAATCTTTTTACAACCAAACTATTTTTATACATTTTCACACGTTAATGCATATGATCAGGAGATATATCTTCACCGTTATAAGGGTAGTTTAGTCAAAAAAAAGTTTGGACCTTCAATAAGTCAGTAATAAGTCATAGATAGTAAATATCGATTTTCATTCAAATTTTTGTTAGTATCAATAAATTCGGTTAATTTTGGCTAACATAGGGACCTATTTGTTATACAAAAGCAAACATCAAGGATATTAGATGCAATTTTCCAAACCACAAAAGGTCTATGTGTAATTACACCAAACCCTAGGGAAGAGGGGTGTAATTATCCCTTTATTTAATTATATATGGCGTATATATAAAATTAAACAAAAAAAAAATCGGAATAGATGATTGAGTAAATTACTTTGACGTCTCTCGAGGTCGTTCTAATTAATGAAACATCTCATATGTTTTTCAAAATTATAAATACACCTCCTAGAGTTATAATAATAATTACAAATATACCCTCGGTTCAGAAATAATTTTTTCCATGTATACATATATTGTTTTTTTTTAATCACTGGTTCCATTAGATAAAGGCCAAATTATACTGCCACTTCTTAAGGCTAGATCTAATCAAGGGCGGAGGTGGTGCACTGTCGAGCCCCACTCGCCGACAAGGCTTGGCCTCGGCCTAGGGCTATTAGTCTATAAACATTAGGTCTAAACTTTTCTTGCCATTAAAATCAATAATAATCAAAATTTATATTAACTTATTTAAAAAATAATTTTTCAAGATTCTCACTTTTAGTCTCTCTATACTAGTTAGAACACAGTTACCATTTAGCCAAGAAGAAAAATTTCTTTCATTTTGTGATTTTCTCAACACCAAATTATAATTCTTCCCGAAATTCCTCTTTGCCTTTATGCTTTATGTTATTGATTTTCAATTTCTATATTTAGATTTTCGACCAACTTGTTTGTTTTGATAGTTTTGTACTTCATTTTCATTTATTATATAAAATAACTTTAGTGTTTTCAAATCATTTGTTCGGTTCTTGTAGAGAAAGCGCCCAAAAGAATGTGAGAATTGCGAATTATTAAAATGTTTAAATTAGTTGTTCATTATTTTATTTGGTAACTTTTTATTTAAATATTTTAGGACAAATAAATAAGCTTAGATATGAAAATTGATCATGATTTCTTTGTTTTGAAATTTATGATTATATAAATGTAAGTTGTAATTTTTTTTTTAAAAAAGATAAAGTTGTTATTAAGAGACTAAGAAATTTGTTACTCGTAAATTCCAACCCATCCATCATTGTCGGAATAATTTGTTATAAAAATAAACCGTGCTTGTATCATTGTATATATTTAATTTCAACAATTATTATAATATTTTTTTCATGATTTAATAGTTTTATTTATCAAACTAATTAATTAAATTTTAATAGGGCTAAGGCGCTAAGTCAAGTTTATGGCTTCGCCACTGGATCTAATGATACAAATACTCCCAGCTCTTTGTAAAATTACAAGCACACACCTATTAAAGTTGTAATTGTAATTTTCATCGACATTTTTTCAGAGGCAAAAACTTACACAAGTATCCTTAGATAAATTACGATGACACCCCTAAGAGGGTTTGCTTGTAATTTACAATATATGCAAAATATTTGTGTAATTATACTTGACCTCATGGGGTGCCGATGTAATTTATTCTTAGGTAAACAAAGTTGAGACTTGCTAAAAAGTAATCATTTTATTAAACCATTTTCGGAGTTGATACGAAAAAAATATTTGATTATTTTAATTTGTATTTTTAAAGTCAAATTATATAAAAATAATCAGATATGTCCAAATTATTTATTTAAAAATATATTATAATATTATTTAAATTCTGATATATCTCTAATATGCATCTTAAGTCATTCTCACTCTTAAATATTTCAAGGTTTTTGAAATTTCGCCCCTTCACCTTCTATCGGTCTTCTCAATTTAAGTGGAAAATATCTATTTTAAATTTTGTATAGATTTTTATGTGAAATAAAAATATATTTGGACCAGTTAATGAAATTGTGTTTTATATTGAAGTGTGTTGTCAAATTTATATATTTTCAATAAGAGTACATATAAGCAAACATATTTTCACATTAATTATTGTTTCAAAAATTAAAAATTGAAAATGAAAACACAAACAGGCAAGCTATTTCGCGTTGTTTGTTTTTTATTTTTCAGTTATTTGAAGTTGCCAATGAGGCCTAGTTAATTAGTAAATCTAAGACTCCGTGATCAATTCGCCTCCATAATCAATAAGTCATGATTTGAACTCCACTAATGTGTGTGTATTGGTTTACTTTAATAGTAGTTGTTAGTCTACTATAATAATTATTATTAATTAGTTATGCACATTTGATATGAGTAATTCACGTATATTGATTGTTAAACATTGAAATTTATGATATAATTGTAATCGATTAAAAAAAAAAAAAAAAACAAGCCTTTGTTTACCTATATCTTTAGAAAACACGTGTGTTTTAACTTATTTTTTATTTATCATTAATTAATCCTACTCTCTTCATAAAGTGTGGCATTTGTTTCTTGTCATTTTTCTACTGTCCGAAAAACATCCAAAGAATTTTGAATGTTTGCTTATGTCTGTATAAAACACACAGTTCGATATGTTTTAATTTATCTTTATTTGTTTTATACTAATTCAAAACGCAAAACCAAATACATCAAAAACACTTGAAATAAACACACATATTTCTGTCTTTCTCTTTAATTATACCAAAAACACAAAAGTACCTTAAATTTAGAACCAAACAAAACATTCGGTCAAAAATAAAATGGTGAAAGATCTTCTAGCACACTTTGATATCATACAATAATGTCACACTCATGCGTGTTTGGTAGCATTCCATTTATAAAATACAAGTAAATTCAATTAAAATTAAACACGTGTTAATTCATATGGGGATAATTACAAGTCCTTCCAATCCTGTACGGAATCCAATGAATGGTATAATGATAATAAAATATCGTTCAATTCATTGGATCATAGTCTCATCGAGTTTGCTCTGATTACAATGTTCTATCCTAAAATTTGATATAATTACACATAATTTTTGGTGGTTTTAAAAATTACATTTAGTAACATTTGTTTATGTCCAACAAAGATCCATCCGTCAGTAAAATGTACGAAATTTGCTACGATCAGCAAAAAGATAAATGAAAATTTATATTTACCCACCAATTAACTTATTACAAACCCAGTGTCGGTCAAATAATTTTTTTTTTAACCAAACTACCCTTATACATCTTCATGCTTATAAGAGCGGTTTGGTTATAATAAAACATTTATTTTATCTATAATAAGTCAACGGAGTAAATGAAGATTTTCTTTCATCTTTTTTGTTGATGTCAACGAAGTTTATAACACACCTAGCAAACAGATATATTTGTTGGACGAAAACAAACTTGAAGGGTATTAGGTTTAATTTTCCAAACCACATAGTCTACATGTAATTATACCAAACCTCAAGAGAGGACGGTATAGTTATCCCCTCATTAGTATGATATTAATGTGTGACTTTAAAATGTGCTAGAAGATCCCCATCGCAAAAACAAGGGTAAACTATAAAACATCGTCTATCCATATTCGTGTAACACAGATATCACGTCCACACACGTATTATATGCAGCTTCACTTATAAATTGTAATTCAATTTAATTATATTTTTTCTTTAAAGAAAAAAATATTAATCACTTATCGATGTGATGTCAATATTTAACGCGAAAATGTGATAAAAAATCCACACAAAAGACTGCAACATTAAAAAAGTATGGGCACTTGTCAAGCAAGGGGCCCATCTTTCAAATGGTGTTAGACTTATCTAGAACTACTCTTTTTTTACTCCTTTTGACTAGAATGGTCCAAAAACATTAGTTGAAAGAGATTAATCTCATGGACACCTAATATTATAAAAATTAAGATGAGTGCTTTTTCCCTTGGATTTCATTATTAGTGGCTTCATGGTATATAATTAATTTATATGGTATTTTACTAAATTTATTTAAAGTGTTCCATTAACTATGGTGTTGTAAATGGGATTTTTTTTTAAGATTATGAAATATTTAATTTTATTTTAAATGACTTCTTGAAGTACATAGATAGAATAAGTCGTTCAATTTTTAATGTAATAAAAATCTTATAATCTTATATATTTCTTAAAATTAGGTCATGGAATTTATAAAATACCAGGAAAAAACTTTTATATTTAATATAATTAAAATTAAAGAATGTGATTTTTTAAAACAGAAATTATCATACCTGCAATATTTTATAAATTCTCAAACTTTTTATAAGATATCTTATAAAACTATAAACTTATCCATACACACACTCTCGAAGATAGTGTTTGGTTAAGCATATTTAATAAATTTAGGGATAATTACATTCACACCCCTAACATATAATCTGTTTATACAAACTATCCTCATCTTTTAAATAATTACACATACACCGACTATAATATAAACATCATTTACACAAATCACTCCTATTTTTTTATAAAATTACACTTACACCCTTCAAAAGTATACATTATTACACAAAAAGATGGTTTCTATAATTATACAAAAAGCAAGAATAATTTGTATAAATAGACCATAAATCAGGAATGTAAATATTATTATCCCAAAAATTTATGAACTCATACATTTTATAACTCTCTTTTTCCAAAGAAAAATCAACAAAAACACATGTGCATCGTCTTGCAAGCTCTGAAACATCTTATAAAATATTTTAAAAAATTATTCTGAATTGGATATTCATAATAGCAAAACAAGGAAGAAGAAGAAAGCATTGAACTCGAAAAAGTTGTCAAAGTTCTTTAACTAATGAGAGAAAAATGTGCAAAGCCTGAAAACATTTGTTCACCTGTACACAAGTCCTTCCGACACCAGTAACAAAGTACACCATTGAACTAACTTCACAGTTAACAGCCCCCCAAGAAACTTCCCTCTCCTCATACAAACTCTGCCTTGAAACAAGCCATCTCTTGTACAGCTAAAAAAAACAACAAAAGGGCGTTCATTCGCTCGTTCGTTTGTTCGTTAGTCTCACCTTTACTCGTCCTAAAGATTATCGACAAAAAACGGGCGTTAAAAACCACATTTCTACAAGCTCGTAAAGGCCACTCGTTTCTCTCGCTCTTTCTAGCAAATACTAAACGTGAAGAGGCGGGCTTCTAATACTCAGACCTATGTAGGAGGGCTTACACGAGAAATTTTTTTGGGTGGTCGTTGCTTTTTAACCGTGCCGGATTCCCATGAAGTAGTTGAAGTCGTGGTGTTGGACCCGTAATTGCTTTAGCCAAGAATCAGCCACGCTCAAAAGCGACACGATCCTCTCACGGTCCCGGCCACCCTTGTCTGATATCCACACATCTCCTTGCATCTTGTAAGTGGCCAAACCAAACGGAGGGAGAGAGATGCTTTCCCCTTCCTTTCTTTTTCTATCAACATTCTCAACGTCGTCGTCAAAGTCCATATCTGTCATAATTCACACCACCATTTGAGCATACTTAAAATGGACGGAAAAAGAAATTCCGAAAGCGAAAGAGATAAAAACAAGGCCCGAGTTTATTGTAACTGATTTTCGTACCTTGAAAAGAGGAAGAAAGGGTATGGTATGTAAGGAAGCATGTTTGCAAGTCTTTAATGGTTCTACCAGTCGGAATGTGATATATAGGGTACCTGGATGTGATTCACAGAGATGAATTACTCAGCAAATTCTAAATGCCGGGTCGATTAATTGCATTTCACCACCCTGTGAAAATACTGATAGGCATAAAACCTTCCTGAACAACAGAAAAATGGCAACGTGACCCCTGAACTTTCAGAAAAGGCTCATTACCTCCGGCGATAGGGAGTCACATTGACTTTCTTCTTTAAAGTTCAGGGGGTCGCATTGCACTTTCTGTTCTTCAGGATTATTTTTTTGCCTATTATTATTTTCCCGAGGGCGCCTGTTACATTTCACCCAATCCGGTCCCACATCGCTCCATGTGTAAATAAATAATAATTATTGCTAGAAGTCAATGGAATGACAATCTGGAGAGAGACTAACCAGGCAACAGCCATCCAACTAGCAGGTGAAAGATCTACACTTCTCAATGACATTAATCCAGGATATCTTTGGCCTATGCTACTGATCTGCGGACAAAATAACAACGGTTAACTACATGTTTTGGCACCACATTCAAATCAAATGAATAGAGACAAACGTCACGTTTCACATTGGAATTGTTTTAACTACTGAAAAAGAGTATCAATTAAAACAAAAAGAAAAAAAGGGAGCTAAAGAACGATATGTCATCAATGTAGGAAAGCAAGAATATATTCTAGTCAGGAAATTATTTACCACACAAGAAAGGCCGGTTTGTAGTTAAAATCATGAGAAGAAAGAAGAATAAAGGGCCGACCGATAATAGACATGACAAAATATTCTCATGAAGAAACGGCAAAAAAGAAAAATAAAAAAGAGAAGTATGTAGATTCAATTTCAAAAGCCGAAAGAACTACAAAGTCCTTATAATTCGATTCCATCATATCCATACAATTTGCTTCTCCTTTATTGATTCTCCATATTGTTTGCGGAAGTAATCTCTAATCATACACTTGAAGCAAGAAAACATGATATCAAAACTAAAGACGAGAACTTAAACATGTTTAAGAGTGCATAAACTTGTAAAAGAATTACCTTGTCCATAAGAGGAACTCTTCCATACGGAGATGATCGCTCAAAGTACTGAAAGTAGAGATTACCCAATCTTTCATTTGGATGCCAGAAGCTATCCTGCTCGAATACGCCTTCCTCAGAGGAACATCCATCCCACCTCGACAACTTTTCACTCTCGCTCTCATCACTGAATGAATCGCTGAACGAATCCCTCGTCTCGCTTACAGAGTCAGTCTCTTCCCTGTTCAAAATACAAATGATCAAGCATTCGAAAACTTTCACAAGCAAATGTAGCTCAGAGCAACACCACACCCGAATTTCTCCTGAAAGAAAGCCCCGTCATTTATAATTTCGAGCAAATGTGCACAGCAATTACAAGGCATGATCAAAAAACCAATAGAAGCAAACAACTGAACTTTGAATGAAAGCAGTAGCAGTGCATTAAATGGACTACTTGTCGACCGACCAAATGCAATTCAACACCAACATTACAAGAACTCAGCAAAAACCAACATTTGTTACTCATCCGAATCATAGGAAAAGCATTAAATGCCGATCAAGTTGCAAACAGCATTACCTTAAACAGTTTGCGGATGAACTGCTGGTGAAAATTTGGATAGCAGAGAGATAAGGGACGAAATATTGGATTAAATTTTGGCCATCATCAGAAAGGATTGGAACTCCAGCACCATAAGCACTCCATTCATCAAAACTATTCCAAAGATCACCAAGTACAAAGTAGTCCACTTTTTCTCTTTCCCATGGATGCCATAGCCTATTAAGCTTCCTTGTCTCGCTCTACCCACAGAAAGAAAAAACAAAATCAAATAAAAAAATTAAAAAGAAAACCATTAATCAATGAGAAAACGAGCCAAAGAACTCAAATTCAGAAGACCCAAATGTCAAGAATCTCAAGAAATATAACGAAACAAACAATTTATGTAGCATTGACAATACAAACATTACACATCTATAGGCAGAAAAACAAAAGCCTCAAAGATTCTTGTTTTGGTATATAAGAGAACAAACCTTGGACAGGAATTGAGATGGGACCACGGGTGTTGTGCAATCCAAGAAGCTTTCAAGGTTTGTCTGCATTGAAACCTTGTCAAAGATCATCATAATTTTCTTCAACACACACACACACACGCAGAGGGAGAAAGAGAGAGAAGAGAGAAAGAGAGAGAGTGAGTTTGCTCTGATTCTCTCTCCTAACTCTTGTTGAAAACGGAGAGAAAAGCCCAGAGAAAAGGAAGAAAACAGAGGAAGGGAAAAACAGAGGAAGGAATTTATGGGGAGAGGAAGAGAGAAATTGACGGGATTTTCTTTCTCTTGGTATGTGAGAAAAGGAGAGATAAATGGAAAAAACTGGTCTAGGAAACAAAGATTACTATCCTTTGACGTTTGGACAAACCATTGGCAAAAACCGCAAGTCTTTATCAATTATTTTTCCTTCTTGGAATAGGAAAAGTTCCTCAAAATTCCACTTCTCAACCAAACTTCTCCTCACCGGAAAACCCGGATTGAAGCCAGATTTTCCATCCCCGGCCAAAACCCCAAATTCTAATCTCTTTTTTGTTTTTTTTCCTTCTTTCTCCCCCCTAACAAAAACCCGGAATTTTTTCTTCAAGAAAACTCTCACCCATCAATTCAATGGACACAACAAAGCCAACCCACGAACCCAAAACACTATTCAAGATCAACACAATTCACATTAAACAAAAACAAAAAAGAAAAAAAGAACATTCCGTTTCATTTTTCCCCAGAAAATGACATGCACCCTGTTTTCCAAATTCCAAGATAGCCCCGCAAATTACGCTTTTATGTGTGTGCGAAAGCGAGAGGGACGAAGAGTTTTGTACAAAGCAACGAAAAAAGAAAACAAATACAAAAGTTGAGCCAAGAAACGTTTGGATCACGCGAAGAGAACCCAAAACCCAGGCGTTTTCTGAGCCAAGAAAATGAAAGTTGATCCTCTCTCTTTCTATACTTATGCTCAACAGAAATCCATCGTTTCTGATAAAAAGCGAATCAACTTTTCTTGAAAAAGCGAAACCAGCCACCCCTCTACAACTGATCCATCGTGCTCTGTTTCGACATCAACTTTCACACCAGGATTTTGGGTCATCACTGTGTAAAAAGCAAGTGCTCGAATGCGTGTGCGTCTATCTAGTGCGTGCGCTGTGTGAGCGAGAAAGTGAAGAAGAGTGAGGAGAGAGAGAGAGAAGAATTATTAACGCCAAAACACAAGTGGGGAAGATTTTCCTCTTCTCCTCATTTATCAGACTCCTAACATGTTTTGTGTATCTGTCTCCTCAAACTTTCTCCACTGAAAGATACGTGTATTTACTTCTTCTCTTTTATATTTATTATTTTTTTCTTCTTTCTTTTAAAAAGAAAGAAATAATAAATAAACAATATTTATTTATCTAAAAAAAGATTCAATGAGTAAGACTTGAATTTTAGACTTAGGACCTTAGTCTTGATTTTAAGCTACAACTTCACTCACTTATTTACTAAGTTTCTTTCATATTAATTTATCTTTTATCTTAATATAATTAATTATGAAATTCTTAAATTCACTTAATACAACCTTTTTCATTCATCGAACAACATTAAATCACGAGAGTGATGATACAAATAGTCCCACTTAACGCTACTTAATTTAGTGATATCGTAGATGTTCCTCTCAGCTCGCAGTATATCGGGTAGTTGGATATCTGACACGTAGTGCATCTTTTGAAAATGATGAGTACATGGCGATCATCCAAATTTGTACACCCGAGTGCAGTACGAATTTGCCCTAATTACATACAGGTCAAGTGGAGCTGTAAATTATGTATAAGAATATTTTTTATTTAATTTGTGATATTCTAGTATCTGATCAAACTCGATCTGGTCTATAATTTTCTCTTCACAATTCTTGTCAAAATTGTGTTTAGTCGAACTTCCAACTGTATTGCAGGTGCTTTTTGTTTTACCTTGTGATCAACCATCTTATTTGTTTGTCGTACATAAACATGTGTCATTTAGAACAGGAATTGGAGCAAATGTGCTTGTTCTTAATAGAAAAATCAAAATCGGAGTCAACCAAAAATGCCACCCAACCATAGTTACAGGACATGAAATGTATTTTTTCGTAATATATTGATGAATTAAATAATATAATTGCTTGATTTAGAATAAAATAACCAAAATTAGAATATTAAAAGAATACAATTTTTTATACTTTGGGTGAAGAGGAACTATGACTTTTGGCACATTCTATTTTCTAAGTTGGGAAAATGACAATAACTTCAATGGTTAACAGATAATCATTATCAAATAAAAAAAAATAACAGATAATTATCAAGCACAAACCCTATGACCTCTAAAGGAAAATTCTCAATTGGTTCAAGATTTAAATGCAAACCTTCCATGTATCCAAATTTTGGCATGGCAAATTGCCTAATTAAGAAATTCCTCAGTCGTCCATGTGGTATGATTACCATTCAATTTGATTATTTTTGTAATAGGTCATATTAATAATTATTTTATTACTTCACCTTTTTATATCTTGAGGATCTATTCTAGTTTGACATGGT
Source organism: Sesamum alatum (assembly GCA_034509735.1). Lineage (NCBI taxonomy): Eukaryota > Viridiplantae > Streptophyta > Magnoliopsida > Lamiales > Pedaliaceae > Sesamum > Sesamum alatum. Next base: position 1,602,069 of record JACGWO010000008.1, on the reverse strand, counting down.
GTTTGTGAAAACTGCAAAAATGATAATTATATATATGATTGCACTATTGATGTTATGATACTAACTGAATTGAAAATTGTGGTTGTCATATTATTATAATCAAATGGTAGTTTTGAGGGGAAAAAGAAAAGGAAAAAAAAAAAAAAAAAACAAAGTTAATCAATCAGGTTTTAGGTCGAGGTTCAGATTCTATGAACATATGTGGAGTCATGAATTCGAATCTCATTAAATATTTAGATATTTATTTCACTTTAATTGAGTCTGTTATTATTTATATATTATAATATTAGTAGTTGTGGTTTGAATATTATTAAGGTATATATTGATGTAATAATGGATGTCTTGAGAAAATAATGTAATCATAAGCACGTGCACTTGCCCGCAGCTCAGGTCGAGATTGGGTTTAAGTATAGATCTTTATGGAAGAAATTTAATTAAATTTCCAAGTGTGGATACTAGGCAAGTTTACGTCACGTGGAGGATGATTGTACGTGCAACAAATCGAACTGGTGTAATAGTGATTCCGCCATGAGTATGAAGTCCTATTTTTCAGAGGGCCAAAACCTCTGGTTGCAACCCTCCAACCATTATAAACTGGGTCTATCATTTCATTTCATTTCATTAGTATTTGAGACTAACATCCTAGCAATAATACCATTTTATTTGGTTCAAATCCCCAAACAATTGTGAGTTATTGTATTAGTCCCTAACTAACATTTTCTTTTTTTGATAAAATTGGTCTTTTTCGTTAAATCCGTTAAAATGGATGAAAAAGATCACGTGCTTAGCATGTGACGTTGGCAAGGAGGGAAAATAACAATCATTTCTAGCTCATTTCCTCGTTTCGTCTTCATTTTGCAAGAAATGGCAATAAAAACAACCATTAAAAGGGAAGAAAAGCAAAATCATGTATAAATTCATCCTCCCTGAACGACAGAGGTCAGCAACAGCAAAAATGAGCGTCAACTTATCTAGTTGGAGCAACAAGTACACCAACACTCCAAGACAGAGTGAAACCTAACCTCCAATTTTTCAGTATGACTTGAACTGTCATTGTTGACGAGTTGGATATCAAGAAATCCAGGTAGAAGATATTGTGCTTGCTCAAATCATGGGTAAGTTGCTTGAATTTTTATTTTATTTATTTTTTGTTTTTCATATGTAAATTATTGGGGATATTGACTCTTTTATTTTCTAAACTAAAATAGAAGATGGGTTATTTTGCCTTTTTCCATTGGTTAGATGATGAAATATGTTAGAGATCAAAGATGATCACTCCTGATTGCTCAGAAGAATTAACAATTTGGAAGATGAGGTGATGAACTACACGAAAGATGAAGAGAAATTGGAGCAAGAAAAAGAAGCAAATAAAAGAAGGAAGAAGAAATTGTTGGATGAGATGATTGCCACATACAACAAAAGGTTGAAGTTGATTTTTATGCTTTTATCAATTTTAGTTTCTTGATTATCATAAATGTGATTAAAATGGCCAAGCGAACGGATGATTGGTAGGGCTGCAATATTTGCTTTATGGAGTAATTTGGTGTTTCCTATTGAATTGGAAAAAAATGCAAATGCCCTCTTAACATGCGAACTGTGCAAAAATCTCTTTATGAAAAAAAAAAATAATAAATTATCTCCATATTTTAAAAAATAAATAAAAGAAACCCCCTAGAGACTGCATGAGCCTATCAATGAAACTCTTTCGCTGCCCCCTTGCCTCTCCACCCTTTGCCCCCAAACACCTTACCCCTCAACTGCCGGCCCCTTCCCCCTCCCCCCTCGCCTTCCTCTCTCTCCCGATTCCCCCTCCCCCATTGCGACCCCTCGCTTCCCCCTTTATGCCGATATGTCTCCCCCTTCTCCCTCAATCGGCGCCCCTTTCCCTTGCCATTCTTCTTCCCTCTTCACCGTTGCCGTCGCCATTGCCTCTTCTCTCTTTCTCTATTTATATATATACATATATAACTTTGAATTGTATATATAAATATATATTACATATGTCTAAGGCACTGAAGCTCTTTCGCCCGTCGACAACTCTAATTGCTTGGAGCTCGCTGCTAACGAGACCTCTCAAGATTTCCAAAGCCCTTGTTATTTTTCCTCCTTGCCAACATCATATGCCAAGCAAGTGAATTTTTTCATCTATTTTAATGAACGCTTAACGGAAACGACTAATTTTATCCCCCAAAAAAAAGTCAATTTATGGACTAATACTGTAATTTGTAATTGTTTAAGGATTGAAATCGAATCGCTGGTATTATTTAGGGACAAAAAGTGTAATTCTTCCATAAGAAACCCTATAGTTATATATATTTCTCTGTCATGTTAAGAAAATTCCAAAATATTTCTTAGTTCACTATTTCTCAAAATTTATTGTGTTGTGTTACGCGTTAATAAATCATTATATTTTGAAAGATAAATTGCCAATACCATTAGCACCGACTTAGGACAACATTATCACTTTAATCAACACACAACTACAACATCATTCTTACTAACAAGAGATATAAAAGATTATAAGTTAAAAAATATAAGAGTTTGAAGACCTTTAAAGTGGATTAGTGGTACAAATAAATTAAACTAACAGCATATGAAGAAATAGAATTTGGTAGGAAATTTAACAATTAAGTGTATATATAATCGCTTATGATAGGAAAATTTGCTTTTATTATACACATCAGTCATTTATCTTTATTTATTTATTAAATTAGAAGTAATCAAATTAGAATAAATAAAAATATTATTAAAAATTTATTTTAATAATTTTTCAACCCTCAAAGTTTCACTTTTGGATCCGTACCTAATTATATTTAAGACACAAACTAAGAATTAATTTAATAAATTCATCATTCTTACAACATAATAAAAATTTAAATCCAAAGTTTATAACCTTAATCACTGACAAAGACCTGGGTTGAAGAAAATGGTTGTATTCGTGGAAGGGTATTATGGGGTTTTCAATTTAGGTATTACAGTCAACACAAATATCAAACAGTAGTGATTGACAAATCTGCTCCAGCCTTAAATTCATAGTAATAATTTATTGTACGAAATATTAATGGATATAATTACACGTGGCGTCCGAATCTCCCCGTCGCGAGGAATGCATCCAATACTCTGCACCTCTCTCACCCGTCGCTTTCAACTTGTCCTGTGTGCGCATGGTTGTTTACTGTGATAATTTTATACATAATTTTTTACGATAGGATTGTGATCAGATTTTTATATTCTTTACTCATATTTGATGTTGGATTATTTTGTTTATTATTAATATTATCGGTATTAACATGTAATTGACTTGATAATGTTGTAGAATTGAACTCCACGTAATCACAATATGCAGTAAATGATGAAAATGTGATCGATAAAACGTTGTATCTTAATTCTCCACAACAAGATGATTGATTTCAATCTACTTTATATAAAGTTTCACCAGATCTATTTCCTACCTTTATTGTATATTGTGATTATGTGGAATTCAATTTTACAAAATCATTAAGTCGGTTGCATGTTAATACATGTGTGATGATAATTAGCAAAATGAGCCAATACAGAATGTGGATAAGGAAATAAGAAGACATCGGCGACACCGTTAACACCGCAAATGTGGGACGGGCTGGCATTTTTTACATATGCAATTAGTAATTTTTGTAATAATTGATTGTGCTTTTTTCTCTTTAATAAAATTTATAAGTTTATTATCTATACTATATATTATTAAAGAGGGTCAATTTGGTGTCCAAATTAATTGGTCTGTCATTTTTTTAAAAAAATAATTAGTTGATTATTTTTTAACTTTTTCACTCATTCCATAACTACTCTTTGATAGTTTTTTCTTTCTCATGCATTCTTATCTTATATATATATATATATCTTATAAATATATATTAAGTAATTTTTCACTCTACAAAAAATAAATAATATAATTTATCAATATATTTTATTCAAAATAGTTTTTAAAATTTATGCACATATATAAAATGTGCCACATTTACTAGTAAATTATAATTAGTAAAATGCTTTAAAATTATAATTAATAATTATTACAATTAATAAATAAATCTAAAATTTTAAAAAAATGAAGTCGTGGATTTCAATCAACGACTTTGAGTTGCGGATTGAGTCCACAACTCAAGCAATTTTTTAAAATGAAAAGTAAAAACATATGCAAGTTGTGGATTCAATCCCCGATTTGCTCTATTTTTGTTATAATTGAAAAAATAATATTGTTTATGTTATTTTTTTACATTTATTTTAATAAATAACCCCATAAGTTTTATCATCGATGATTATTGATGTGGTTGTGGTTTTGAGTCAAGGAGTGAACGAAAAACTTACCTACGATACATTAATACTTTTCAAGTCCAATTTTTTGTTTAATGATGAGATTTTTAGAAAGAGAGAATGTGGAATGTGTTGTCAAATCATAAATAATAACCTGATTCAAAAAATAATATATTGAATATTTATAGTTGTGTTGATTGTTTTATGGGTGTACATATTTATTATGTGACTTTCATTAAAAATACTTTTATGCCCTTAAAAATAAATAATTGTTACTATCATTTACATCAATTATAATGTGAAGAGGCCAAAATTATTATTACTAAATATATATGTATCTTCACTTCACGGGTTTAATATTGTCACTTAATAGGTAGAATCATACTTTTGGTCCCTAAACAATACGATTTATACAATTTGAATCACTAAACAATTAACACTTACATTTTTGGTCCCTAAACTGATATTTTATTAGGGATAATTTCAATTTTTGTCCCTAAAAGTTTTTAAAATAATCATAATTAGTCCTTTTCGTTAGTTTACCGTAAAAACTAACAGAAAGACTGCACATGCCGTAGACAAAAAAGGAATATGTGGATACCAAAATGTATTTAATGACTTACTTAGGAGACCCAAAGTGAAACTATCCCATATTAGTAATTACAATTTTGTACAGATGGGTAATTGAAATTATCTTGTGTTAGTTTTAATGATCAACTAACAGAGAGGACTGACTTTGATAATTTTAAAAAAATTTAGAGACCAAAATTGATGAGGTCGGAACATACGAAGGAAGCACTGAAAAAAATCATGTATGTATAATCTAATTCATAGTCAATTAACGAAAATAACCAAAATTGTAAAAGGGATAATTTCAATTTCTGTCTCCTAAGGTTTTTTGAATTAGACATAAATGATTTTTTTCGGTGCCTCCTTCCGAGTCTCACATGCGTGGCACATTTGTTTTTTCATTTAAATTAATGGTCAATTGACAAAAATGACAGAAACAGTTAAAAAAGTGCATATTTATGCACTAAAAGTGTAAGTTGTGATTGTATTGGGATTAAACTTGAATAAGTGATATTATTTAGGGACCAAAAGTATATTCTCACTCATTAATATTATTTTTTAGTGAGTTAATTTAACTTCTTTTTTAATACAATAATTTAATTATATACTTTAATATAATCAATGAGATTGTGCACCACACGAAATATTAAGGTTTAAAATTTTGGTAATTGTTTCAATGATTAAACAATTTGTTGTAATTGGCATGCACAAGTTGTTAATTTGTAATAATGATTTAATCTAAAATGGATGCCATTTATGATGGGAACCAATAGATTAAATGAAATAGAAGAAGAGTGAAAAAGAGATTTATCGTATATAGGAATATGATGGAAAAAAAACCTTTGGACCTTAATGTCTATATAAGGTAGATGTGGGGATGAGTTTAAGATTCGAAGGATGTTTGAAGCGTTAAGGAGACTAGAATGAAGATGGGGTTGGCCCGCTGCCTGTCCTGGCTCGGCTCCGTGCACAGGCATTAAGGTGAATGTCTCAATCTCAGTATCTATCTTTTTGCAGTAAAAATATTTGTATTTATCTGATAAAACCTGGAATAATGTTTTTGACCAAACAAAACAGAATTTGTTTTTGTAAATCTGAGTTTTAAATTTGTTTTTATAATTGATTTTATAAAATCTGTTTTTGTTCAAATTTAAAATTGCTAAGAATTAATACAATTTTTTTTAAAAATTGAATACAATCTTTAACTGTATTCATCAGGTTTTATTGCTAAAATTGGAGCTTTCAACTCAGATTTTATTGTTGATTTTTGGGATTTCAACTCAGATTTTCCTGTATAATGATGCAAAAAGTCACACTTCAAAAGCCCCTCAAGCAAAAACAGAAGTTTACATCTCCTCTTCGAAAGCTCTCTCAAAAATGCGAGTTCCTTTGAGCCCTCCCCCGAAATTCAGATTTAGATTTTTTCTCTTGTGTCGACTAAGTGTTGTGCAAGGTCTTTTTCAGTGTAGTGTAATACTAAAAAACAAAATAGTCTTATTTTGAAAGAAGTGATATTATACCCGAAGCATTTTATACAGAGCGTCTAATTTCTGTAATACAAGCAAAACTTAGTTCTGTGATTCGGTTGTAATGACTTCACCCTTTCTGTCAAGTCCGTCAAGGTTTTGAAATTCAGACGACCACTTCACTGGTCTAATTGCTGATTGCAACAACAATTGCACGACAGACTCGACAAAGTGGAAGAGCTTAGGAATGACCTTGTCAAGTAGGCGTACTACTACCATTGGTCTGAAAGGAGGATTGATGAACTGGAAGACAAGAATTTAGAACTCTAGTGGGAAATACTTGAACTGAGTTCAGACCAAGAAGATGAATTAAACCAACTCAATCAAGAGAACCATCAACTTCACAATGAAGTGATTGAGCTCATTCTACAATAATTCGTAGAGATGCATCCTAAAGAACCAGAGGAGGACCAAATGGAGATTCCTGACGAGGATGATGAGCTAACTGATGAAAGCGTTATCGACTGAGTCGTATACTGAGTGATATACATGACCTGTCCCCGTACAACTCGACTGAGCTAAGTTTATTCCTTTGTTTCATTCAATGAATGTGACTGAATAACTGTTTGGCTCATTTTCAATACACTACCCCTCAAAATGTTGTTTTCAATACAATTTAATTAGTTGATTTTCCAATTTTCTTCTGAGACTCGAATTCGTTATCTATCTTTCATAATAATAAAGTGCCACTATTAGGCCACATTACGCTCCCTAACTAATAAATACATTCTTCAACCTCAAGAGTTTGATGATAAATGTGTCTAGTTAATTTTTAGAAGCTAACATAATAATATTAAATAAGGTAAAACGTTATAAATGGTTCCTTAAATTTGTGTTCAGAATCATTTCTATCATTTATTTCATCTCATGATATTATCAATCATAAAGTTCATATTTCGTATGATTCCAATCACTCGATCAACTTTCGGGCAAAAAAGTCACTGGAATTTATATTTTTGGACCATTTTACCTGGAAAAATCATGATCAATACAAGTGTTTCAAGGGATTATAATGCAAAATTAGACTTGAAAATTACCATTTAACCCTAAAAAGATTGAAATTTTGTTGACTCGTTCATGGAAAGTTGACCGAGGGACTGGAATGAAACAAAATATGAGGTAAAATTATACTTTTAGTCCCTTAGGATATGGGGTTCAACATATTTACTCCTCTATTTTACGAAATGTGCAAAATAATCTTAAAATTGGAAAAACTCGACACATTTAGTCCTATGCTTTATGGAATTTTTAAAATAGTCACAAAATTGAAAAAACTCAACACATTTAGTCACATAAATTCCATAAAGTAAAGGACTAAATGTGTCAAGTTTTCTCAATTTTTAGATCATTTTGAAAATTCTATAAAGTAGAGGACTAAATATGCCAAGTTTTTTCAATTATGAGACCATTTTAAAAATCTCAAAAATAGAGAACTAAATGTGTTGAACCCCTATTCTATAAGACTAAAAGTGTAATTTTGCTTAAATATGAATTTCAAAGATGATAAGATTATGAAATAGAGACGAAGGCCTAAAATAATTTTAACAGAAATTCAAAGAACCATTTGTAGCATTTACCCTATTGAAAAACATAATAAAAGTTTGACCTCTAAAATTGTAGTAATATTAAAAAAAAATCAAATAATCAATTAGATAAAATTATTCAAAAGATTATAGAATTTGACTTTATACTTTTAAATAATTGATGTAATGTAAAGTCTATTCTCTTATTTATTTATAATATCAAATTTTCTTAACTTAGATATTAAATATTTTAAAGCTTGAAACTAAATCTTGAGTTTGCACAAATATGATTTTCTTTTTACCATATTAGAAAAATATGGACAAATTCACTTAGTGGATTCAAAGTAAAAGATTACAATCTCTCATAATGAAAGACTATATCCCCTAATTCTTCTCTTCAAACTGCGATTTACAATTTACTTCTGTTAGACTTAAATTTGTGGCCTTTTGGTGGATCAGTCTCCTATGGACTTTAATTAAACATGCATAGTTCCAATTTGTATTTTTACCTTAGAACGATCTATCAAAATGCATATGACTCAATATTTAGCATGAGCTATTGCAAATTTATCCATATCAAAATATAAGCACAAATTTATTATAAACTTTAATTTAAAACCTAATCTTTAATCAATCTTTTTGCGGGACTTCTAGTAATTTATTCCAAAAATTTTCAATGTCAACACATGCTATTGAGATTTCCTTTTAGTATTATTGTTAGAACACGTTTTAAATAAATTGATTAGAATTAAACTATTACATTTATATATATAAAAGAGTGTTTCTGACTAGTCTGCAGTTCTGGTCGGGATATTAATTAAACTAAGACAGATTTGATTTGCGTGTGGTTCTAGATTAACTTAAAACAATGCTCTTTGAATCGTTTGCAATAGTCGACTTAGTTTATGAAAATATAAACCAAAAGAGAAAAAAAAAAAAAAAAAAAAAAAAAAGAAAGATAGAAAGAGAGAAAGAAAGAAAGAAAGAAAAAAGAACCCTAAGAAAACGGTCAAATTGTCTCATTGTATTCTTCTTATTTTCTTCTATTCTAAAAGAATCTCATTTGACTGAATACAGAAACTCGGAAGATAGTTAAAAATTATTAGTGTGTTATCATATTATTATTCTAAATATAATGATAATTAAGTTGGTAATTAGTAATATCTGACACAGGGGCGAAGCTAAGTCCTGTCGAGCTCCGACGGCCGAGAGGGCTTAGCTTCAATATCACAGAGTATGTGATGTTGAGAAAATAATTGTGGTTAATGAATAGCCCAATTTTAATGTTTTTTTTTTATGACTTTCTAAATGTTATATGATAAATAGTTCTTAATTCCTACTATATAAATAATTTCGAGTAATGTTAATGTAACCACAATTACTAGTATTGGGAACTTTGTAGCCCTTTCATTTGTCATAGTAATAGTTGTAAGAACTAATTGTATTTGATGAAATTTTGTTCCCCAGTTGCATAATTATTTATAAAGTATTAGATTGTAATAATATTAATTTAGAATAATTGATTTAGAAGAAGTGATTTTAGCATTTAAGTTCATAATTTCATAACTAATTATACACATGCATTTTTCACTAAATTCCAAAATTAACCTTATTTTAAGGTAAAAGAAGGATTAAAAAGTTATTCATTAGGCATAATGAGTAATTAGATATAATTGCAATGAGATTAAAAGCTACAAATTATAGTTTTTTTTTTTTAATTTATCACAATGTGATTTTGGTTAAATTTAATCCCAAAAGTTATTATTGAAAATTTTTGGTCAAACGACACAAGAAAATGTATTTATACCTGAAATATAGGTTTGACCTGCTCAATCAAGGGGCCAAACAGACACTTTATATCACTATATTTTTATATTTAGTTTGTAATAGGTTATGTACTAACTTAAATTTTTTGTTTAATTTAATATTTTTATTTAAATTAAGTGATTAAAGTTTGATAGGGCTAAGCCAACTTTCTGGCTTCGCCACTGATCTGACATGCATGCATCTTATAATCTTAATCAAGATGGTAACATAAAAAATTATTTTAGGAAATATATAGAATGTCTAAGAAAAAGAGAGCTGCAATAAATTTGAGCTTTATACAATATTATTTATCTGTTTATTTATTAATCATTTTGGATAAATATTTAAATTAGGGAAAAAAAATTTAGTCCATTAATTTGATTCCCGTTCAATTTTAGTACACTAACTATGATAATTTTAAATTTTATACACTATGTTGTAATTTTAGTCTCGTATGCAAATGGATGTATTATGTTCATGAATGCAAAGGAGGAGAGCCTGGAAAAAATTATGCACTCTGTTTATTTTCGTTTTGGCCCATCTCAGAAAACAAAATAAAAAATGGCGTATCCACCCGGAGGATCATCTAACCAAAATGGAAAGTGCAGTTGAGAGATCAACAAGCCCACTCGGTTTATGTAACACTAAAAGTCCAAGCTTATCCACACCAACAACCCAATTATCTTAGAGGAAATTAAAGAAGTTAACTCCTAGAAATCTGCAACCAACTACCTAAACACCTGAAGAAAACCTAGGGAAGTTGTTCCTAGAATTTGGGTTGCATCAATTGGTCGAAGCACACAGCTCAACCCCCTCAGCACAAAATTGAGGAATTTAGGGATATTGATCTTGTCTATCTTCCTCTATAAATAGGCAACGTGTTCCTTCCCTAAGCATCCTTATGAACGAGTTGACAAGCATACACAACACTATGCACTCTCTACAATTATTGCATTCGAACTCATTACTTTCTACACATTCTATAAGTATTATTTACTTGTTTTTCTTTTCAATTATTTTACCGATTTGAGTATTAGGGTGATAACCTTACTTTGCAAGTACTTCTCCCCTAATTTTTACACATAGAACATTGTTCCAGACTACAAATTCTTGGTGCAGAGAATTTGATAAGCATTACTATTGATACAATTAAAAAATGGTGCTCGTGTCCAGTTGGAGTACAAAGTAATAAGATAAAGCAATAAAAATTAAGAAAATAGAAATTGGTGAAATTGAAACTAAGTATATATAAGCAAAAAAGGCCCTCGCTCGAATAGTGAACGAGCTGATTATCATTATAGTATGCTATTTGTACCCTTTATTTGTGTAAATTAATATTTTTTAACCTATTCAACTGCATATAAATAAATACATATAAAAAAAGAACTCAAAATGATAATGGGAGGATATTAAATTATTTGGAACATAGAATTATTCAAAAAAGTTTAATAAATTTATTATAATGGATTTAAAATTCTTAATTTCAAATACATTCTTTCAAATGCAACATTAAAGTATATTCCTCGATGGGAAGAATATTATTTGGGAGATGGTTTGCCTCCTAGGGTAATACTAATTACTACTATTTATCTAATAATCTATATATAATAAAATAAAATCATAAAGGTTATCCGAATAAATACAATGTATATGTATATTTGGATAATTTTTTTGAAATTTATGTTGTCGTTTATAAAAATATATATATTTTTATTTAAATTTAAATAAGTATATGATTTTTATTGTTATCCGAAAGATTCACAAATTTGTTTAGATATATTATTTAGTAATACTAATACAAATTTCATTTTTTATATCAAATAATCCTTTTATATTTATTTATAATTTTACTTTTAACATTTGAACCCTTTACAAATCACTCATTTTATTTTAAAATTTGGATTATTTATAATATTTATTATTTATTATTCACATAATCATGTTTGTTTCGGTTGGCATATTTCAGTAACCTCTTTGAATTTTATTTTGCCACTTAAAAATTATATTTTATTTATCATTTAAATTTAGACCAGTGTACCTTTGTTTACTCTTATCATAAAGATTCGCTCACGTTTTCTAGGTAAATTAGTTCGTAACATAATTTAAGTTCATCTCTGTATTCAATAACTTTGGTATTTTTATATTTATTAATTAATTTAATTTTAAATTTTAAATTATTTATTTATTACTTATTTTTATTTTAGATAAATTATTTTATTGATTTATTAAAAATACAATTCCCCGGTGATTTATTGATTGGGCTTTTTTGGGGGGAGAAGCAGATCAGACTATACCTATCCGGACTGGGCTTATTTGCAAGTTCAAACACTTGAAATCAAATCATCCAATGCACTTGGAATTGGACTTGCTGGCAGCTGTCTTCTTGGGTTCTAGTTTTAGCTTGGCATGTTTGTTTGTGTTTTCATTTACAGTTTTCAGTTTCAAGTGAAAAATATATATTTTTAATTTTGTATAGATTTTCGTGTGACTTGAAAATATATTTGAGTTAGTTAATGAGATTGTATTTTATATTAAACTGTGGTTTCAAATTAATATATTTACAATGAGAATACGTATAAACAAGCATATTTTCACTTTTACTTACTATTTTAAAAACTGAAAACTAGAAATAAAAACACAAATATTTTGAAAGTTACGTCTAATTACATAAACGTTAGAAATTACACATACTATAAAATTAACTATAATGAGCACTTACCACTATGAAACAAAGAAGATGCACAATCCAAGAAAATGACTCAATAGCTACAAAATAAAAAATTGATACTAAAACTAGCGCCGAGCTAATTAGTAAGTAAAATTCTCGTTGCTAATCTACACTATATAGTATATATTTTAAAAATTCATTGTTGACTTCGTTAGCATGTAAATTTTCATTTACTAAATTCATTATCAATGTGGATTAACTACAAGAATTTTACTTGCTAATCAACTTGACGCTTATTTGTTTTTATAGCTATTAAACCATTTTTTTGTAGTGGCAATTTTCACAATAAAAATATATTTTTCATGGCATGCTACACTAAACACATTTTTCAGGCCAAAGTACTCATCTAAGGGTGGGGCAAACGCGTTAAAAAAAAAAAAATTTCCATGAGGGTGTGCGTGCTATTATTTTAACTTCTAAACAACTAGAAATCTGCACAATAGCAAAAAACAAAATAAATGTAAAATAGGAAGAACAACAATACAGTTAGATAAAAATAAGACAAAAGTTTCTTCGACAAAAGGTGGAAAGTATGGAAATTAGAGCTTGCGAAGAAAGAGAATGAAACATTTTAGGATTTTCTATATATAATTAGTCTTCTTAAACATTTAAACACCCAATGTCAGAAAAATCGTAAGGCAATAAACAAGAAACAACATATTAGGCCCTTGATTGGTTTGAGACCGGAAGGCTAGCTCCCAATTGGATGATCTTCGTGCATTTAACTGCATCCTGTCAAATCCAGGAGGTGCCCTTAACCTACAAGGAAGATATAAATTCATCATCATTTTTCAGGTATTTAGCACAGATAGTTTGACACCAAAATTTATCAGACTTTTGCAAAATTTGCCATAAATCTTGGAAACAAGCGCTTTATTAAAATAAAAAAAATCCTAAACCCAATCCCCCTTTGTTCTTTGATTGACAGATTGAGTCCCATGATTTCAGCGCAAGGAAGCTATTGCTGTTGTTGGATGGGTCATTCTTCCACCAGATTTTCCGGATAATTGCGTCCAATTTGAGGCACAATTTCTTTGGGAGAAGAAATGTGGACATTTGATAGATTGAAACTGCTTGGGCCATATTTTCAATAAGGATCATTTCTTTCTCGCTTTTGACAAGTTTTTTGCTTTTCAAAGTGTCACTCTGTTGTTCATTTTGTCAATGAGATCGTTGAAAGCTTGGCTTCTGGATGTTGGCTTGCAAAATGACATTCCAAGATGCTTGGATTGATGATTACATTCCAGCATTTGGAGTGTTTTATGAATAATTCGTCTTTTCCTATTTGAGATGTTTTTGCTAAAACGCATGAAGAATTGCCTGTTGTTTGCAGTTTGGCTAGACCGTTGCACAAAAGTGGACAAACATCTTCGGACCGTCTGAGCATCCCCAACATCCGCTCTATAAAAGATGGTTATGTTATCAGCATAAAATAAATGAGAAATAGTGGGGGCATTTCTACTAATTTTAACTCCATTTCACCTATATACAAAAATGTGTAATACAAATTTAAAACCTCTAATACAAACATATTTTCAAATCTCAAATGGAAAAAGTACAATTTAGCCCGCTATGATTTAGGAAATATGCAAAACACCACCTAAAAAAAAAGCAAATTACTCTTTTGGGCATGATTTTTAATAATCAAATATTGGGTCACCCCTGTCTTTTGCGAAATTACAGCTATACCCCCTGAGGTTGTAAATGTATTACAACTACACTCCATATTCAAAAGGCAATGTTTACACTAATACCCCCTGAAAAACACTACACTAACACCCCTCAGGGGTGTAGCTGTAATTTCACAAAAGACAGGAGGTATTTGTGTAATTGAACCTAATCTCAGGGGGTGTCAATGTAATTTACCTTATAATATTATTATATACCTCTCCCCCTCCCCTCGCATTGCCGCCTCACCCTCTATCTCTTCCCCTCCCCCCCCTCGCCGCCCTTCCTCGTCACTTTCAACGTTACTGCCCCTCCTCCTCTCCCTCCTAGACTCGCCGCCGCTTCTACTTCTCCCAAATCCGACGGCGACGCTCCCCCCTCCCTATCTCATCGTTGATTCGAATTAAATAAAATCTATACTATTGATTTATTAGTTATATTTGGACCTCATATTAAAATCAAGATCTAATGATCTTTAATAAGGGTAAATTTTATTTTAAATTAAAAATTAAAAAGAAACAAAATATCGCGCATGTAACCCACAAAACACATAAGGGTATTTTTGCTTCAATTCTAAAAACACGGGGTGATAATTTAATTTTTTTTCCCCACAATATGATTTTTTGCTCATTTTTAATATCATTGGGTAAATTGCATTTCATCAATCTCAAATATATATACCTAGATTTGGAAATAAACAATCGAAGCAAATTCTTATTTATAGCTCAAAATTCAAGAAAGCATTTCAACACTTTTGGATGAAAACTAAAAATTAAATAAAAACACAAGCAAACAAGGCGCACAATTTCGCTTTCGGAAAATGCAAATGTTGTATAGGTGGGTACACAATGACCCATCATGGACGAAATCTCCCAATATATCTTGCATCGGCAGTTACGTCACAAATGTTATTTTAGACAAACAATTCTTATTAAAATAAATTAACACGTGTAAATTGATGAAATTTAAATTCATGTTCTCATGAACCCGGATCTCCTAAAATAGATTTTATTTTATTTTTGTATACATAATATTCTCTGACGATGAATAAAATACAACTTGAAACAAGAAATCGAAAACAAAGAATTTGAATTTGAAAATCAAAATTGAAATCAGACTTTGGGAAGTTTATAAATTAATGTTGAAAAGTGTTTCACGAAATATTTAGAGAATGAGTTCATATAATTCAAAAATAAGATATTACAAACTTTCAGGCTCTTAACAAATAAGAAATATTCAGCTTATTTTCAAAATTTTAATAAATTATTCTAATATTAATCATATTAATTATAAAATTATCGTTACTAATAATTTATAAATTTTATAATCTTACTTTATTTAAACACCTTAAGAATTTATTTTCAAAATAAAATCTAACATCTTATAGGGTATAAAAAAAATATAAGATATACATTCGGGCGCTTTTGAAATATTTTAAAAATACTAAACCATCCAAAATAAAAATGAAAATTTTGATTTTGAAACTGAATGCATTTCTTACCTAAGCAGTGACGTCACAGTCGTCCAAATCGAGACGAAATAAGACGGGTAAAAGTTGAAATCCGAATGGTAGTAGTAATGTCAAAAGAAGTGGGAAAAAGAACGCTTTTGGTTGCGGTCCCCAGAGTCGTGCTCTCACTTTTCCCATAGAAGCTGGCAATGCGGAGAGTCTGACCCGCTTATTGAGGTCCCCCATAGAGATATTAAAATCGTCATTTAAAGAAAGATTTTGAAAATTCAGATGCTACTAAGCTAATAATTGATTTGATTTGTGAACAAAAATGGAACACATGTATACAGTTTAATGAAATTTACTGTAATAATGTGATGTGAGTTCAAATTTGAGTTGTTATCTTGTTTAAAAGGATCACGATTGATGAAGGTCTATTGTTTTATTTAATAGTCGGTTGTTGTGTGTTATCTTATCAATGAATAACAGTCATGTCAAATAATGAATTTTTTAGTATTTATAAGAGAGGATTGAAGTCGATGAGGCCTAGTTCAGTTGGCGAAGTTGGGACCCCATGATCTTAGAGGTCATGGACTCGAACCCTTATATGAGATGTTGCTACTGTATAGTAGATATTATTTGTAACTGTAATAGTTAAGTGTTACTTTATAAGATATTGTTTGATATGGATATTCGACAGAATTGTAATTACTTCACTTTAATTAATAAAATTTATCACTTTCAATTAAAAAAAAAAAGAAAGGACCGATAGAATTCAACTAGAATTTCTCCTCTCACAAGAATCAAATATGATTAAAATAACAAAAAGAAAAAAAAAAAAAAAGAAAAAAGGAATTCTCCATTTCTCCACAACTTCCCTAGCTAGAATACACCAGTCTAGAACAGTCCTACACCTTTCAGAAGCTTAATTCCAAACCGACTTAATTACTACCCCCCCCCCCCCAAAAAAACCCCACCCACCCCACCCACCCCACCAAGTTTATATAAGGATGATGATGAGCCTACAATCCAACAAATCCTGTCTTCCAAATTCTCTGTAGATCTTGATCGCATTTCTGGTAGCTGCTGATTTCATCAATGGCGAAGGACGAGGTGGTTCTGCTGGATGCATACGTGAGCATGTTCGGGATGCGGGTTAGACTCGCATTAGCCGAGAAGGGGGTGGAGTACGAGTACAGGGAGGAGGACTTGGCGAACAAAAGCCCGCTTTTGCTTCAGATGAACCCGGTTCACAAGAAAATCCCGGTTCTGATTCACAACGGGAAACCCGTCTGTGAGTCGCTTGTTATCGTTCAGTACATAGACGAGGTGTGGAAGGATAAGTCTCCTCTCTTGCCTTCTGAGCCTTACCAGAGAGCTCAAGCCAGGTTCTGGGCTGACTATATTGATAAAAAGGTACTATTTCTTCATAATTCAGTTCATTGTTTGCTGTTAATGTTGTTCAACTCCAACTTCACTGTTTTATTCACTTGCAAATGATTATAAATCATTTAAGTACTGTATTTTTTATATTTTAATTCCCTTATTTATCAAGGTTTTGGAAATAATTCTTTACTTTTATTTGTTAATTTATAATTCAAAAAAAAATATATCAGAATTTTTAAAATTGATCGGAAAATAGAATTTGCCATTCATGTGTCGACCACAGATCGGGAAAACACATCTTGGCTGATTTTTGTTGATGGCCGAGTCAAAAAAAATGTGTGATGGGGCTGAGTTGTCTTATCGGTTGATTTTGCTGATGTGGCAAATCGTGTCTCATAAAAAAACGTGCAACATGACAGCCTAAGTTGTCTAGTCAGTAAAAATCATTCAATAAAATGTGTTTTTTTTTTTTTAAATTTTAATCAATATTTTTTTTATCTATAAATTAGAAATATGAGGACTATTTTACGGGAAATTTAAATAAATAATATCAAAAAAAATTTAAGGTGAGAATACATCATTTAATTATTTAGACGAAGTCGAGATATAATATTCTGATTTCAGCTTTATAATTATTAAAAGGCACAGAAGCCGAGGTCAAAGACTCCGGCTTCCGTGCCAAGTCAGAAGCCGGTATAATATATACCGGCTTCTGGCTGTATGGGAACCACACGGTTCCCCATGTGTGGTTCCCATACATGGATTTTATTTTTTAATTATTAATTAATTTTTGATTTATTATTATTAATATTATTTTTAATAAATATAATGTAATATATAGTTAAAATAATTTTAAATTATAGTATTTTTGTAATTTTTTATTTAATTTTATAATTATTAATATATCAGTGGTTTTATTGTGTGATTTTATTGAGGTAATAACATCAATTATTTTTTTAATAGGACAATCATATTTCGGACAACTATTTTAAAAAAAAATATGGTTGTTACTTTAATGTAAGAAATCTCTCGCTATGTATTTTAATAAAAAATAAAATTATTTTTTAAAAATTAAAAATACATTCCATTAATATTTAAAAATAAATAGTTGGTGTCATTAATTCAAGTAAAATTGTGCAGTTAATGTCAATTTGTCTGAAGTCGGTATTTGAGATACCGGCTTCGCCTATTTTTCTAAAAAATTCCAAATGATGCTATTTTGGTAAAGTTAATTTTAATTTTTATTAAAATACACAGTGTGAATTGTAGGCAAATATCTAGTTTTATGTACAAAAAATTGTCAATAATTGCGTGACTTTACTCAAACTAGATATTTAAAAGCCTAAAATTCACACCTTTTTGTTAAATTTTATTTTTATATTATTTAATTAATTTTACCGTCTTTCTATTTCAGCACCCTTTTCTTTGTTGTTCTTTTATGTAATACCATGAGATAATCTATTATTATTGATTTAGAAAGTAATTTCACCCGTTCAAAATAAATTAATAATTAATAATAAAACAACTTTTAAGTTAATATTTAATAATATATTTAATATTTTTATTTATATTGTGTAAAAAAAATTAACAAAGTATTGTGTGACTTTATCGATGTAACAATGCCAATCATTTTTTTAGAATAATTATTATGAAAATGTATTTTTAATTAAAAATATTAATTTTAATTTAAAGGCAATATTATTAATATTATGTACAAAATATGATCGTTACTTTAAGTGAAGTTACGCAATATCATTGTTGTCAATTTTTTGTACACAATATTAATAATATTATCATTAAATTAAAATTAATATTTTTAATTAAAAATATATTTTGATAATAATTATTTTAAAAAAAATAATTAACATCGTTACTTCGATAATATCACATAATATTTGTTAATATTTTATACACAAATAAATATAAATATTCAATATTCAATATATAACTTAAAATTTATTTTTTATTAATTAATAATTAAAAATTTATTTTTATAAATATATGTAAATGCATGCACACATGTATGTGTGCATGAAAATGCATACATTTAATGAAGCCGGGGTCGTTGACCCCGGCTTCATTTAATTTGCACAGAAACCGGGGTAACCACCCTGGTTTCTGACTATTTTTTAAAAAATTGTGTTGAAACCGGGGTTAAATACCCCGGCTTCACCCATAATTTTAAATCTTTTAAAATAATTCTATTTTTGTAATTTTTTATTTTTTCAATATTATTTAATTAATTTTACCCTATTTTACAATCTTAATAAATTATTAAAATACCAAATGATTACGATTGAAGGATTAAAATGCAATTAAGTCATAATTCAATAATCTCCCGGTTCAAGTATAATTTTTTACTTTTAATTATGACGAGACAATAAAATATGAAAAGTTCTGACTCGATCGTTTTGAATCATGAAACTAATTAGATATACGATGCTGGGAGAAAGCTGTGGACGACAAAAGGAGAAGAGCTAGAATCAAGCAAGAAAGCCTTCATAGAGATTATGAAGGTGTTGGAAGGAGAGTTGGGGGACAAGTCCTACTTTGGTGGTGAGAATTTCGGGTTTGTTGATGTGGCCCTAATCCCTTTCTACAGTTGGTTCGATGCGTACGAGACTTGCGCCAACTTCAGCGTCGAAGAGCACTGCCCGAAACTGATTGCTTGGGCTAAGAGGTGCATGGAGAGAGAGACAGTCTCCAAGTCTTTGGCTGATCCTAAGAAGATTTATGACTTTGTTTTGCTTATGAAGAAGAAATTCGGTATTGAGTAGGCGTAATTGTTGGGCGCATTGTTCTCAGACCCAGATCGGACCAGCTGATTCAACCGGGAACCAGCCATGCGTGTAAGAGATTGTTGGTGTAGTTTTATGTATTATGTGGTGTTGGGTTGTTTGTGTATAATAAAGGCATTGGTCGTTTGATTCGGTTTATGGGCAGTAAATATTGTTTTACTGTCGAAATCTTGTAGTTTGTTTCCAGCTGAATGTTTAGATTATCTTTATCTTATGTTGTATTGATCTTGCTTATTTTGTGAAGCGGTGGTTCTATTATATTTCTTTTCTGTATTTTTAGGAACACTATAAAAAAAAAGGTAAATTATAGATAAATCTCTTGACGTTTGGTGTAATTATAAATATTTTTTCGTTGTTTGAAAAATTACGAATACTCCTTTGATATTTGTAATTTTTAACCAAAGGTTTGAAATTGACATTTTGCCCCTTGAATTTTTATTAAAATTATAGAAAAATTAATTGAGACAAATTGCATTATTACTCATATGTGTAAAAACTTAAGAAATCTCTCCTTGTGCATTGTGGTACAAATATATTTTTAAGAATTAAATAAAAAATAATTCAGTGCATAAGGACATTTTAATCAATCCACTCATAAAAATTAGGGAAAAATGCAAGTTTGGTCCACTAACATAGGGATGGTAGCACTTTTGGCTCAGGACTATTTCAAAATAGCATTTTAGGACACTAACTTTTAAAAAATTGCAATTGACATCCAAAGTGCCTTAATTTTGCCGGAATCTGTCACCCTCAATGCACGTGACCCTTGGAAAAATTGGGGGTTTTTGACGTCTCTGACCAAATTCGTCTATATGGCCTATTAAATAGGTAGATGTTGATGTGCAAGTTTGACCGAAGACGTAAAAAACTCTCAATTTTTAGGGGTCACGTGCATTGATAGAAATGAGTTATTTAGTAGATAGTTACAAATTTTAGGGGGGTATTTGAACATTTTCAAACAACGAAGGGTATTTATAATTATGTCAAATCTCGGGAAAGGTAACTGTAATTTACCCTGAAAAAAACATTTTATTGACGGGATTCTGTCGGGGAAAAGAATATCCACATTTGTGATGAATATTGCGATGAGGTGGATAGCCAATGGACCAATAGAGTAGAAGTAATATCCGTTGCGAAATTTGTTGTAAAATGTTTTGGACGGACAAAATAGCCTTGTAGGGTTCGTTGCAAAATTTCTTTGTCACAAATTCCTTTAAAAAATTTGGGGCGAAATTATTTTAATATATTTTGATAACATACATAGCACTAATATATTTTGATAACATACATAGCACAGTGTCGATCCGATTTCATAATTAATTTGAAGCAAAAATATATGGTATTTTCGTCCGATAACTTAGGATATTTTCATTTTAGTCTTATTGATTATAGGATTTTTATTTTTGATGCCATAATTTTAAAAAATGAGCATTTTTTGTCCCATTATACATTTTCTTTAAATAGCTAATAAAAAAGGTCTCGCCTTTGTAAAGTGCATAAGACTAAATTGCTATCTTTTTAAAGTTACGGGATAAAAAATGAGAATTTCTTAACTAATGAGATCAAAATTGAAAAGATCCTAATGGCCACGTGCTAAGCACGTGATACTTTTTGTTAAAATATCTAACAGAAAAGTGCAATGGGACCAAATGTGTTACTTTTGAGAAGTTACAGGACTAACAGTGAGAATCTTACAACTAATGAGACCAAAAGCACACAATATTCTTCGTTAAAATATTAAATGGACAGGTGCAATATGACCAAAAGTGTTACTTTATAGAAGTTACGGGATTAGAAGTGATAATCTCATAACCAATTGGACCAAAAGCGAATACACTGTAATTACGGGACCAAAAATATTATTTCTCCTTTAATTAAACTTATTACCAACGTCTCGAAACACATTTAGGGGATTGAAAAAAAATGCTATGCTATGCTATAGAATATATTTATATTTGATTTCAGGATGTCTTATAACTATATGAAAAATATTTCATTCATTTATTTACAATTTTGATGAAAAATGAGTCATTGTTGTAGAAAACCAGTTGAGAACCTTGTTCCATGAATATTGTAAGAGACATCAAATCATAAATTGGGGCTAATTTTTGAACTTTTATAAGAAGATGGGCTAAGTTACAATTTATTATAAATAACACCCGACAACATAAATAACAAGTTGCCGGTATCGATTGTCAAAATATATGGCTTAGAATTGTCGGTGAGATATAAGAAAAATATCATATTTATGTCAAATGTTTAATAAAATACTAGTACATGTACGTATCACATTTAAATATGTGTGTATAATTTTTTTTTTTTAAAAAATATATTGATTAAATAAATAAATAATGCTAAAATAATATAAGAAATCAAAGAAAAGTTATTATTAAAAAAATAGAGAAAAAAAGGAATATGAGAGATGAGAATAGAGAAAATGGAAAATTGAAAAGAGAGAGGGAGAGAGAAAATTTGAGACTGATAAAATAATTTAAAAAATTGATAGATCAAATAATTGAAGACACTAAAAGGATGTTCTTCAATTATATAAAGGTATAGATTATATTAAGATGCTTTCGTAGTAAAAAATTGCGGTCTTTGTATAATTAGGTCAAAATCAAAGTCAAGCTTTTATTCATTAAATTTTTTTTGAGTTTTCGCCACATTAGAATTGATCATGGGTCAAAAATCGACATTATAAACCACGATTAAATAAATCAATGCATAAACTTAAATTTTTGCTACGGTTGGTCAATATTTGCCATGATTTTTAATTATAGCCAAAATATTTGCAATGATTTTGATAATGACTAATATTTTGGTTACACTTGCAGAAACAACAGCTAAATGACCGTTGCAAAGCCATGATTAATTGGTATTCATGCACCATAATTTTTTTTGTTTTTGATCATAGTAATTAATCGTAGCGAAAAATCATATCTTTTCTAGTGGTTTAATTTGATAGATTGGTTTAAGGGGAAGAGTCGTTCTATCATTGTTGCACACAGTGTGGTAGTCCCCAATTTATTACAGTTGAATTTAACTATATTTTTTAGTTTTTAAAAAGAAATTATTGTACATGTCAATGATACGTGGACGTGACACCAAAATGTAATAAAATTCCTATACCCCTTATACCAAGATAAAGGGATAATATTTTTTACATAATGTATTCTACTATTATTTTCAAAATATTCCATAAATAAATGTAGCAGAGAATTTAATATTGAGTTTTGTATAAATAAGTTTTCAGTGTTGTATATAGTACGATTATTAAAATATTACATACCATTATGTAATTTAAAATTTTTAAATATATTACAAAATTTATAAACTTTCATCCATAATACGGGGTTCATGCTTTATTCTATAACTTTATTCAATTCTAGAGACACATTAATATACTATAGGATCTTAATTAGACAGCCCATCCTTAGTTGATCTAATCCAAATTTTAGCACTAATCTGATCCAAACTTGTTTCTGAAGCTCATCATCAAATCATAGACCTTGTTTGGATCAGCAAGAGATTTGGACACAGTCTCCCTCTTCAAGCATCTTTTAGCCCATTCCATCAGCTTGGGGCACTCAGCCTCTATGCTGAAATCAGCACAAGTTTCATAGGTATGAAACCACATGTAGAATCCAATAAGAGCTATATCCACAAATCCAAACACCTCCCCACCAAAATATGCCTTGTCTTCTAACACTCCTTCGAGCACCTTCAAGATCTCTATCAGCTCCTTCTTGCCTTCCTCCGCCTCGTCTTTCCTCTTATGCCATATTATTTTATTGCCCGCGGCGTAAACCTGCATAGTATAAAAAAATTTCATAGTTATTACACCCGAAAAGGGGAAAATGCAGGGGTGGCATTTTTGATCTTGTATAAATTGATTTTTGTATTATAGTCTCATAATTTAAAATTTTGGGTAATTTTAGTTTTTCGGTGGAAAAATTGCATGTGACTTGCACATGATCTAATTAAATTTAAGTAACTTAGGAAGTTGGTATTTTGGACCTGCACAAATCGATTTACAAGACTACTACAAGTGCAAATTTGATTGGATCATGTGCAAGTTACGTACAGTTCTCTGGCCAAATTTGGGCAAAAAATGAATGAAATTGCCAAAATTTTAAAATTACAGACTAAATTGCGAAATTCAATTCATGCAAGATCAAAAATTTAATTCACCTTCAAGTTACGGATCTAAAGTTGCAATTTTCCCACCCAAAATAATACTTTATTTTTCTCTTTTTCTTTTTTTAGAAAAGTAAATTAATAGTATTTCTCTCCTTCAAGGGGGGTTAGTAATTTTACATGAATCCTATAAAAACAAAAGGATTTTTTTTTTTTTTGCAGCAGTAATTTTAGTGGGGAGACGCTAATAATAATGTAAAATTGCACCAAATAATGTGTAATAATTAAGTAAAATAATTAATTGTACTTTACCCCTATAAGAACACTATTAGAAGCAAAATTTCCCCAAATAACAAAGAATAACAATGCAACACCTGAACTTTTGCAAAAGAAATTCATTATATTGATACCTTCTGCATCAGGGGATGGTCTTGATTTTTTATTTTTAAAATTTAGGAGGTCACGTTGTCTTTTACCTGTTATTATTTTTACATGAAGAACTGTTGTGTTTAATCTCAATCTACACCGATAAAGTTACTAGAGACAAAAATGGTGCTCAAATCATAACCATCTTTTCTTTTTCATGATAATAGTAATATACAACAATGTATTCTTATTGTCATTATACATAAGCCAGTAATTCTTCATTAGTGTAGACAATTTAAGCATAATTCTTAAACTAGTCAAAAAAAAAAAAAAAACTCGACACACTTAAATTTATTTTAGTTGGTGAAGTTGGACTTTATAACCATAAGGTCATAGATTTGATTCCCACCATTAGTCTATTTTGATATTAATTGTTAATCTACTGTAAGTAGTCTACTGTAATAATAGTTGTTAGTCCACTGTGAAAAATTATTGCCTAGACGAGGTTTGGCTCAAAGTCGAATCAAATTAATTATAGAGCAAGTGCGATTGGTCACTTTCCCTAACTATACACCAATATCACAGAAAGTGTATTACACTTGCCGCATGATTGGTTCAGGTGAGGCGGAACCAGATCCGAACTAGAATTTCCCATCTACTGTAATCAATTTACCAAAAAGAGAAAAAAGAAAATTGATGCACTAATTAATAGGGTTTAATGCAATTTACCTCCCTGAGATATTATAAATGATCAAATTACGCCCAGTAATAGCAATTTATCTCTCCATGTCTTTTAAAATGAAATAATTTAAATTTGAAATTTTAAAAATACAGGAAGGTACATTGTTTTTTTTTTTTTTGTCGTAAAAGATAATTTACTCATTTACGATACAACAGTGATGTAAATTGCATTTTTTTACCTAATCAATGCTATAACGAAGAGCAAATGCATACCTTTTTGTCAATGAAGTCAGCCCAGAATCTGGCCTGAGCTCTTTCATAGGGATGAGAGGGAAGAAGTGGGACTCTATCACTCCACACCTCGTCTATGTATTCAACTATAATGAGAGACTCACACACTGGTTTTCCATTGTGAATCAGAACTGGGATTTTCTTGTGAACTGGATTCATCTTCAGTAGCAAAGGACTCTTGTTTGGCAAATCCTCCTCTTTTTCTTCATAATTCAGTCCCTTCTCAGCCAGTGCAATTCTCGCTCTGGCTCCGAACATGCTCGGCCAGAAATTCAACAAGATTAGTTCCTCGCCAGCCATTTCTGGGATTCAGACACAACTTCACTGTTGTGCCTTAAGCAGGAATACTAATAATTTAGAGGTAGGTGGTATGGGGTAGGGTGTAAAGTGAGGAGAGGTATTTATAGGGAAAATTATTGAGTTGAGTAGTTTATTTTTGGTCATTCTCTGTTTACTTCCTTGTCTTCGATTAGGGTTTGGACCAAAACTACTCGGATCACTAAAATAATTACGTAACTTTTCAATTTTATATTTTAATCAAACTGGTGTGTGATGTGTCACTGTGTTTGGGCATTGTGTGTGTGTGTTTGTATGTAGATTAATAAAGGATAAAATTAAAAATTTGTGTGAATTTTGTGGTGGCATTGATTTTTTTTATTTTATTTTTGTTCAAATTCTTATAGAAAGAGTATAGTTAGAGATGGAAAATATGTGAAAGAGGTGCAAGTGTAATTTCTAAAAAATTTCTGTAAAAAATTATAATTTTCTATTTTTAGAGGGGTTAATTTAAACTGTAATTATTTTTGTTCATTTGTGATAATGCTGATGTGGGGGTAATGATTGTTGTAGCGATTCTGGAGTATTCCAGTGTATATGCACGTTCTAGAAGTAGAAATCAAAATTGATGGCCAAAGTAATTATTGCTTTTGGATGGAAATTTATTAGCATGAAATGATGGGCCAATTGAGAAGACGCGTTTTCTGTAATTATTAGAAAGAAAATTTTGATGGTTAAGGTTGAGATCCTATGACCTTAAAAATTATGGATTCGAGTACTTGTCAGTGTGTGGGATTATAGTCTATTGTATAGTAGGTATTGTTTGTATACTATAATAATAAGATGTTGTTTAGAGTTAGTTTATGTGATTATTGTTGATTAGGGTACGATGTAATTGTCTGTGTTCGACATGACTGATTGTAACTGTTTACTTCAATTAATAATAATCATTTCTTTCTCTTTAAAAAAGTTAGGCGTAAATACAAGAACCATGCTATTAGGGTACAGTAAAAGAAGCATGATCAATTATACAATAAATGTATTATATTTATTGTGTAATTGATTGAGTGCAGTTAAAATTGATTTGGGTAAGAATTGAATCTTCTTTGTAAGGAAAAATTGCAACCCCTAGACCTACTAGTATAGGATGGTGACTATTTTGGTCATGTTGAAATCAATACTGTTAATATTAGTCCGACAATTAGAAAAAACAATTGGCAATTCGAGGACAATTGTCCAAAATTCTTGAAATCAACATGTCACGTACACAATACATGCACTTTTCGGTCAATTTATGAATATTCGGCCAGAATTGTCCTCAATTTTTTTTTTTGAACATATAATTATCCTCAAATTGTTATTTTTTTTAATTACAAGGCTAAATTGTGAAAATTGATTTCAATAAAACTAAAATTGCCACCTCCACTACCAAAAAAAACTAACCTGTAGCAATGGATTTCATGAAAAATTCGTTGCAAAACAGATTTGCCATGGAATTTTGCAATTGGAAAATTTTCTGTTGCTATAGGTATCACTGCTATATAGCGACGGATTTTTTGTTCGTTGCAAAATATTGCCAATGGATTTTTAATAGTTGCAAAATTCGTTATTTAAAAAGTTGATTTTTTATATTTTACAAAATTCGGTATACTTACCGTACTAAAGTGGTAACTTTTCCTTTGATTGCCAAAATGTGCATAGACTTGACTAGCAAGTGTACTAACTATCAAGTAATAAGATCATTCCCACGAGGATTTAATAAAATAATTAAAACTATAACTAATCTCTAATTATCTGGACGACTGAAAATCGAGAGAGAAACTACTACTACTGACAGAAACTTCTGAGAAGAATATAACAAATGAAAGAGTTAGAGAAAATTCAAGGATGGATGAGATGCTAAGGCTGTATTGGTCCACCTAATTGATCCGATGAATGTAACATTAACGGAATAATCTAACAAGCAAATATTTTCATAAGATGAGGTTCTTCCGAGTTAATCTGATATGCTCTTCCAATTTCTACTAAACATATTCTTATCAAGGAATTAGTGGATTCTCTCTTCTAAGACTCGTGATAATAATGTATTAAGATATGTGAAAAATCTATAATCACAAGATGAATCATGTTTGATATAGGGCAATAAAACATACAACTCCTCATATTAAATATATCATCGTATTTAACACTTTTCAGCAAATACTAGGCATATACCTTCGACACCAAAGAACAAGGCACGACAAGGCTTCATGATATACGACCCTTCTTGAGCATATCCCATATGAGGCGGGACTACGAGGATCTCTCTTCTTGCCCTCTAACAAAGAATCCAAGACCAAAATCCACGAGGCTACCTCTAAAACAATATCATCTACGAAGCCATCTCCAAGAAAATTCACGAAACTATCTAAAAGAAAGATTTTGTCATACGAGGGAATTTATCACCACCATTCCCTATAAAACTCACTTTTCCTTGATGAAATGGGGTGGGGGGGGGGGGGGGGCAGAAGATAAAAGAACACCAAAAACATTATTGCTTATAGAATACAATGTACCAATTCACCCTACATCAATGTTTATGTATGGCTACGTATCATTCAATTCACCATGAATTATTCTATCCACTATGCAGAATTTCCTTCCAATTCAAGATAATTAATTTAATCTAAGAGGTGATCAAACTCTCAAAGTATAATAATAAACATAATAGTTCATGGACATAAGAAAATAAAGTTGTAGATTAATCTGAAAAAATATTCTCAATTAGGCTGCTCAAAGGCCTTTTCAAAAGGTAATTAGTTCATGCTACTAAGTTCTAAAACAAAGAAGTAAATTCAAAAAAATTCATGGTGTAGATAATCGAGCTTGAACAGTTGTCACTCCGATGCCCGATCGTCTTGACCACTTGTATTCTTGTTCTTCTCATCATTTCTCCAATGTGTATTCAATGTTTTCTCCCCAAAAAATTAGCCAACCTGTGTTTTCTATTTCTTCCCCTTTTATACTCAAGCCTAATTATGATAAGTGATGCTCCTCAATATTTTTTCTCAAAGCCCAATAATAAGGAAGTAAGCCCCAATCAAGTATCATACCAGGCTAAGCCCCGCTGGCCGATGAGCAATAATTAAACCCATAACCTGTATTATCTTTAATGATCGCAATATTGGGACGGATTTGCCCGAACCCAAAACCCGCGTCGCCCTACCACTTTGAGAACCCATCCCCGCCCCGCCAAACCCAGCCCCGCTTCGGGCCCGCCCCGCTCCACCCCGCTTTAAGATTCCCTTATTTTAAAAAAAAAATTGGTTCATATATTAAACTAAATAATAATTCAATGAATGAATTAAACGAATAATTGGTGAAATTAAAGACGAAATTAGAAAAAATTATTTTTTGGTTTGATTCTTAATTTTGTATCTTATATAAGTGTCTCAAATTATATAATAAAAATAACATCATTTAAGATATAGATAATTTTAATAAAAATTATTCTAATAAGTAATATCTTTTTAGATATAAATAATTTAACATAATTTTTGATCTAAAATAATAAATAATATCATCTTACGATCTACAATGAATTATACACTCAACTAATGTCTTATTTTGTAATAAGTAATATCAGTTTAAATTTAAATACTTAACATAGTTTTCAATCTAAAATGAATTGTAATAAGTAATACATTCAACTAATTTTTTCTATAAGCAATACTAAAATCCAAATATCATTGTAAATTAATGTTAATTTAACATATATGTTTTTATAATCTAAAATGAACTATAGAATACAAATAATACATTCAGCTACGAGATGGGAATCTAATCTTCCTCGGATGGGCTTGGTACTATCACTGACATCGGACGAGGATGATGGTATTGTTATTCCTCAATCGGCATGATGTTGCAGTGCTGCTGATTAGAAATTTATGTTTAGACCGTACAACTTAATTATCGCTAGAAAGAATTCCTGACAAGAAGTTATATATAAAGTTATTACTAAGAGGAATTAGTGATACGTACACAGTAGTTAGTGACTTAGTTGACAACAAATAAGTAATTGTCATAATATTTGCGTTTTCACTATAAATGTACTACTGATTATATGTAGTGATAATTTTTTTGCACAATCTTGTTATTAATAATATGACAAAATTAAAATTATTATCACTTAATATATAATTTCAGAGATAATTTTTGACATTTGAATTTGATATATTATCTTTTTATTATGGTTTCAACTCACTAAACATAACACAAAAAAAGTTGTTGGAATTGGTAAATTAAACATAGAGCTGAGGTAATGAGAGGCACGACGACGGAAAATTGATGTGGCCACCAACTAGTGGAATCTTTTAATTTCGAAACTAGTGGAGGTGAGCCGTGTGTTGAGAAGGGCACGCCAATTTTTTTAATCTTTCTAATTAGATTTAATTATATTTTAAAAAATATGAAATTATATTTTTTTCCAAAACAAAAAACCCAAAATTATGCTTACATTCACACCAAAAATTCATGACCCAGGAATAAATTTTAAAAAAATATATATATTTTAACGTGAGTCGTTATCAAAATTGCAAGTCTACTCAATTTTTAGGTAGACTTGCAATTTCTTTTTATTATAATAAATAAATAATTAAGCCAATAACTTTCCCTATAAAGACCAAGTCCTTCCTTGACCGTTAACACCCAACCCCATACCACCTACCACTCAATAATCAGTATATATATTTATTTCCTGCTTAAGCTACAAGAGTGAAATTGTGTCTGAATCCCAGAAATGGCTGGCGAGGAACTAATCTTGTTGAATTTCTGGCCGAGCATGTTCGGAGCCAGAGTGAAAATTGCACTGGCAGAGAAGGGTCTGCGTTACGAGGAAAAAGAGGAGGATTTGCCATACAAGAGTCGGCTGCTCCGGAAGATGAATCCAATCTACAAGAAAGTCCCAGTTCTGATTCACAATGGAAAACCAGTGTGTGAGTCTCTCATTATAGTTGAATACATTGATGAGGTGTGGAGTGATAGAGTCCCACTTCTTCCCTCTCATCCCTATGAAAGAGCTCAGGCCAGATTCTGGGCTGACTACATCGACAAAAAGGTATGCATTTCAGCACCATTTCTTGAATACAACAGTCTTTTATGTGAAAATAATAATAAGTAGGAATACTTCTTGAGAAAAAAACAACGCGACCCTGAACTTTTAAATCTGCAAGATGCATGATCCCATGATGCAGAAAGTGTATAGTGAATTTCTTTTGCAAAAATTTAGGAGTTGTGTTGTCATTTTTTTGTTGTTAAGGGAAATTATTGTGTCTAATTATAGTGTTTTCAATGAGGTAATAAAATGTAATTAATTACTAGTGCAGATCACCACGGAGAAATTATTACTACTCATTAAACTTTATCAGTTGCAAGTTGACATTATTATATTAGCGTCTCGCCACTAACATTATATGTTTTAAAATTACAATTGTGCTGCAATATGTTTTCTTTTTTTTTTTGAAGGGTTTATGTTGATGTGTGTAATTTAATATATCGATGTTGGTTAATGGAATATGCTTTCCAAATAGTTTGAGTACGCCTAGATTCCTTGTAGTAGAAAATCTGTAAGCCAGAAAACTTTAATAACCACACCGAGAGCGTCCTAGTAAAGGACTTAGAAATATTACGGTAGTAAAAGTTGTATATGGAATATGAAGGACGAATAATTATAGATTTATTTAGATGTACGAGTTTACGTGAACTATAAATCTAGGAATAATTTGATTGGTTACTATGAGTCTACACATACTCGTATTTGGATTGGAAGAGAATTGGATCGAAACAACTCGAATAAAAGTACGAGAATCTTGGTCTATTCACAATTTGAAATAAAATTGGAGTATTAGATCCGTATACGATCTAGAAAATTAACCCCCATCACATGTACAATTACTAACCCCAATTAACAAAACATTCATTGTTTCTTTTATGGTGCAAAATTACACTTTTGGTCCCATAAAATTGAGGAGTCAACACTTTTGGTCCAGCGTTTTCTGAAATGACCAATTTAGTCCCAAAATTGAGAATTTTCGACACATTTGGTCCCATTAGACGATTTCCGTCAAAAATGCTAAAGGCAAACATCTCGCCGTTAGTGGGACAAAATGTGTCGAAAATTTTCAATTTTGGGAGTAAATTGGTCATTTTGGAAAGCACGGAACCAAATGTGTCGAAAATTCTCAATTTTGGGATTAAATTGATCATTTCAGAAAACGCGAGACCAAAAGTGTAATTTTGCCCTTTTATGGTTTGGTATATATATCCTCTAAATAGAGGCACTCAAACTAAGACGGAGAGAAATACTGTTTACTTTTCTTAAAATGAAAAAGAAAAGGTAAAGTTTATATTTGATGGAGAAAGAATTTGAACGAGAATAAAGATGTCAATTTCAAAAAAATCAAGATATCAAAATCACATACCTTTTAGTTAATTTGTAATTACTATATTACCCCTAGTTAGTGAATTACGTCCTTGATGCGCGATAAAAACAAATTTACAACCCCACAAATTAGTAGTATAAATACCTCTTTGGGGAAAAATGCTTTTTTGGTCCCGTAAGATTAAGACATTATTTGTTTTGGTACCACAATTTAGGTAAGTGACTGTTTTAGTCCCATAAAACACGTTTTCAGGTTTTTTGGTCCGAAAATGTCACGTTCTTCTGTTGTTTTGGTTCCAAAATGTCATGTCCTATGTACAAGGCACACGATATTTCGGGACCAAAAAAATTGAAAAACGTATTTTATGGGACTAAAACAGCCATCTACCTAAGTTGTAGTACCAAAACAAATAATACACTAGTTTTACGGGACCAAAAAAGTATTTTGCCCTAACTCTTTGTATTATTGTAAAAGGGGCTCGGGACTTTTGACAATTAAAAAGAAAAAGGATTTTCTGATTCGTGACGTGCGAAGTGTGTTACTACGCAGATTTATAGGGCTGCAAACATAATTTCATGGCATAGCAAATACGAGGTGGAGGAAGGCAAGAAGGAGCTAATGGAGGCATTGAAGCAGCTGGAAGGAGTGTTAGGAGACAAGGCTTATTTTGGAGGGGAGGTGTTTGGATTTGTAGATATAGCTCTTATGGGATTCTACATGTGTTTTCATACCTATGAAACTTGTGCTAATTTCAGCATAGAGGTTGAGTGTCCGAAGCTGATGGAATGGGGTAAGAGGTGCTTCAAGAGGGAGACTGTGTCCAAATCTCTTGCTGGTCCAAACAAGATCTGTGATTTGGTGATGAGCTCCAGAAAGAAGTTTGGACTAGATTAGTTCTAAAACTTGGATTGGATTATATTAGTTAGCTAAGAATTATGAGGATTGGATAAATTAAATTGTAGGATAAAGGGGACATTTAATTTGTGCTTGTCTAAACGTTTGTGTTTTGACCTAAGTTCAAAAGGTGTCGATATAATTTATCCTTTAAAAAATCAAGGCACATTGAGTATCTTTTCTTTTCTTTTCCTTTTTTCTTGTTTATGAGATTTTGCACATATTAATATTTTTATGAGGGCTAAAATGCGATTAACGCAATAAACTAACAGAATTAATTGAATCATAGTCCCAAAAATCTCGTGATGTGCCTTAAGGACTTGGAGCCTTCTGATAATCATCTCGACAACACTAGGAATAAAAAACTCAATTTTAACTTCGGCAAAAAAAATGCTGGCAGAAATGGGTTAATAGGAACAAAAGCCCCAATTTTAAAATGTCACGTGAGAGGCACATGTATTTTTCCGGCGATAATGATCAACTCCAATGAAAAAAAGACTAAAATTACGAAAATTAAAAAATAATGAACAAAAATATTACCTAAAAATTTAAATGACAAAAACGCCAAATAACTTAAATTATGAGACCAAAAAATGCATTTAAACCAATTATTGACGCTCGATCCAGGTCGAATTTAACTAAACCACGAGCGCATATGTCATTAAAGTTTGACCTATCAAATCCTTGGATCAAACAGGTTGCCGTTTGGTCTTAGTACTCATCAATAATTGGTAATAACTGAAAATTTACGTGCACACTCGTTTCTTATCAATGTCTCAGCAATCAAACTCATCAGTTACAGAAAATAACTTATAACTCATCAACCCTTTCCTCTTCCGACATAAATTCATCTCTCTGCTGCATCCATTTTCTCCCTATAAATTCCCCCCATCTCTCCTCACCACTCACACCAATCATTGCATGCAAATCCAATCATGGCTTACCCTACTCAGAAGCTCCTCGCAGTCCTGCTCGCGTCTTTCTTAGCATCATCCGCGACGATAATCTCAGCACGAAAGCTCGACTCGACACCGACTCTTCTAGCCCGGCTGAAACTAGATGAAGAGGGCCCGAGTTCTTGCTGGGACGCGCTGTTCGAGCTCCACTCTTGTAGCGGCGAGGTGCTGCTCTTCTTCCTCAACGGGGAGACGCATCTCGGCCCCGGCTGCTGCAGTGCAATCAGGATCATCGAGCACCAGTGCTGGCCCTCCATGCTCGGATCGCTGGGTATAACTCCAGAGGAAAGCGACATTCTACGTGGATATTGCGACGCGGCGGCCGCTGCCGCTGCCGCCCCGCCGCCCGCGGCTTTGCACCACTGCTATAATCTTCCACGCTTAGTTCCGTAATTGTAGGCACTGAGGATGTAATAAGACTTGGTTTTGAGTTGTAATAGTTATAGCACTTTGTGAGTACGTATAAATATCTGCGATTTTCTGCTAGAAGCGTGATTTTGAGCAGACAATGGCCTGAAGAATCGTCCTTTGACATTTCGTGGGAAACTGAGAAAAAAGAAAACTGTTACCTGTGGGCGAATTTTAATTCGGACCTGACTAGGCCATACCTGAATCGATCAAATGGTAAGTGTAACATACTTGTCGTATGATTGATGTACAATTTAAGGAAAGTGATTAACCATACAGCAAACGTACAATTTTATGGACCCAAAATCACATCCAAGTCTAATACAACTGGTTTAGCAAAAGGGCTTCAAAATATATCGTAGAATAAGAAGCAAATGCATTCTGACATGGATCGACAAAAGTTTCAAATTGTGGTGTAAGAAGTGCATTCGTTGCCAGAATGTCAAATGACCATAACTTGTTGATTCATAAGGAGCTACGGAATCTACTATATATACACATAATCGTGGTAATGAGATCCCAACCCGTTATTACTATTGTTAGGAGGAACCACCTTTTATCGCAAAATCGTTCAACTACTATTCTAGCGACTCCTTAAATTTTTTCAGACTTTAATTAATTTTTTATATTCTTTAGGCCTCACTACTATTATTCTAAGGAGCCAACATTCTATCACAAAATTTCATCATTTCAGCCACTATTCATATATTCCTTCGAATTTATCCTTTTGTAGTAGACTTTAATTAATTTTTATACTTTTTGTAATTTGAATAGACTATTAACCCTTGATCCTAATTCTTGCAAAAAATAAGGATACCTAACACAATTTTATTTGTGTATGAAATATGGATTAAAAATTCACCCTTAATTTTACTAATCAGAATAAAGCATAAAAGACTAATAAAACAAGAACAAAAACCCAAGGCAAATAAAGGGAGGGGATGAAAATCTTGGAGGAGGATGGCATATTCTTACTAGAGAAAAGAGAGAAATTATGATTTCTTGATTCAGGTTCGATCAAACCCTGTTTAAATTAAATTTTCAGCTATCTTGCCATTATTCCACTCTCTCCACAACTTAATCAAATTGCTAACATCCATTTCCTACATGGTCTTGACCAGCCTTGGACTTAATTTAAATTAATGCATGCCTAATTGGAGATTAGGTAATGCTTAGAAGAAACTAATAAAATTAATTAAATCCAAAATTAATTAACTACATTAATTAGTTATTATTTTACAGTATTTAATTCAACGTTTAAATTAAATTGCTTGTTGACATGAATTAATCTAATTAATTCAACTATTAAATTAATTAAGGATTAGGTGATGAGCTTCTCTAAATAAGTGTGTAATCCCTTAGTTCACCCCAAAATAGTCAGGGGTCACAACACTTGTGACTTGAAGACAATAATTATCAAATTAGTCAATCATATATTTAATTAATTATGTTTGAAACTAACCCCTTAATTCTATCAACTCATGTATCATGATTAACATCTAGCAAGACATCATGAAGCTGGAAGTCTAGGTGAAAGTCACGATAAATATGCAAGGTTCGTTTATCAATTATCCTTCGATTGAGTCTAATTCATGAATAATAAGTCGAGATCTTGTTGATTCAATAACTACACATGCATCACTTCCTTATTTTTTATTAAACATTATTACTTAATATATAAATTCAAATATAACTTTAAATTTTGGACTTGATATTTCATTAGTAATAGGGTTAAATACAGTTAGATCCTTGTGAAAACACAAAATTACACTTTCCTTTAAAAAACTTTTGAAATTATACTCCCCCTCCGGTAATTCTCTATTTACAACTATACATTTTCTGTTAGGGTTTGGAGAAAAAATATTGACCTTGGCAAAAAAGAAAAATACATAAACTGCTAATATTACGCCTCATTCAACATTCCATATAAATTATTGACAATATAGTTGGTTTTAGGATAAATTATAATTTTGGTCCCATACGTAAACTTGCTTCCAATTTTTGTTCCATATTGTAGATAATTCATACATTGCATCTCTTATGTGCGTTTTTAATTTCAGGATGCAAAAAGGATTTCCCTTAAGTACTTACTGCTGAGGTTTATTCAGTTAAGTGGTTGCACATCTAGAGGGAACATGTATCAACAAATGAAAAATATGTGGGAAAGGCTTGTTCCTTCTTCTTCCTCATACAAATAGCTTCTTCTTCTTCTTTTTGATCTCTTCCATTTAATAGGAATAAAAGTTTAAACATGACTGCAAAGGAAGAAGTGTTTTGTCACTATGAAAGGGCTGCACGATTCAGAACCTCATGGACCGATGACAATCCAGTAGGAGGTTCTTTGGGTGTCGTAAAAAATGGGCTGCAAGATTCAGAACCTCATTGTGGTTTTTTGCCTGAAAAAACCCACCGATGTGTTCAAGGGCAAGAGTTACCATACATAGATTACTTAGGAGGTTAAATAGAATGGAGAACAATATTGCCCAGATGCAACGAAGACAAACTGTTTTAATTTATTTTTTTGATTGTTTCATGGCTTATTTTTTTATTGTTTCATAGCTTATGGTGTTTTAATTTATTTTTTGATTGCTTTGTTCATACTAAATGGAAGAGACAAGACAAAGCTATTTGTATGAGGAAGAAGAAGGAACAAGTCTTTCGCACAAATTATTCATTTGTTGGTAAAATCACCTCAACGAAATTAGCCTTGGCCGTTATATAGATAATGAAAATCACCTTTGTATCCTGAAATTGGGAAAAAGAAATGGACATAAGGGATGCAATGTGTGAATTATTTATAGTATGAGACAAAAATTAAAAACAAATCCACTTATGGGATAAAAAATGTGATTTACCGTTGGTTTTACATAGGGGTGGCAACGGGACGAGTTTGGGTGGACTCGGGACCCACCCCGCCCCGGTTATGTTTCAACCCGGGACCCGCCCTGCCCCGGTACAAAACCCGCCCGGTAGACCCGTTTTTTTAATTTTTTTATTTTTTATTTGTTCTACAAAATTAAAAAAAAATTAATATATCAATTACAAATAAAATTAATTGTTCATGATCTAACTCAAATTCAAGTCGAAAAAGAACTTCAAGTACAAATAAAATTATTCATAATAGAACAACTCAAACAATTCATATTGAATAATTAATTATACATTAGTAACAACTTATTTGTCTTCCTCACCGTTAAGTATTGTGGGACAATTTTTCAATTCATCAACTATTAAATAAGTATCTAACAATAAATAAATTAAATGATACAATATTTTGTTAGTGTTTATTCTATCATAATAAAATAAAAGAAAAAAATATGTATATATATAAACGGGGCGGGTCCCGCCCCAGACCCAACTAGGTCCTAATTATTAGGACCTGCTACCCGCCCCGTCTTCAATTTTTTGGACCCGGACCCGCCCCTAATGGGGCGGGTCCGGAGCGGGTTTTGCCGGGTCCAGGTTGGATTGCCACCCCTAGTTTTACATTCATCAACAACTAGTTTTTATCACGAGAACTATATTTTATTAAAATTTCACCCTTTTGATTTTATATATATATCACGCCGAATGAGGGACGAAATTGAAATTTATATAGTTCTTTTGTTAATGTCAGCATTTTCTATTCAAACACTAATGAAATGTACGATTATAAACAATGAATTCTTGGAGTACGAGGGTAACTTTAAAAATTATTTTAAAAAAAAGAGTATAATTTTGTATATTTAAAGCAACG
This sequence comes from Sesamum alatum, assembly GCA_034509735.1. NCBI lineage: Eukaryota > Viridiplantae > Streptophyta > Magnoliopsida > Lamiales > Pedaliaceae > Sesamum > Sesamum alatum. Next base: position 1,564,163 of record JACGWO010000008.1, on the reverse strand, counting down.
TAAGTTTTTGCAATTGATAATTAAAGGAAGAGGTGAGTTAATGAGACGCACGTCAGGAAATTGATGTGGCAACCAACTCGTGGAATCTTTTAATTTCAAAACCAGTGTAGGTGAGCTGTGTGTCGAGAAATCCAGTGTTCTTAAGGCTTCCGTTTCATTGAAAACTACTCAAAGCTTTATGGTAGGTAATCAACCTCATTAATCTCTCTAATTATTAATTAATTAAAAAGTCAAGGGTTTTCTCCTACCACTCTCCCCCTTCCTTAAAACGAGGATCCCATGTTGCTCCCACATGTTACCATGATGTTCATATTTCACTAACATCACGGAATCTAACATAGTTGCTCACAAAGATATGTGTAGGATGTGATGTTTTTCCAAACTCTTGGTAATGATCTTGCGAATTTAATTTTTTATTTGAAATTCGATTGTATTTAATATATACACGTCATGTGTATAAAATCTTTCTCTGTATAAAATACATAACGTTATCTTTGTACACGTGACGTCACTATAAAAAATATGACATTTAACCATAGCTAATTGCCATGATTAATACTAAATAACCGTAGTGAATAGTCATTGACCACGGCCACGCAACGGTTGTCAACCGTGGTTTTTGCGAGGGTGGTTAAAACATTTGTCATTGCTAAAAGCCATGGCGAATGTTTTTACCACGGCTAAAAGCCGTGGAAAATAAGTTTTTCATGGTGAAAAAGCTAGTTTTTGCATTGGTTTTTATTTAATCGTAGTTAATAATAGTTATTTACCATAATTTTTAGCCATGATCATTAAAAATGTAGATAATATTAATTTTTTTTCTAATGCGTGATATGTTAATTGAAATAAAATATGCAATAAAATTTGGAATAAAAAGTTGAACGGGGTTTATTTATTCATATCAATTCCTTATTTTCTTTCATGATATTTGGATTTGAATTTTGTTTCTAACATGTAAATGATGCAGAATAAAAATAAAATTAAAAAAAAAGATTAACTCCGAGGTCAATTAAAGGAGAATCATATAATGCTGAAAGACATTACTAAATCACCCTTCACAATGTGAAATATGACGACACAAAGAGAGTTACAGAAATGGTTAATTGAGTAATTTCACTATTAATTGAGGGTCGTATAACTTTTATAAATACCCCTTCATTAGCTAAAAAAGGTAGAAGAAATCAAGATGAGAACATTTTCCTTTTTTTTAATTGAATTTTAAACAAAAAAAAAAAGAAAAAACCTCGTATTCCATTTAGGAGGTGTTTGTAAGGAATTAAAATAAGCATTTTTCAATTTATCATTGAAAACAAGTTGAAAAGAGTGTTATACATTCTACAATTTTGCTTTTGACTATTTAATTAAGTGGATTTAAACCAAAAGCAATAAGCAGCTCCGTACCAATCTCGACACCTTATTGATAAAATTATAAATATTAAATTATTTTTAACACTCAAAATTTTCAACTTTTTTTTTTACCTTTAAATTTTATTTGCAAATACTTTCAACTTTTTTCTGCTTAACTTACAATTTTCTTAACAACTTATCTTTTTCTACATAACTTACAATTTTTCAACAACTTATTCCCTTATTTTCACCACAAAAATCAACAACTCATTCTCTTATTCTTACCACAAAAATATAAGGCACTGCAAACACCCCACTAGAACTATATGAATAAAAGGTTTGAATTAATAAATCATCCTTTGGTTCACAAAAGATAATTTAAAAAATAAATGTAACCACTAACCTTAATGATTTCAAAATTTTAATCTAAATATAATGTACGAAAATCATGACCAAAAATAGAATTAATCAATATACAACTATCAATTATATCTATAGACCTCATACCTTTTCATGTAAACAGTGTCAATGTAATTTTTCCAAAATTGATGTATATTTTCACCTAATTTACACGAATTTTACAAGATCATACCATATAAACAAAGCCCAAAACCTTTTAATCAACAAAACAGAAAAAGAAAAAAAAATCAAAATCTCAAGCACATTTCCTAACGTTGTAAGTAGCGTACGAGTAGTAATTGTAATTGGAATTCAAGTTGTACTTAGACCCCTTAATCCTCATCAAATGACTTAATCTCTTCCACAGGCAGCGCCGCCGTCTAGGAGAGGAAACTCCGGTCGTGTGACTCACTTGCGCCTTGCTCTTACTCCGTTTAACGGCGAGCCCACGAACTTCCGGCGGCCGGTACGTTCGGATCAACGGCCACTTTATCCCGTTAAAGAACGGGTGGCGTTTAATGTCCGTCGCACCCCTGGTGCATCCTAGCCGCTTCCTGGGGTCCTTCACCAATAGTTTCTCGATCAAGTCCCTGGCCTCCGCCATTCCGGGCTCCTCCCTGTCTCCCTCCGCCGCGTGGAACCTCACCCCTTTGGTCGACGCTATATTGCGCAGGGTGGACTCCTTGCTCCCTCCTTTAAACGGCGTCGTGCCGTACAACAACTCGTAAATCAAGACCCCAAACGCCCACCAGTCGACCCCGTTGCCGTGGCCGTTGCCGCTAACCAACTCCGGCGCGAGGTACTCGTGTGTGCCGACGCACGATCTCGAAAACGCCGTCGTCGGCTCCGCCACGAACTCCGTGACCCGCTCCTCCACTTGCGGGTCCCCGAAGCAACCGTATCTTGCGGACCCGGACTTAATCCGGGTCCCCTTTTCCAGTTTCGGAGATACATCAGAGTGAAAACACAGATCAAAATCCGATAACATGATATGACCATCCTCACGGATTAATATGTTTTCGGGTTTCAGATCACGATAGACAATCCCCTTCGCGTGTAAGTACTCTAGAGCTAATAGTACTTCGGCGGCGAAGAACCTGACCGCCTGAACCGACAGCCGGTAGCGGGGTTGCTTGCGGAGCAAGGAATGGAGATCGCCATTGGAGCAGTAATCCATGAGAAGGCAAGTGTAGTGCGACACCTCTAAGTGGGCATAGAGCGTAGGGAGAAAAGGGTGGTCGAGAGAGGAGAGGATTTGCGCCTCCGTCTGGACATGAGAGAGTTTCTTGGAACTCAACGAATCACGGTCGACGACTTTAAGTGCGAAGTTGGCGTGTTCATAGTCACGGAGACGGCAGAGGAATACACGGCCAAGGTTTCCTGAGCCGACGAGGCGGAGAAGCTTGAGATGGCGCAGGTGGAGGGCGCCGTCGGAGGACAATGTGGTGGCAGCATTGACTGCTGCCCAGTTGGGGTTGTCGTGGCGGCGGTGGGGACGGGTGTGGATGTTGGGAACGGCGGTGGAGGGAGTGGCGGAGGCGGTGGAAAGGCGGGACTCATTGAAGCTGAGTGTGAGGCTACTCCGGGCTAAGCTGCTGCGGGCGGAGTGAGTGCGGTCGGTGGTGAGGGAGGTGAAGCTGAGGTCTAAGTCCGAGTCTGCGAAAGAGTAAATGGAGTCTTCGTGATCCATTTTTCTTCACAAATGTTGGCATTATGCTCTCAAACTTGTTCCTTATATATATATATATATAGACACAGACACAGAGAAGCGAGAGTAGGCGGAGTGGGGGCCACATAGTTAATGTCATAGCGTTATTGGTTGACTCAACTATGTGGAAAAGAAATAAATAATTTGATAAAAAAAATTATTTAAGCCGCAATATGTAGATAAATATAAATTTTTATTATTTTTTTTAATTTAATATTAACAAATTCGATAAATTTGACATAGAATAGCATATACAAGAGGAATTGCAATAGGAAAGTCAATTGGAGAAAGATTTTGTTTTTATTACTTGTAATTTCATCATATTTGGATGTAATTGGTTGAAATTATTTATCTTAGTATGTGATTATGTGTGAAATCAAAATATAATTATAATAGTTAATTGAGCGTATAAAAGACATTAGGTAAGAAACAGAACTACAATTATTGTAGTTGTTGCGATATACTTTTTCTTTAGAATAGTAAGATGTGTTTGAAAAAAATTAAAATCGGAGGAGAAATATATCTCCACAACCGAACATTTGCTTAACCTGGTCGGATGGAATGAGACGGGATACATTTCACAAGCAAATATTTCATATAGGTTTTCTATTTCACTTTGGTGTTCCATATTGACGTCATACTCATATGTGTATTCTATGCATGTCCACTTTTAGATTATATATTTAATTGATTATAAATATTAATTTTCAAAAGAAAAACATGACAATCGCACATTAGTTTGATATTATTTTGTAACACGAAAGTATAATAGAAGATTGTCATTTGAAAAGAAAGTGAACGGTGGAAAAAAAAAAAAAAAAAAAAAAAAAAGTGGAAGAACATTTTTTATTTTATTTTGGTGTTACACATCCACATATGTATTACATGCAGCTATATTTTTTAATTTTTTTAAAAAAAATATGTTAATTATGTAGTAATGTGACATGAAAATATAATAAAAGGATCCTACTAAAAAAGGGGACAGGTGATTATAAGTTAGGTTTAGTGAGGTTGAGTAAGTGCATAGATAAACATTAAAGTTTAAGTTAGTAGTTGGGTGAATTGAAGCCAAGGAGATAAGTTTAAGCCAAAGTGGTGGGAAAGTCATCCAGCCGCGTCATTACATTGGAAACTGTGAATATTAATTAATGTGGTTTCCTATGTTTTTAATCTGGACGAAAAATTGAATTTTTTTCTCATATTTTAGACATATTTAGTCTTATTTGTTTAAATTCTTCTTAAATTTGATCCCAAACAGCATTTTCTGTCAAATTATTAATGGAGCCGTGAATAGTGGCAGAGCCTTGTCCCAATAACAGACTTGATGGTTCCGTTAATAATTTGACAAAAAATATTGTTTGGGACTAAATTTGAGAAAAGATTGAACAAATAAAACTAAATGTGAGATAAAAGCAACAAACATGACTAAATCAAAAAATGTCCTAAGATATGAGACCAAAAATAAAAATTTCCTTAATCTTGACAATGTAATCTCATGTGAACCGGTGATCTATTTAATTTGGGACCGTTTACAAGGTTTGATAAATATGGATTGGATTTTGAATCCATACTTATTGATTATCATGTTCCTGAGAAGACGTGATAGGTTATCCAATCTTGGGGCGTGTTAATAGGTTTAAATGTATTTTTGGTACCGTAATTTTTGTAATTTGGCTTTTTCGTTTTTTAACGTTTTTAGAATAGTATTTTGATTGTTTATTTTTTTTAATTTTTTGTGATTTCAATCATTTTTTCTTTTGAAGTTCACTCTTCTGACCGGAATGCATGTGCATCCCACGTGACCTTTTAAAATTGGAGTTATTGTGTTTATTGGTTCATCATTTCCGGCACTTTTGTCCTTTAACGTTCTATCGTAGCATTTTGGTCTTGTATTTTAATAATTTTCGTGATTTCAGTCCTTTTTTTTTTTTTTTTTGCGGAGTACAACCTTCTCGCCGATGAAGGTGAACTCTGACAAAAAAATAACTGAAATCGGCTTATAAATTTTAAAATTGCGTCTTCCTAGCGATGTGTTTTTTCAAAATCATAAGGTTTATATGAACTTTGAGCGGAAAATATCTTAAGCAACGAACCATTGATTGCGTCCCCTGCTGCATTATTTAACATCGTACAAATGAATATTGGGATCATGTGCCCATTCAAACCCATAGTTTGGAAGGGTAATTAATGATGTTGTTATGTGTCCCACGTTGATCGTAGACGAGAGTTTTGAATGGACTGTAAGTTCGAAAGTCTCTTCTCCTTAGCAAAATGTCTTTTCATGATAAAATGGTGAAATTCATATGAAGTTGGAGCATATTATATCTCGTGTAACAAGACACTTTCAGAATAAAATTATAAAGTTCATATGTTTTGATAATATCTTGCGCAATGGGAGTAGTACAACATTATTAATAAACTAATCTCAAAATTAAATTATTACATTTAATGTAATTAAACATAATTTTACAACAACTAACACTTTATTCTAATATTAACTTTCGGAAAGTAAATCCTAAACCCAAAATTTCTAAAAAATTGGACAAAATTAAAAATAAGGATGTAGCCGACAACCCACATTTTCAATAATCATTTTGACAAGAACTAGGAAATGGCATGATTAACAAGATCGTGACATGTCATAATATCAAAACTTAGCTCTATTATTGAGCATTGAATTGTTCGTGCACATGCTTAAATAGTAATACACAAAACATACTTTCATTTACCCATGATTTGTTTATTGAGGTCCCACGATCAAAAGGAAGTGGGTATGAGTACTACGAATACAGAGTGTTATTTAGTTTATAAAATATTTGTATTATTTCTTTAGTTGCTTTAATATTGATATTGATAAATCTAAATATGTTGTTATACTGTGGACTAAATATTGTAATAGCATTTGATTGTTGTAGAAATATTATTATATTTTCAAATTAATAGTTCATCGGTCATTATTCACAAAACATACTTCCATTTCAAGAAGGGTTTTAATTAGGGTGACAATAAATTACTAAAAAAAATAAAAGATTTTGGAATTTGGAGGAAATAATTCCACACAAATTAATTATTTTTGGTTTCAACTTCTAATGGTAAATACATAATTTCAGTCAATGTAGATAATATCTCACGTAAATATATCTCTGATCAAAATACTGTAATACATATCACATATTCCAATCTTATTAAAATTTTCAATTACTAATTAAGGATGGCAGCAGTCTGAGTGTATAGCTTATAAAATAGTAGAAATAATATTTTCATAACTTAAATAATATTGTTAATTACTACTTTTTTATCTGCATGTAATCTTTTCAAAATATTTGTTAATATATAAATATATATGTATTAAAACTATAAATATTTCAATTCATTAATTTAATTTATAAAAAATGTTATTTTTATTGTTTTGTTTATGAGTGTAACTCATTGTTTTGATAATATATATATAAATATACATTATATATATGACAAATAAAAAAAATATTGAAAGAACTTTATTTGGTCTAATTTTCTATTTTATTAGACAAGCATCGTATCATTAATAATTTGGTTTGAATTTGTATTACCTCCTCTTAATTTAAAAATAAAATTAGGCAGATATGAAAGCACTAAATTATGCATGATGGCCTACGTTTAACCGCCACATTGACTTGGGCTGGTCCCACATTGAAGTCAGACGATGCTGCCTGCCACGTGGCCAACACGGGCCCTACTCTGTCGCTGAATTTTCTTTGGTTTTTCTTTTTTCCCCCTTATATTTACAGGTAAATTGTAAGTCGGGATATCGAATATGTAAAATTATCATTTAATTCATAAAATAGTTTGCTCTAACTCATAAAATTGAATTAATCTCAAAATCGCTCTACTTTTTAAAATCATTCGAACTACTAGTTGAATTGGTGATCCGAGCCCGATCCCGAATCAAGTGAAGCGATCGATGCATGAGCTTTTCTAAAAAATTTAAAAATTGATACAACTTGAAATTAAATCCAAGATATTTCATATGAAAATTGAAAAAAATTACCAACAAAGAACACCTAGGTTGTTATAATGATTTAAATTATATATTAATAAATGAACAGAGTCATTAAGCCCATAATCTAATTAAATTTTATCATACAATTACCTAAGTTGCTAATTAAATCATAATTAATATAACAAGATTTCTATATTATTTTAAGAATGGGGATACTAATTATTTATTGACAATAAAATTTAGTTATAACTTAATTATAATGGTAAATAGTTTCGTCATTTTTATTATTTACGTAATTTTTTTATTTTTATTCTTAATCTAAAAATTTTAATATATTGATTTTACTATTAAAATTTGGAATACTTTTAATGCATACAGTAATTAAACTTTTGTAATTCATATTTTTGTATATTTTATTATGTTAATATATTTTTATATAATAATTTTTATTATGATATTACTGATTTGACCATGGTTCATCCAACGATTGAACCAATGATCTTTGACCCAATTAATTTTTTAATTACAATCCATATTTTAAAACATTGGGGCAGACTTTGAGGTGGGTAAGTCAAGACCCTTACCCATCTTCAAGTAGCTAATTTTCATTTTCATAAAATCGAAATGGAAAATTTCCAATGTTTAGATGAAAATGTACGAAAAATTTACACCATGATTACAACAATCATCTGAGGGAAGAGTAGTAAAAATGAGAAATTATTTTATGATTTTGTGCTTTAATATTAATTAATATCCAATTTTATTTTAGCGGGATATTACTTTCTCAAATAATATATCCTCACAATTGATATTATTCCCATCAATCCAAATTCGGTCTTGTCGATCCTCATTTGTACTCTTTTAATTTCATCAATATATAAATGTCGAAATACGTAAATTAAGTTAATTTGATCAAAATCAACCAATTACACAATAAGTGTTATATACTTATTATATAATTACTCATTCTTTATAAGCTGTATATCAATCACATGATAAATATATAATTACCCTGGTTAACATGTGATTAGACCCGATTTTGACTAGAATTTCCCCTACACAATAAAATAATGTATAAAATGGAACTAATAAATAGTTAGAGTGTGATTAGCACGTGATGGTGGCCTGAAGTTCCAGTTTGTCTTCTTTCTCTTGTCTATGGCATTAATGCTCAGCATCAGATCCTTATTCTTTTGCACATGTAGAATGTGGGTGTTGATTCAGGAACCTGAAATTTTCCAGTTATTTTCTTACTTAAATTAATAAACATTTTGGATAAAATAATATTATAAAACTTATAAGACGGGTACTAACAATAATTTTGTAATTAATATAATCAAAATTGACAGAACACATTACAATTATAAACATAAATTAGGAACTCCTTACTTTTTCTTAAAGGAGCTTATAACTTATAAGTTATAAGGCAGCTCTTGATATCTTATAAATTTTGAGAGAGAGAGGAGATGAAATCAATGATGTGAAAAATAAATAAATAATAAATAGATCTGTGTGAACAAAGTACATTAATTACTATTAAAATTAGACCTCAGTACTATACATTCAATTAGTTCACACTGTCATAAATATTGTTGACTGTCCAAGTTCAGAGTGATGTAGATGGTTTCAAATTTCAAAGGACATTGTATTAATATTAATGGTGAAAATAATTAGGATTAATTCTATTATTCTCACTGTTATCTAGGATAAATGCCTGAAGTAGATTTTTTAAGAGAAAATTGTAATTTTCGTCCACTATTTCAGGTTTGGTGGCAATTTAAACCAAACATTTCTCAAAATAGCAAATAAGGACATTAATGTTTAAAAAATGACAATTTTAGTCCAAATTGCCCTAATTTTGCCGGAATTAGTCATGTGATTTGCACGTGATGTATTAAAATTGGGGATTTTCTCCCTTATACAGCTATAAAATCGTAGGAGATTCTGGCCGGAGGGAGAAAATCCCCAATTTTAATACCTCACGTGCAAATTACATGACTAATTCCGACAAAATTAGAGCAATTTGGACTGAAATTGTCATTTTTTAAACATTAATGTCCTTATTTGCTATTTTGAGAAATGCCTGGCTTAAATTGCCACTGAACCTAAAATAGTGGACGAAAATTACAATTTTCCCATTTTTTGATTCTAAATTTTATTGTATCTTCTATACGTCCCACCTGTATAAAAATATGTCATATATTTTACTTTAAAAAATATCGTACATACATATTAAATTAAATAAAAGATGCAATATAATTTATATACACGTAAAGTTTAAAATTCAATCAAACCCGAATATTTATAATTTGGCCCACTATAGGAAAACTGATCATTTCCTGTATATGTATATATATTACCGATGAATACACACGGCTTAAAAATTATAATAATCCAATACTATCAACCACGAATAAATAAATAAATTTTTGTAAAACAAACTGTTATCAATACTTGCCAATGTTTTGATCACTATCAAAAAAATCATTTTATTACGACAGACTTTTGCAACGATCTATTTCAGTCGATAATTCCGACAAATTTGTGCTAGTTTCGGATGGATGTCTATCGGCAGATGAAGGGGCCTGCGTTAGTCAATCGAAAATAAAAATTGATATCAAAATATCTATCGGGAAAGCGGATGGGAAAAAGTTTTGGTTTCCACCAGTCGGAAAGTTAGACAATTAATCATTTCAACATCATTACCATAAAGGTGTGTAATTGTGAGTGTAACAGGCTTGTCTTGAAGGGAAAGAATGTCGAGGGATTCAAGTTTCTGTTATGTTTGTTTCCAAGACAAATTAAGATGAGAAATTGTGTAATTGGTCCTTAGGGCAAATGCATGTGCACAGAGTAGTTGTGGACATAGGATAATGTCTGTCCATGGTATGTAAATGAAAGTGACCATGTGATGTTGTATGTCCTAATTAATGGGCTCAATTAATATTTTCTATCAACTTATAACTCTATTCTACCTCATGTTAAGAAGATATCACCATTTTAAAAAAGTTGTAGTAATTATAGTTATATTGGAATTTAATTTGGCAGCTAAACCCTAAAATTTTAAGAAAAAAATCGGTACATTAAGAATAAAATCCATGAAAAATTGTAGTCTAGCCAAAATTTGGGATTCATGTGAGAGACACATGTCAAATTCCGATCAGATTTGTAATTTTGGCACATTTTGTCTTGAATGTGGTCATTTTTGTTAAAAAATAAATAAATACAGGGCTTAATTAATTGTTAAATTGAGTTCCAGTAGGATTAAAATTGCCATATCTTATAGTTACGGGATCAAAATTGAAACTTTTTCTTATCAGCTCACATTGAATGGATAATCGACAAATTTGAGCAACTTATAAATCCAAAAGTCACGTCTCTCCAATAAGGTGTCTTTTAAGAAAAAAATCATGAAATTTCGGCCAAAGGACTAGGACAATATTTGGCTAAAATACATTCAATTGAAATGTGAAAATGCACGCCAGATCACTCACCAGCATACTTACAAGATTCGTTCTGTTGGATCATGTGAAATTTATTTACATTTAACTTAAAATTCACGTACTTAAATACAATGCAACAATTATTAGTAAATTCAGCCCATAAACCTCAACTTATCAAGAAAAGGTCAACTTACAAACATGGTGCAGCACCAACTTTAATTCGATCATCTTGTAAATTACAATTACCTCTCCTGAGATTTTGTATAATTACGGATACTTGCTCGTTTCAAAAATTACGAATACCTCTCTGAGGTTTGTAACCGTCTAACAAATAACTCATTTCTATCAATATTTATGATTGTACTGACCAAAATGCCTTCATACAAATTGAATTATTTTTTAAATTTTTTTGGACAAAAATGCGGAGAGAAAGAGAGAGAGAGAGATTTTTTACGTTTTTTACACAAGGAGCAATAACGTGATTTGCCTCGACTGATTTTTTTACAATTTTTTTTTTCAAAAAAATCAAGGCAAAATGGACCATTTCAAGCCCTTGGTTAATAATTACAAACCTTAAGGGGTATTTATAATTTTTGAAACAACAAGGAGATATCCATAATTATGCCAAGAAAACCCTCATCTTACAAACATCTGAAATAGGGACGATCAGACGACCCAATAGTGGCACTTTATTCTTGTGACATATAACTGACAGTTCAATTCTTTTTTTTTTTTTTTTTTTATAGGAAATCATATAACTGACAGTTCAAGTTTCAAGGGGGAGTTGAAACCTTGGAATGCATTATACGTCCAAGTTAACAAACCCTGATACACCAAATGCATGAACAAATTATAAGGAACTATTAATTGAAGGAAAAGACATCCACCCTTAATTTCAACTCTTCTCCAGATACATTGTACCATTCTCAATTGTTGTTTGGACATAGCATTAATTATCATTACACATATTAAATCAGACATACCCCAATTAATGAATTATCTCAAAACCCTAACTAGGGCTCCTTAATCTTGCAAACTGTCCCTCTACCTCTCCACATTGCCACATGCATCAACTCCCCCACAATTCCATTATTTTGTCACTCTCATCAACTCCTAATCATTACTTAGATCAGCCCACAACAAATAGATATATAAATTATGTGCTTCAAAGACAACAAAAGCAATGGTAGTTACACAAGGAAGTATTATAAATTTGCTCCTATAATTATAATAATTAAAAATATGCGTTCAATTAAGCTGATCATGCTTGTCACGTGCAATTTTCTGATCATTTTATTAAATTCTGTCATTTTTGTTTTCAAAGTACGAATATTTTCAAATCACATAACATAATTATTAAAATGAATTCGTATACAATTAAAATTATTTTTTCAATACCCACAGGACTAAAATTATCAGAAACTAATTAATATGAGAATTTTTTATTGAGTATAGGGCAACAAGAGAAGATGCTCATTTTATTTAAAAATGTGTTGTGGAAGGGTATAGTGTCGCACAATACAGTTGGCTATGGCTACAGTTTGTCTGGTGACCCACAGAATTGGTTACATCAAATGTCAACAGACAAGCCATGATTAGCAGCAGATGCCAATCAATATGTCAACTCAAAGAGCAGAGGTTGGAGTGAACCCACAAAATTTAATTAATATATATGGACCCTTCGACTTTATTTAATTCTATTTTTAAAATAATAAAAATTAAAAAGAGAAAAAGAGAGACAAGTGTGTGCGATCCTTTACAAATTTTAGTATATTTGGTTTATATTTAGTACGACGTAGAAAGAAATTAAAACACATTCAACTATCCGTTTTGTAAAGATATATATAAAAAACAAACATTCGAGATGTTTTTTTAACTTTTGGTTTTCATTTTTTCTTTTATTGTTTTGAGGGAAGTGATTTATCATAAGTCATTAATTCGATATATAATTATCAACAAGAAACAAGCAATCTCTCGATTTTCTTTTTTTATCGAAGAGATTTTTTTGACATTCGCTAATATTTGTTAAGATATTAGTATTAAATGATTTTTTTTTCTAATAGTTTGAACTTTTAGACTGTTGATCATTCAACATAGTATCAGAATTACGACAAACAAGATGTTTTGGGTTCGAACCACATTGTCATCCGTTTGCAAAAAGAAGATTTCACGTGAGGAGAGTATGATAAGATATTAAACTAAGTAAATATCTTTCTTGACTTGGGTATATATTTAACTCTTTCTTTTTTTCTTCTAAGATAAATACATATTACAACGATTCGATAATAAGCTCACATTACAATAAATTAAGAGATAAATTATAAATTAGCACACATTAAGTGAGATAAATACCTATATAATTGATGGAACTTGAAAATATGATCTTAAATTTTTTATAGGATCTCAATTTTAACTGTTATATATGCTATGACATCACATTTAATTCTTTCAGCATGAGTTAAGAAGCGGATAAAATCAAGAAAGATATGTTTGGTTTTTGAGATTTGATGGAAATCATGGAAGCATATAGCTGTCATATCATGTCTAGTTAATTTATGATTTTTATAATTATATTTATGTGCTAATATTGTATTTGTCTAAGAAAAATAACATATATGTAAATGATATAAATTAACCAAAATTTTGTTCCCATCCAAATTTAAAATTTCCAAAAACTGGAAAAAACTAATACAATACAAATATATATGTAATTCATTTTCAAATTATTTCAAGAAATAATCCAAAAAATGTGAATACTTCAGTCTTTACAACAATCAATTTTTTTCCCCACTTGAATTAAATAAGAAAAAAGTTGGGATTAAAGAGGAAAAGGCAGAATTAGGGTTCAAAATGATGAGTGACAATTGTTGTGAAAGAGACATCTAACATGAAAAAGAGGCAATGAATATAAGCTTGTTTCATAGACAAGAGACACATCCATTTCTGACAGGCTATGTAATGATCACTGCACAGAAGGTTGGAAAATGACAAGCTGTCAGATGACTTCTGGTACTATAAAATCTATATTTTGTTTTTAAGCCATTCACAAAAAAATAAATAAATGTTTATTTGTGTCATTATAGGAAAAAACACTCCATAACTGCAAAAAAATTTGATATGTGGAACTAATTAACAAATAAAATTTTTATTATTAATCTATATTATTTAATACATATTTAAAATATTTTTTTAGCAAGTAAATTTCTATTACTAAATGTATTAGCAAGATTAAATAATGTAAATGAACTATTAAGTTATTTTTTTGTAATGTGTTTTTATTTTCAGTTTTTGAAATAGTAATTAAAGTAAAAAGGGTTGAATGTATTTTTAGTCCTGTAACTTAGGTCATTTAACATTTTCGTCCTTTAACTTTTTAGGATAGCATTTTGGTCTTACATCTTTTTAATTTTCATGATTTTGAGTCATTTTGTTCGTTGGAGTTCACCTCCACCGGGAGAGGGTGAACTCCAGTGAAAAAAGTATCGAAATCGTAAAAATTAAAAAGATATTGGACCAAAATTCTACCCTAAAAAGTTATAGGATAAAAATACTTGCAGAAATGGGTCAATAGGAACAAAACCCCAATTTAAAAATGTCATGTGAGACGCATATGCATTTTTTCAACGATAATGGTGAACTCCGGCGAAAAAGGGACTAAAATCATGAAAATTAAAAAGATAAAGGACCAAAATATTACACCAGAAAGTTAAAGGACGAAAACGTCAAATAACCTACGTTACGAGACAAAAAATATTTTTAAGCCTATAGTAAAAATATATTTATTTGTATACTCGTTAAAAATATAAAAATTTGACATCACTGTTAAATATAAAATACCAACGAAAAGTAGAATCTTCTACCAAACTGATGATGCTTGATTAACATAGAATTTCCAAGTGTAATAAAAAAGCAGTTGATGTAGCAATCCCAGGTTGTTAATAGACTTTTGTACACATTCAATGAACTGAATAATTAATTAGTTCTTGAGCTCGATAGAATAATTCTACTGACACTTTATACTCAATTGCTCAGCCAAAATTTCTAATGAGAGTATTTAATTAATATTTAATAGACATACAGTAAATTATTTATGAGATAGAAACAATGAATTACATTATAAAATACATTGAAAATGTTCAATTCTATCAAGTATATTAATAATTTTGTAAAACAAAACACAAAAATAATAAATTATAATTAAAGTAGACCAACATCCAACGAAATCATATATAGCAGTATCGGATTGGCGTGGAATTATCTAGACAGGACCAAGTCATTAATTTTAAGGTAGATAGTGAGTATTTTTTATATTTTTAATAATATGATTACATCAATATCTCAATAAATTAAGCAATATATTAGTTCAAACAATACATAAATATAGTAAAAAAAAATTAATTAGGAATAATTACATTTGCACCCTTGACCTATGGCCTATTTACACAAACACTCTTGCATTTTTCATAATTATAGAAACGACCTCTAACAGCAAAAAATATACGTAGTTTGTGCAATGATATTGATATTCTTGAGGGTGTATGTGTGATTTTTCATAAAAAAAAAATATGGTAGTTTGTGTAAATGATGTTGACGTTTTTGGTGGGTATATATGTAATTATCCAAAAAATAAAGATGATTTATGTAAACAGACCATAGGTCAGGAATTGTAAATGTAATTTCCAATAAATTACAATAAACTCATAAACTCACATAAAATAAAACAAATATCCACACATTTGATGGACTAAAACTCACAACCTCGAATTTATTCATGAGGCCTCAATTTTAACCGTTAGGCTAAGATTTCATTGGTAAATAACGAGTAATAATTAATCATCTTCAATTTTGTTAAGGTTTATGAGATTCTCCAAAAGTTTTTTTTTTTTTTTTTTGAAAATACTATAATATTATTAAAGCAATCGGCAAATTATTACAATGTTCCGTGCACATTACAACAATATTTTTAAATTTACCAACAACTTAAGCAAACAACGAACAACAGACATACAACTAATATAGGGAGTGTTTGAAAGAACTTCTATTTTTACAAAAGTGATTTTTACAGAAAAAGTTGGAAGTTGTAGTAGAATCAAAAGTGGGTAGTGTTTGTAAAAAAAAGTAAAAAGCAGATGAAAGATAAATTGGTATTGTTTGGGAGAAAGCACTTCTAAAACACGTTTAATGGATTAAAGACCATTTTGTCCCCATATATTAAACAGATGCTATTTTGCCTTAATATTTGCACTTATTTCTTGATTATAATAATTATTTTTCCTCAAAAATAATAATTTTTATTTCAATTAGTATATCTCATATTTAATTTTTTACAAAATGATTATAACTTATATTATTAAATATTCAATATTAATAGAAAAACTGGATGTTTAGTTCGATAATGTTCCAATTATGTAATATAATTGTTCATTCACACACAATAAATAAACTTACAATATTGATAAAATAATTATTATTTTTAATTAATCCTAACAATTTAATTTATATTTTTCTATGATTTAGGAATAAATATCATATAATATAGAAAATAAAATAGTAAAATTTTAAAATATTAAACATGTAAAATTATAAATTTTATTAGTGATAAATTATTCAAATTATTTAAAATTTTTAACATCAACTTTAGATGAGCAATTTGAAAATACATTAAAAAGGATAAAATCGAATTAAAATTATTATAATGAGGGTAAAGTAGTCTAAAAAGAAGTTAAATTTATTTACAAAAAAGCCAAAGCAGCTAGAAGCACCCCCTAAGGTGATTTCAGCTTTTGGCTTAAAAGTGCTTTTCGTAGCAGTTTTAGAAGCAGAAGTTGACATCCCAAACACCTCAAAAGTATTTTTCAGCATTCAGAAGCTGAAAAACGCTTTTTCAAAGCACACTCAAACACTCCCATAAAAACAAACTGCACACTTACATTGTATGCTCGAACTCACAACCTCCTTGATTTTGATTCTGCAAAACTGACAATTTGATAATGCTTTCCAAATTGAGACTGCCATAGGCTTAACCAATCACAAAGCAAAATCTTTTGGGCTCGTAACATATAAAAAGCCCAATCACACCAGCAAGAAAAACAATTTGCATCTCTGTGGGCCTGGGCCCTCAAGACATGATGCCGATCTTATATCAACCTAAAACCTAGGGATATAGATAAATAAATCGAGCCGGTTATATTATTATTTAAATTTAAAATAAACTATATCTACCTCCCCTGAGATTTACTATAATTATAAATATCCTCTCATTATTTAAAAAATTACAAATACCTCCCTGAGGTTTGTAATTTTCAACCAAAGGTCTGAAATTGATCATTTTGCCCTTGATTTTTTAGTTAAATTGCAGAAAAATCAACCGAGGCAAATTGCATTATTAACTCTTATGTGTAAAAAGCTATAAGAACCTCTCCATGCGCAATGTAGTCCAAAAAATTCAAAAAAAATAAAATAAAAATTAAATAAAATGCATAAAGGTATTTTGATCAATTCATCCATACAAATGGATGGAAATAGGTTATTTGTTAGACGGTTACAAATCTCAGGGGAATATTTGCAATTTTTCAAACAATGAGGGGGTATTTGTAATTATGCCAAACCTTAGGGGTGGTAGTTGTAATTTACCCTTAAATTTATTTAAATTTGTATCAAGTTTTAAAAATTAATTTTGAGTATGGTTTGAAAAAAATTGAATTGACTTAAATGATGTAGAATTTAGTGTCCTAAACAGGACATTTTTGTTTAATTTTTTAAAATAATTAATAAAACATGTTTCGACTAAAATTGGAATGAATTTGAATACCCCGACCTATTGTCTGTTTGCACATCATCACTATATTTTGGATAATTACGCATATACCTACTATAAATATCAATATTATTTACCCAAATTATTTTTTTTTTAAAAAAATTACACATACAACCCTTAAAATTTCAATATCATTACACAAATTATTCGTACTTTTTTACTGTTAAGATGTATACAGAAAATATGAGTAATTTATGTAATCATATCGTATATTAAAGGTCATGTAATTATCCCTATTTTTTAAATAGAAATAAAATGAAAACAAATGATATCCCGACCGGCGGCAATTTTAGTCAAGAAAATGTACATTCTCCCAAAGTCTAGGTGGCAAAATGAGGAGTTCCTATTGGTTGCATTAGCGTCACTTGCCTAAAACTTTGGCGCGTCAATTCGTCATAAATCCTAACGCTTGGCCTCTTTTCTTATCCCGAATCGGCTGATGTGAGTCGTGTTGTCAACGCGCCGCCCATAGTCAACACGTTTCCTATGTCTCGCATTTGATCACCACGCGCCGCCATGCCCGAGTGATGGGTTCCTCCCCCACCAACGCCCACCTGTCCCCCGACCAAAACCGTTTGTTTTGAATTCCGCGTTCTGTTTTGACTCGAGCCCCATATTTTCATAATCTTTTTGGAAAGGAATATTTTCATAATCTACATCGCACGTAAAAATGGCCGCGGTATATATATAAACCCCCAAAACCCATAAATCTGTTTAACCCAAGAACTGAAACGGAGTTGATCTTTTACCTGTTTTTCTTGGCGGGTTTTGTGGGAATTGTTGGGTTTTTTTTGTACAGATTTAAAGCGTCTTGTATGTGCTGCGTGGAGTTGTGATGGTGGAAGCTAAGGCTGTTGTAGATGATAAGAAACTAGGGAAGAAATCGAAAGAGGTGAAAAGTGGGAAGAGGAAATGGGCGGCGATAGGGGCAATGGTGGTTTTGGTGGTGGCTATAGCAATAACATCCAAGCACGCCCATGATCACAAGTCTTGTCAATGTTCTCAGGTTCTTGTTCTTGTTCTTCTTCTTCTTCTTCTTTTCATCTTTTTGGTATATCCTGGTGATGTAATTGAGCTCTTATTTTCTGTTTGTTGAGAGATTCTGTGAGCGGGACGTGTGATCGTTCTTCTCTTTCTTTTCTTCTCGTTTTCCCTCTTAGTAGTGTAAGGTATGGTGTTTTTGCAATTCTTGAATTGGCATGTTATGGTAGAAATGGATGATGGAAGCTGTTGCATAGAATTAGAGATTGATGCCCTGTGTACTGTTTATGGTTAATTGATGTGTATTTGTGGTTTGAAGCTGGAAATTTGCAAGCTGGGTAATGAAACTTGAGGATCTTTGAGGTAATTCATATCAAATTATGTTAATTAAAGTGCTCAAATGATGAATTGTCCCCCTCGTTGGCTGCCAAAAGAACTACTGGAGAATTATAATGGTTTTACAATGTAGATATCTGGCGTTATGTATGATTTGGTGCGATGTTTTGCTCATAATGGTTCAATTTAGATTCAAGAACAATTGATCTTTGTTTTTGGCTTACTGTTTGGAATCTCTCAAGTACATTTAGACCCTTTTAAATGATGATACTTTTTGGATTCCCTAAAGATTTCGTGCTTCCTATAAACCTGTTTTCGTGCTACATTGTGATTTTTTCTTCTGGCTGCCTGATCACACTGGATTCCTACATCATCAAGCTTTTGTTGGGACATCAGTTTGGCTAACAGAACTATTAGTTTTACATATCAATGAATTGAAAGATACGCGCTCCTCATTCTTTGCTGATTGCTGCGGATCTCTAGACTCCCACAAAAGAACAAATGTTTTACCTAAAGAACGAGAACCTCTTCCTGAGTAATACGCATTCAGCTAGCAAGCTGCTTGATCACAAGGGTTGCCCTAGTTACATTTTAGTGTGCAATTATTTTCTATCAATTAGACAGAAACCATTCTTTTTACATGGTCAGTGGATCAATAAAAACTAGTAAGTGGATCAACAGAGACTGAGTTCCTTCTTTTCTTGCTTCATGCAGGACTCTAGAAAGTATACAGGCATTGTTGAGGACTGCTGTTGTGATTATGAGACGGTTGACAGTCTTAATGGCGGAGTGTTACACCCTTTACTTCAAGAGCTTGTTAGAACTCCATTTTTCCGGTACTTTAAGGTCTGTTACGAACCTACATAGCCAAATTTAGAATATTGTATTATGGTGATGTTGGAATTTTAGCTTGTCATAGTGCATTTGTCACTGATTTCATTTATGACTGTTAGTGGTTATGATAATGTTATACAAATTACTTTCTGATATAGTCAACGAGCTGCTATGGTCTTGATATATACTGCAGTCATTTGCTAATAATTCTCTTGTTGGTTGAACATTTATCATGATATTGTTTAAGGGAAGCAACATAAAAGAGGTCTTCTCACAAATGTCCAGATTTGTTTCTGGATACTATATTAAATGTGATCATTTCACTAGCAAGCGAGTATCAATTCTGCCCTTCTATGTAGACCTTAAGGTGCTATTGCTACGTACCATCTTGAGGGAGTAATTATTCATAGGTAGAAATATTAACTCATTTTGATTGCTGATGTGAACCTATTAATTCCAGCAGAATGGACCCCTATAACAAGTGGGCTGGAATTTCAGTTAACATAACTATTGGGAAAATTATGTTCCACGGAAATGAAACTAAAATAGTGCAGGTGTTACTCAGAAGCTGAATTTTTGGACCCTGAATCCTTTTAAGCTCTCTTTGGTTTTCTTTATCTTCTTTGTATAGTCTAAATAGCTGAGTTATGGTTAAGGTAAGAACTACAGATACTGTAACATCTGATAAAATTGTTGCAACTGTTAGATGTCTGAAAGGAAGACTAGTAATTCATCTTTTCATTCAGAATGCTTAGAAGTTTTTGGGTTGTAAAGAGGAAAATTGAGAACATATGAAAATCCAATTACACTGTATAGATAATTGAAAATATATAACTAATGATCTTATCTCTCTCATTTACATGCAATATTTTTCAAGTCAGAAATAGTTTGATCACATTAGATATAGTAATGAACCTGGAAATAAGATCAAGATTATTTATTCGTAAAATTAAGCAGAACATAAATAGGATATATCATTTTTATATGTTGTTTTATTCTTTAATTAGAGATCCATTTGATACTTGCTGCGTGAATCCTAAAACCTTGTGTACCTGATGAAACATGGCAGGTTAAATTGTGGTGTGACTGCCCCTTTTGGCCTGACGATGGCATGTGCAAGTTGCGTGACTGTAGTGTATGTGAATGTCCGGAAAATGAATTTCCCGAACCCTTTAAGAAGCCAATGCAGCGTGGTCTTCCATCTGATGATTTAAAATGCCAAGAGGGAAAGCCACAGGCTGCCGTTGATCGCACACTAGATTCAAAGGCCTTCAGGGGATGGATAGAAGTGGACAACCCATGGACCCATGATGACGAGATGGATAACAGTAATCACTTGCATCTTTCTTCTAGATTCATATTGCACTTAATATTATATTCGTGTCTATGTTGCTTTCCGTACACCTTTTTGAGTCTTTAAACACAACAAAGAACTCCTTCAACACCCTCAATGATTGCAGTATTCTGAATGCTTATGGAATATAAACAGACAATACAATAACTGCTTTTCATGTTTGTTCAACGAATTATGCAGGATTAATGGATATTTTCTCGTTTGCAGGCGAGATGACATATGTTA
Source organism: Sesamum alatum (assembly GCA_034509735.1). Classification (NCBI taxonomy): domain Eukaryota; kingdom Viridiplantae; phylum Streptophyta; class Magnoliopsida; order Lamiales; family Pedaliaceae; genus Sesamum; species Sesamum alatum. The sequence goes on along the minus strand of JACGWO010000008.1, from coordinate 1,542,740 downwards.
ATCTGCAACTGAATCCTGAACGATACACCGGCTATACTGGGCCATCAGCCAGAAGGATATGGGATGCTATATATTCTGTAAATTGTCCAAAATGTCAGTTATTTTTCTTTAACTCTTCTTCTATGGGATCATTACTTTAGTTAAGCTTTTGGAAATAGATAATATGCTACATCTGTATCCTCACAAATGGTCGCTTCCAAGATTTGTTTGTTGTTTCGAGCCAAAGGTGAATAATATTATGTTAACCTACTAGCATTAGCTGTGCTAGAATGTGTGAAAGGATTCTTAAATATGTAAACTTTTAGCATGGTTCACTGCTAAGTTTTAAATGTCTCCAGGAGAATTGTAGTCTTTGACCTGGTGCTGTAGGTTTTCCATAGATCAATATTTCTTATGTTTTACTTTCTTATTTCTTGTTAAAACCTTGATAAATTGCCAGCAAACAGTTATTGACTTGTAAAAGAAGACTTATCAAAGTCATTCCTGGAAAAGAATTATTTTATTCTGTTAATCCGTCGTCTCTCCTTGCTTCTTTTTCCATAGGTGGACTGGTTCTGCTATCATTAATGTATTTAAATACATATTTTCCATTCTTATGTGATTCTTTCCTTTTCTGTTTCCAGATACATCTGGAGAGATTTGCCAGGAGAAAAGAGTCCTTTACAAGTTAATTTCAGGCCTTCACTCCTCAATATCAATTCACATAGCCTCTGAATACCTGCTTGATGAAGCCAAAAATCTGGTTTGTTTTTCCCTCTTATCCTCATTTCTTGAAAATGTTTGGAGGCTCTTTCTTCGTGTTAGTTTTAGTGTTTTTGCTACTACCCTTTGTAAACATTCAAACCCTTCTCATCTCAAACAACTGGAGCTACAAAGGCATATGTGAAATGATCCCAGGCCTTATAGTTATTAACACCCATTAAATCCAAGTTTTGGACCATCCAGCTTGGAACATATTAACGTTGAAATTGATCAATCTCTTGCAATGCCAGTGGGGTAGAAATCTGGAGTTGATGTATGATCGTGTTCTGAGGTATCCAGATCGTGTGGGAAACTTGTACTTCACTTTCATGTTTGTGCTCCGAGCTGTGACTAAAGTAAGCCTTTGTGTATTATTTTGATTAACTCGGTACAGAAGTATTTTCTCTGTATTTATTTATCTTCATATTGTCAAGCAGGCTGCGAATTACTTGGAGCAGGCTGAATACAATACGGGTAACCTTGAGGAGGACCTGAAAGCACAGTCTTTAATGCGACAGCTGCTTTACAACCCAAAACTGCAGGCTGCATGTCCACTTCCGTTCGATGAAGCTAAATTGTGGCAAGGACAAAGTGGGCCCGAACTGAAACAGGAAATTCAAAAGAACTTCAAAAACATCAGGTTTGAGTCTAATCTTCAAAGTACTTGTTAACAAGCTATAGAAAAATTCACCGCAGCTGATATTTGACTTCCTCAGTAGACCTGGATTCGTGTAGCACTGTGAGTTGTGAAGATTTTAATGACATGTTGTTTAAAAATGATAGAAAGCTGATTTTAGGTGAATGGAGTTAAAATACTTGTCTTGAAATGCTACTGTCCATTCTGTTAGTACCTTGATCGGGGTTGTTGATCTTTCCCTGAAATCACGCAAGGTTGGAGCCGTTGGGGTAGTCCCAGTTCAGACAATCCGACTCTCTAGTCAGTTAACGGAATATAGAGGTCATAGGTAAAAGTAGTGCAGATAAGCGTAAAGGATAATGTACCTAATGGAATAGCATTTGGGGGTATTTAAAGTAAATGGAAAATCGCATGCCATGCGTCAATCCATCTGTGTTTTACCTTTTCTGGTCTCCAGGTTGGTTGGGGTTGAGTACATCCTACCCACAGATAAAACACGTTCTTGGCCTGTGAGGATATTTTGGCTATTTTACCCACAGCAGTACCTTTTCCATTGGCCTACGTTTAGTTTAACTACCATAGAGTTCTGCTGCTTGTGTTTTCCACTATATTCATCCTTTTTCATTTGTTAGCATGTATGCTTCGATCTTATAAATTCTGAAGGCCAAATTGTTGCCATTCTTCTGCATATGCAGTACTCTGATGGATTGTGTCGGATGCGAGAAATGTCGTCTTTGGGGAAAACTTCAGGTCCTTGGCCTCGGAACTGCCCTGAAGATTCTTTTCTCCGTTGATGGTAAAAACCATCCCAATCAACCCGTAAGTTTTATATTATTAGTTGAAGTTGTTGAAGAATAATCTTCCCCATAACGTCCGTGGCCACACGTAATTCTGAATGATCAACTCTTTCATATTCTTGCAGCTGCAATTGCAAAGAAATGAAGTGATAGCCTTGCTGAACCTTCTTCATCGACTATCAGAATCCGTCAACCTTGTTCACGAAATTGGCCCTTCAGTCGAGAAGAGCATGAATGAGTTCACTTCAGAATCTCCATTGCAAGAAACTAGTCTATGGCGAAGAGCACGGGAAGTAGTAGGTAGGCTTCGGTACGTATCTATTTCGTCCTCCCATCATAACTCTTCACGCTCTTTATCCTTTTAGACGAAAATTATAAAAATGAATACCATATTTATCAGAGGGATAATTACGCCCCCTTTGAGGTTTTAGCACATTACAACAACACCCCTTATACTGCCAGTCGGGATTTTCTATCATTTTTTGGTTTCACACACTAGTGCACCAATGTGTGATTGACACGTTTTGCGATTGCATGTGTCCCTTCACCCGCATCCTATCCATCTATTTATGATTTATATTTTAAATATGCCGTCTAGTCTTCAATGAGGCATTTGTAATGTAAAATATGACTACAACGAGTACAACGTAATATTTCAAAATTCAAGAACTAAATCGGTTACTATAAGTCCTGTTGACTATCAATCTCTAATAGAAACAATTATAACATTTATACATTGATCAACAATATTACATAAATGAAATCTAAACCTCAAAGATGTCGTCTTGGGTGTAGTTATCACTTTATACGCAGATGATTAATGCTGAGCTAATTTTCCTTTCTCCAGGTTAACTACACTCCATCTATAGCTGGGCAGCTGCTGATATACTTGTATCAATGTGGAAGTTCTGCACAGAGCATTATACTTACTGACATACTTTTTACAGCGTATAGGAATGAATAGCAACTAACAGAAAATTTTGTACTGTCTATGTAACATCATTTTTGGATTATTTTCCCTTTTTTTTTTCTTATTTTCTTGAGAATTTTAGAAATTCTGCTTCCTATGTAGTTGGTCTGTTGTAGGCCTTGGTCTGTTCATTAGCGACATTTTAAACAAAAAAATTCACCATCCGTCCGCTGACTTACCAACCATGCTTTCTGAACTAATTCATAAATTACAAATACTTCCAACAGTAGCAAGAAGATTAAGAGGCCTTAACTAGCAACCCAAGCTATATAAAAGAGTAGCTCTCCTGCTCTTGTCCTCCGACTAGGAGGTCAGTCGCTCTCTCCTTTCTCTCTCTAGGGGAGCAACCCTTAGTCTCAACTATGCTAGTTCCTCTCATGCTTTTTGGGCTTCCGGGGAATTGGCTAGGAGTCGACTAAGGTGCTGCCTCCCGTTTACGCTTTCGTTCTTGCATGTTAATGGGTGGATATTATTTTATGTGGACATGTACTTAATAAATAGGGTTAAACGCACTTTGCAACCTGGACTATTTTTTATGTAGCATTTACCCCCTAAACTGATAAATGTAATGTATACCTCCCTATAACTAAATATTGGACAATATTGCCCTTATGTTATATATATTTGTAGTTTAAAGGATTTTTTTTTAATATTTTGCATTTTAAATTCAGTTAAAATTCTATTAATTGAAAAAATATTTTTAATTATAATAAGTAAAATATAATTAGTAAGTTAAAGAGTTCAAATTTTATTGCATTTTAGGTACTTTAAGTAATGAATGAGTATAATAAATAGACAAACAACTTTTATGTAGAAGATTTTATTAATTTTGTAATAACATTAGTTATTACCTATTTAATTTTTAGATAAAAATAAGTAATAACATATATTTCTTTAAATATATTTTCTCTAAAAATATGATAAAATACATTTATTTATTTTTTTCCTAAAAGTGTTTAACTTTTGGTTAAGCATATTGTCCTTTTTTCTTCTTCAAAAGTATGTGTAAGTTTTTGGGATGTTATATTCGTTGTGTATGTATTATATATATATTAGCTTATTACTTTACTTTTAATTTAAATTCTACACATATTAAAAATTATATTTAGTTAGAAAATAACTTGGTGATAATTTCAGTGGAAAATACTAAAATATATTGCGAACAATATAATTATTTTCCTATTTTATGAGACTAAAAGTGTAATTTTGCCCATATTAGTATCACTAATCCCTGATGTAAAGATGGTTGTAGACGATGAGTTTGAGCAGCTTACAAGCCTCATTCCTCCTCTCCTTAGTGATATGTCTTTTCAAGACAAAACTTTAAAGTTTATATCCAATCAAATCGAAAAATACCTCACGCAACTATCGATCAAGTCGTAAGTAACCTCAATTGCTGGTTGGAAACTCTTGTCGTCCTTTGTCCGCAACTCTTGAAGAGTAGCTAAGGATTACTTGTCCTTTTGATGCAGGAAATTGCGATCTTCTTCTTTTTTCCACTTTTTTCTCTGGAAAGCAACAGCTGACTGTGGCATAAGCATTCCGACCCATATCTTAGAAAACAGCGTCGTGAACTTGTCGCCACAAATCTTGCCATCCATATCTCTTTTGAAGGTGGGGATGATGAAATTGAAAACTGATTACCTCTCAATCAGGAAAACAAAGATACACAGGGACCAGAATTTAATTCCTGCACATGCCTCTTCTTCCACGCAAACGTTGTCTGTTTATCAATATCTTGAGCCATATAAAGAAGCGAAATCGGACTGTATAAAGTAGAATTTTTATACGGGTTAAATCGTTCTCAAACTTTACTATTAATTTGATTTTGATCCTCAACTAGGCATTCTTTTTACGAAATTGGTCCCTTTTAGTTAAGTAAATGGACGGGAAAAATTGGCCGACAGGAACGCAGGACATGTTGAATAACATGGCTGTGGGCATGTTCTCCTCGGCTCATGATGTAATCTTGCATTTCTTGATACCAATGTAAATACGTTAGTTTACTCCTAAACTAATAAACTATAAGTACAATGATGCGATATACCCCACATGTTTATTGAAATGTTTAAAAAGTCCTCGTGTAAAAAAGTTTGTAATTCTACCCGTTGTGATTTTAAAAATAGAACGTACTGGCTCTTTGGTGCATTTGAACGTGAATCTAATGGTACAATGATAAAAATCTCTTGTGACTATATATATTAAACCACTGATTCAGATTTAAGTTATCAAATCAACTATCTATATTAAATATGATCCAAATATGTGGCCCATATTTAATTATTTTTTGTACAAATACCTATTTACTTTACAAAATATATATTACTAACTAATGATATATAGGGAAGTCGATTACTTTTTTCTTTTTATTTTTGTTTTTAGGGTTTATTTTTATATATAATTGAATTATATATTTTATGTTATATTCTAAAAATACGTATAATTTAAAAGATATATAGTTATGTCTAAATATATAAATATATTATACTTGACATATTATATTTTGGTCATTGCAAATGCGAAAATGGCTAAACCAACCGGATTTGGGGTGCGTGAATTACATTGCTGGAAGGAGGGGGTTTCTTGCCCTATTTTTAAAAGTACATGGAGGTAAAATGGTAATTCTTTTTTCACTGGGGCTTTTGTAAACATTTCAATAGCACCCGAGAGGTATATTGCACTAACCCCTTGTCTAGTTGGAGCAACAAGAACGCCAACACTCCAAGACAGAGTAAAATCCAACCTCCAATTTGTATTGTGGCTTTTGAACTACATTGTTATGAGTTAGACATTAAGTCCAGATAGAACTCTAGAAGAAACCGTGCTTTCCCAAATTATGACATAAGTTGCTTGATTTGTTTTTTCTACTTTTTTGTGTAAATTATTAGGGTGTTTGAATTTTGTATTTTCTCAAAATGAAACAAAAGAAGGACTGTTGTGGCTTGTTCCAATGGTTAGATGATGAACTGTGTGAGATATCAAATATGATTATTCTTGAATTGTTGAGAAGAATTAACAATTTGGAAGATGAGGTGATGAGCTACAGAAAATGAAAAGAAATTGTAGCAAGAAAAAGAAACAAATAAAAGAAGGACGAAGAAACTTGACGAGATGATGACCACTCTTGCACTGCTGGCTATTACGGAGTACTTTGGTATTGCATTCTTAATTGTTTTGTTGTAAAGTTTGTTGCATCACTATATTTAGTTTCATGGTTTATGAGTGCACTAGTATATTTATAATTGGTGTTGACAACGGAGATAAAATAGGCAAGATTGTCACCTTATTATTTTCTGGTCACTTTTGGCGCTCTGGTGGCCGAAGTCATCAAATTGCACAAAATTTAAAACTTAATGTCACAAATTGTCACCTTTAGGGTCCTTATAATTCCACTGCCCCGAATGTACTGGATCAAAAATACAATTTAGCCTTAATACAAGCAACATCTTCAGATTAACGCTTGTTAATTCAATAATATTGAATGATATATACCTAATACTAGCCGACATGACCGCATCGTCCATAATATCTCCTCCTAATGTTGCAAATCTTATCATCAGTATCATTTATATGGACGTAATTTGCCAGATCAGTTCACTTTATGCTATGATTTACTTGATGTGTAGAGTTTAAGGTTTGCAAAACTTGTATTTATAACGCACAGCTGTTGCTGTTCATGTGTGGTAGGTTTCTTGAAAAGATGTTGAAGACAAAAAACGCTTTTTACAGAAAAAATGACAACTCAATGGAGCTTTGGTCCCCTCTGAAGATGATGATATTGAGTCCTGAGGTAAGGATAAAAGGAGGAGTGTGCCTCCACATCTTAATGGTCCTCTCCACCCAAACTTCATCGGCAAACCGGCACCGTTCTTCTTCGTACGGATTGAATTTTTTGTTTCAAATCATATTGCATCTTTTATTTCAATTAAGATACATATTGTACAAGAATGAACGTCATTTATTTTATTTAAGGAAAAATTCTATACACGCAGCATTTACGCTTTGGGAAAATTGCAATTTTTGTCATGTAAGTATGGGACATGGAGATTTTGATTATATACGAATCTTTTTTTTGCAATTTGGTCCCTAAGTAAAACAATGGGCTAAATTTAAGATTATCTCAGAACCTCACGGAATTTGGCCCAAAAATATCCTAAAATCCTAGCAATAATCGGTAAAATATAAGGCCCAAATGACAACTATAAAAAAGTATAAAAGTTAATTACATTCACTAAGAAATGAACGGTGGCACATCACAAATAGTGCGTTCTCCTTGAAAAGACGATGAAAATGATAAATAGATCGCCCTATTACTTCTTTCATATCAAAATTTATGGTTATTTCAAACTCCACTATCAAACCATGCAACTAAAGCACTACATGCATTCTCCGCCTCTCGTTCTACATCAAAAAGTTATTCTTGTGGGAAATCAGGTCAATTTTAGAGAAAAACTCGAAACAGGTAAGCAGATCTTTGGTCCCGATTCAAGAATCTATGCATGAGGGCATATTCGTATAAACTTTTATATGCATCGAGTGTAAAAATACCAAGCTGTCGCAATTCAACTCTGAGGCATTGAATGCATAAAGTAGGACGGTGAACTAAGTACGGTCCAAGTTGCAAGCAGCGTCGTATGAATCAGGTTACCTTGAGTAAGACTTGTTTGATCTCGCACCGCACCATCTATATAAACTCACCACACTTGTATTATTCTTCACAACACATTGTCTCAATTTCTTCTTCTTTCTCATATCAATCTTGAATCTTACCAGTCTCAGTTCATCGAACTTCGACAAACACAAATGGCCAAAATATCGAAATTGAGGTTATTCACCACAGAAGTAGCCCCTCCAAGATTCATCTCTGTGACCAAGCGTCCTCTGATCAAAATGTTGGAAACCATTGATGAGGAAAAGGCTTATGCATCGGCTGTTTCGTCCTTGTCGTCCAGCAACGTGCTCGATCGGGAGAGGTATCATCGCCAGGTCTCCCCCTTCGAGTGATTGATTTGTAGCCGCCCAAATGTTTCCAGCAGCTAGCAGTCCTATGTCTGCTAAGAATAAAGTTGAAACGATCGTTTCATCATCGTCGTCTACCGGTTTAGTTTCTTCTCGTAATTCTTTTGTTCTTTGTAAGCAAAGGAAAGTTTCTTCACATCACAGCCTGCAGTTTTATAGGCAGTACTGATGATGAGCTCAAATTGAAGGAATTTGATGTCATCCCTCTTGAGTAGCATCTTTTATCAGGGATGAATGAGTTTTGTAATTTAATTTGCCCGATTTTGATTTAATCTAATAAGGATTTTAATTCCATCAATTTTGTTTTCCTAAGAATGATCGTGACTAAAAATGAGAAAATTTCAAACTTATAAGATACAATGCGAGAAATCGTCACAAATGGAGCGGCCTTCTCTCTCTAAAGGGAGTTACGCCAAAGGTAGTTCGGTAAGCCTTGAGTCATAATCTAGTATGGCCAAAGCATTAACCCTGTCTCTATTCTTAGTGCGGTGAGGTAAGAGGAACTCGAGATAGCACTTCGCCAGCTTCGAAAAAAGGCCCTAAGATATGGGTTTTTCTAGCATGCCTAATATTTCATTATGTTGCGTATAATTGACTACGATGATTAAGATTCTTCTTATATATTAGGCTTAATTGCATTTACAATCCATCAATTAATTATATCCCTTTGGTATTTTAATCCTGTAGCTTGTTACGATTGTAAAATGGTCATTCATTTTTTTTTAATTTCACGATTTTATAACAAATTTGGCCCGATTTAAAAGTTTGCCGGAAATTAAAGTGGCATGTGTTAATTACGTGTGGTTAAAAAATGAGGAAACACATGACTGGCACATGTCACGTACTTTCTGGACAGTTTTGCTCTGAAATTGTAAAATGAAAAAGATGAAAGACTATTTTACAATTCTAATAATTATAAAACTAAAATGTTAAATAATTATAATTATAATTGTGGGACTAAAAATACAATTAAACCTATATATATTGCGACAATATGAAATCATTGACCTAGACCTATATTTCCTTGAATATGTAAATTGATCCAATTTTGGATCTTTACCTCTTATGAATTGGGAAGAATCAAGAAATTCTAGTCTGGGATGATATCATGACGCATTCTTTTTTTGTTTTTCTTTTAAGTACAATAGGGATGGGGTAGGAGACAACCTAAGTTTGAACCAAATACCATCTCTTTTAAAGATAATAGTGATATCAATTCGGCCAATTGTTTGATGGCATATAACGGCGCATTCAAATATGTAAAAACTTGCTGGTCTAGGTGCAAAGACTTGCTGGTCGAATAGCTGCTTTCAACATATTCATATCCCTCTCTACGGAGCGTAATTTACCCTTATTCTAAGTGTTGAGAAAGATCAAGAATTTCACTTGGGACGAGACCTGTCAGCAAGTCTTCCAGGACCTGAAGGCCTACTTGACCGAGTTGTCCTTACTTACCAAACTCTCATTTGCAGATGAACCGTTATATCTCTATCTATCTGTAGGGTAGCACGTCGTAAATTCCGTGCTCATCAAGAAGAAGAATAGAACCCAAAAATTAGTGTATTATATCAATATGGTATTACATGATTTATTTGTTTTTCGATAACATTCTTCATTTTTAACATAAAATTCAAAATTATAGCTAGATTCAAGTTCAAATAAAAAACTTCAAGTGGTATAATGTAAGCAGCTAACCTTTGTTCTCAATGACAATTCCAAAGCCATCAATTTTAAGAGGACTCTAAAAATGGCAGAAAAGAAGTACAACATAGCCCACATCACATGCCATCTCGCTCATGAACTAAAATCGTTACAAGATAGCATACCACCATCAATCGCGTTTGCGACTTCAACTCATGAAGGGCGACTTTGCTTTGTCTTTGACCAGCAGTCTCTTTTTGTTTTGATGATTTTTGACCAGCGGTCTCAAGCCAACACAAATCACGCGCGCTGCACGTGCCCCCATTTTATTTATTTATTTATAACTGCAATAATTATAATAACCTCCTCCGAATTTAATATAATTACATGTAAACTTTCTATAGTTTAAAAAATTATATCTAGTGCCATTAATATTTATTTTCATCTAATATATAGATTCACTCATTAGTCAAAATCCATATAATTTGTAAAAAAGAAATTGAATAAAAATCTATATTCACCTCTAATATGTAAGTCAAATAAATTTTTTCTAGCCAAATTATCTTATACATCTCACACGCTAGTGCATTTTATTCTTATAAGGGTAGTTTGTTCACAAAAAAATTACTTGACCTATAATAAGTTAATAATGGGTCAAACGGAGGTAAATATGAATTTTTTTTTTACTAATATTAATAAATTTCGTAAATTCTGACTAAACAGATAAGATTTATTTATTGGATAGAAACAAACTTTAAACATACTAAATATAAATTTTCAAATTACAATAAATTTATATAATTAAACCAAAATTCAGATGAGAGCACTGCAATTTTAATTACAATTAGCAAAATAGAATTCACTCTCTCGAGACAACAGTGTAGAGAGAGAGAGAGAGAGAGAGAGCAGAAACTGAGAGGGTTAACACTTTTAGAGAGAGAGAGAGAGAGAAACTTTAAAACGTTCTGAGAGGGCTATATATATACACACACAAACCACGTATATACATACAGAGAGAGAGAGAGATAGAGAGAGTGAGAGAAAACAATGAAGGACGAAGCTATAAGCTCCTCAGGAGACCCGTTGTTGCCCCCCAGATCTCCGCCTCCGACCAACACTCCCGCTGCCAGGTGAGAGTTCCCTTGCTGCCCCTCGACAACCCCTTTTCTCTCAATTTCAATTGCCCTATTATGCGCGAAGGTGGTGTAATTTGAGCATGTATTACGTTAATGCTTGATTTTGGCGAGGTGAATTTTGCACTTGAGCGCGTCGAATGTTTAATTTTGTTCCTCTTTGTTTCGTCCGCAACTTGGGTGCGTATAGTAGTGGGGGCGAAATTAGGGCATGCAGTGTATTGGGCTTTTCCGTGATCTTTTAATTACTCTCTTGTACGAGTGTAAGTAGCTTTTTTTTTTGCTTACCACAGATTTTAGCTGTCTATTTGTCCGGTTCATAGCTTCTGTCGGTTTCATTTGATTTCTAGGTATAAAATTAGTTTTGGCTGGAAAGTGAAGTCATATTCCCTGCATTTGCTTCCTATTTTTCCTTGGAATTTTGTATTCTAGTTACTTTTATTTTGAACTTGAGTTGCCAATGAAAGTATGGGAGTTTGATATGCTATGTGAATCGTATCTGTCCCCTGACTTGGATAGGGAGTTCTATTTAATCACCTTGAAGTTTGAAGAGTATATGGGGAAATTATATTTCTAATCTGGAAAGGAGTTCATGATTTTGAATAGTGTGCCAGATCATTTGTTCAACCTTTCATTCTCAAATGCTAATGTGTTTAGACTAGCTTCTCAATTATACTTACACATTCAACAGTAAAGAAGTTTACCCATATAAAGAAAGTGTTAGTATGGAATTTGGAGAAAGATGGTAAACTTTCCATAAGAACTGGAAGCTTCTGTAATCTTCTTAAAGATTGACGAGTGCATGATACTAGCTGTCTGGAAACTGTTACAGTAATCTTTTCGTTGCAATGACATATATTATATCTCTACTTTTTTTAACAGTTCTGCTGGGGCATCATCTCCTGCTGTTCCCACCAATGCTGGCAGCACAGACTGGTTTGGTCAAGGGCAAAGTTCGAAAGGAGGATCCCTTTCTCGCATTGGTTCACAGCCCATGTATACGTCATTGAGCAATAGTGCTGGTGGTTCTGCTCTTGGATCATCACAGCCATCCTGCAGGCCGTGGGAAAGGGGTGATTTACTGAGGCGTCTTTCCACATTTAAACCTGCAAATTGGTTTGGAAAGCCTAAGGTTTGAATTTGCCTTTCTCTTTGCTTGATGGTTATTTTGGATAGTCCTCTTCTGTTGGGGTTCTCTCTTCATATATTGTGAGTGACTGCTTTGTGTTCAATTCAATATTTTTGCCTTCAAATTGACATAATAAACTTAAGTTCCACACAGATAATACAAACTAAAAATTTATCTGTGGATCCAACATTGGGATTATATATATCGAATATAAAACCTAACAGATCCTAGCCATGACAAGATCTGAATAAGGAAAATTATCAGCTAGTCAGGTTGTTGTTTCATGGCATTAGTCCAAAACTATGTGAATCTGAGTATAATCTGACAGAAAGATGATTTTTCCTTGTCTACATTTGGCAAGTATTAGCTCCAGTGTATTTAGATCTAGAGAATGCTGCACAGGTAGAAAGCTTTTGTAAAAATGAGTTATCATAGTGAAGGAACTCTAGTTTTAGAAAAGAGGGAGATGCGTATGAGATTTAAATTCAGAATCTTTCAAGGGCGGGCCAGGGTGAGGGCATGAGTCTGAGATTGATCTTGTCCTGCCCAGATAAGTTCACACTTCAGATATCAGTTGATGTTGAGAACTTGGAATTATTAGGCTTGCCAAAAGGATTATCTTTTGAAGGTAGGAGGGTCAACAGATATAAAGTGAGAGTGCCCATCAATTTATTGTACTCATCTTTGTATATTGATGCAATTTTTGTTTCAGGCTGCAAGTTCATTGGCATGTGCCAGAAGAGGTTGGGTGAATGTGGATGTTGATAAAGTTGAATGTGAAGCTTGTGGTGCACTCTTGAAGTTTGTTTCGTTGGCTACCTGGACTCCTTCTGAAGGTGAATCATGTTGTAGTTGATGATTAGGTTAACCAAATGTCTCTTCCATGATTTCTCCACTTTTTACTTGTATGAACATTCTCTAAGTCTATATGAAAACAGAAAGAAGGTCAAGTATTGCACTATCTTTAGATGTTTGTTGGTTTATGTAAAGTTCTCTACTATAACTATGATTAATCTTATATGTCACAATAACAAATGTGTAGAAACAACATGGTTGTTTTACTTCTCAAATTTGACATATCGATATGCAAATAAAAATCTCAGTATACTGTCCTTTTCAAAGTATTGATTTCTTTGAAGTTTGTGAATGTAACTCTTATTATTTATTACTTTGTTAAAGTCATAATATTATTATTTGGAATGTTCCATGCTTTTGGAGATTGATCCTATATGGCACATAGACAAATCTGTTTCGGAGAAAAATCATCGCCAAGGGCTCAGATTCCGAGTTAAAGAAACATGTTAGTAGGGGTTAACCTGGTGTAATGTATCATCAAGTAGGATATTGAAATGCATTGGGGTGTGAAATGAAGTACTCAATTTTTTAAAGGCAGCTGTTGGGGTTTCTCTAGTGTATAAGTTGTATCTTTGGTGCTACTGTGATGAACTTGGAACTTTTGTCGACTTAAAAGAAAACTTAGAAGTAACCTTTGCTGAGCTGCTAAAATTAGCTGAAAGAGAGAAAAGCTACAGAAACATGATGTTCAATTGGAGTTTTATTGTTTAGTTGTTCTTGATTTGCTGTTTTCATCATGAACTTCTTTGAGATTCCTTTAAATGAATGTCACTTTTTGTTCTGAATGTAATGCTGTCCTTAATCCCTCTCCACCTGTGCGTTATGGTGTTTCCGATAATCTTTCAAAATTTTGCTGTACAGGCTTGCTAGCACTAAAAGATCTTGGTATACATGAAGCATATTGATGCCACCTCTCAGCTGGAAATTTTTTTATTGTTTTTGTAACTTGAATGTTTTGTGACTTGGGAAATTTTATCTGACGTTAATGTCCTCCATGATCGAGGAGATGCATCATTTCTTTTCATTTTGAGCGTAGGTTATATACCTTTTGCGGATAAGTACAAATGCTAAAATATAACAGTGTCCCTGAATGTTAAAATTTCTTCTTGTAGACTCCAATGCCAATTTGTTACATCCAATTGATGGAGTTTTAAGTTTAGTATCAAGAATTTGCTGTCAGCATCCCTGGATAAAATTATGTCAAGCTTCTAGTAATCTCATGAAAAGTTGATAAAGAAGAGATGAAGCTTTTACAATTAAGAAAATTCTCATTATGTTCAAATGTAACCAGAGAAAATAAAGCTACAGCAGTTGCTACTTTCTGTTCCTGGTTGCTGCATCATTTCAGCTTTGGTTGCTTTGTTCTAGCAGAGACAGAGCTTTGTATGGTTGCTTATGAGCAATTATCCATTCTCACTTACTAATGTTTTTGTTGTAGCTGATGGCGCTGGAGAAGACTTCGCCAAGAGACTTGATGAGGGCCACAAACTTACCTGTCCATGGATAGGAAACTGCTGTGCAGAAAGTCTGGTGCAGTTCCCACCGACCCCACCATCGGCACTTATTGGTGGTTATAAGGATAGGTGTGATGGACTGCTCCAGTTTCCGTCCCTCCCTGTTGTGGCTGCATCTGCAATTGAGCAAATACGGATTTCTAGGGGCCCAGAAATAGATCGTTTGCTCGCCCAGTCTCAGTCTGCACGTGGTGAATCTGGCATTAAGCTGGAAGTTTTATTAGGAACTGAGAACTCCAGAGAAGATGTCTTCTTCATATACTCTCGTGTAATATATATGTGGTCTCTAAATTTTATTGGTTCAAAATCATTTTTTATTCTTTCGCCGTTGACTGTAAGTTCCAACTAATTGTAGGCGCAGAAGCTGATAAGTCTCTGTGGATGGGAACCCAGGTGGCTTCCAAATGTTCAGGATTATGAAGAGCATTCTGCTCAGTCAGCTAGAAATGGGTGCTCGATTGGTCCTTCAAAATATCGTGGTGTTCCCCGTGATCCCAGCCGTGGCAAGAAACATTTGTCCTCCACCAAAAAGGATTGTGGCATAAATGAAGTTACAGGTACTAGCTCAAAAAGTGTGTCTAGATCACCTCTGTTGGATTGTAGCTTATGTGGCGCGACAGTGAGAATCTGGGACTTCCTAACTGTATCACGTCCTGCTAGTTTTGTTCCTAGTGGCACTGATGTTCCAGAAACTAGCAAGAAGGTATTGACACGTGGAATAAGTGCAGCAAGTGGCATCAGTGGGTGGGTTGCTGCAGATGGTATGGAGAAGGAGCAAGGCGAGGACCATGATGAAGCTGCAACTGATGAAGGAAAGTCATTGTCCAATATTGGGGTGGATTTGAATCTAACAATATCAGCTGGATTGTCCTCTTCACGGTTGCAGGTGAATATTGTGTCTGAACAGTACCAAGATGTGCATAGAGGAAGAGATGTATTGATTCGGCAGCCTTCCAGCAGTGAGGTTGGTGATCGTGCAGCTTCATATGAATCACGCGGTCCTAGTTCCCGGAAGAGGAACTTAGATGAAGGTGGAAGCACAGTTGATAGGCAAGAATTGTTGGTTCATCAGGCAGACAGTGTCGAAGGAACTGTCATTGACCGCGATGGTGATGAGGTTGATGATGGTGGACAGTACTCTGCTGGTCCTTCAAAACGTGCTCGTGACACAGGTGTTGAACCACATCGGTCGCCATATGACAAATACTCTTCTGGTGCTGGTCCCAGCCGGTCATTTGGTTTTGATGTAGGAAATGAGGGTTACAAAGATGATTTTGACCAGGGACACGAACAACTAATTGGTAATCCATCAACTAGGGATTCGACACATGTTTCCTCGGTTATTGCAATGGACACTATTGGGCACAATGCAGACAATGATTCAATGGAAAGCGTTGAGAACTATCCTGGCGATTTTGATGACATACATTTGCCTTCTACTTCGACGATCAAGTACACAGATGCCAATGAGACATCAGAATTGAACTACAGTAATCAAGCACAGCAGAGTACTTGCCCAGCTGCTGCCAGAAGTGCCGGTGAAATGGGTGTTAGTAGTACAAATGAAGAAGAAGTAGTAAACGCAGATACTGCTACTGCACATGGGAGGGACGGCCCCAGCTTTGGAATTAGTGGAGGCAGTGTTGGAATGGGTGCCAGCCATGAAGCTGAAATTCATGGGACTGATGCTTCTATATATAGAACTGACAGTGTTGTGGGTGATGTCGAACCTATTGCCGATGTAACTGATAACCAAGGTCAAACAGGTGAATTTGCTCCAGATCCAGGGTTGATGGGTGATTTTGTACCTGAAGAAATGGATAGAGAGGATCCTCATGGTGATAGTCAAGATTTGATTTCTCGATCTGTAGCGAGGGCAGATAGTGGCTCGAAAATTGTTGGTTCAACTAAGGCAGAATCTGTTGAAAGTGGCGAGAAGACAAGTCACATGCGAGCCACCTCCCGTGAGAATAGTCCTCATCCTTCTCTTTCTTGCAATGCCATTTTATGTTCCGGCTTTGAAGCATCAAAGGAAGAAGTTACGCAGGCTGCCAAAGATCTGACTACTGATGACTGTGGATACGTGGAATCAGGCTATCAAGTTGCAAACGGGACAGGTAAAATTAAGTTGCATCTGATGATAGTTTAAGCAGCTGCTCTCTGAAACTATGGCTGGATGTTACTAAGACATTATGTTGATAGTGATCCGATTTTCTTAAAATTTTAGCACACGAAAGTTCCAAAATGTAAGTGTGGATGGTGAGTGTCACCTGATGGATTCATTGTGTTGTAATTGGCTGTGTAATCATGACGTTCTGCATCAGGCATTTAAATAGGTTCTATTGTTAGCCCATCTTGATAAGCTCCGGCAGATGCGTGCGTATCTCTTTTGTTTTTATGTTTCTTCTAATCGGACAGTATTTTTGTACATTGAACATTTCAGGCCCTCCAAATGGTGGAAGCAACTATGACGAGCCAGTTGAATTTGATCCAATTAAGCATCATAATCACTTCTGTCCTTGGGTGAATGGAAATGTTGCTGCAGCAGGCTGTAGTAGCAGTAGCGGCTCTGGTTCCAGTGCTGGTGCTCTTGCTCTTTGTGGTTGGCAGCTGACATTAGATGCTTTGGATGCATTCCAATCCCTAGGGCAGGTTCCGGTCCAAACAGTGGAGTCTGAATCCGCGGCATCCATGTACAAGGTTTATGACTACTCTTGTATTCTTCTAACTGCTAACTTTTGCAATTCTTAGTTTTCTGTGTTTAATTTCTTTGTTTTTTCCTCTTTTATTAATACAATTGATGTGAGATGTTTGGAAAAAAAATATGGTATAAACTAAGAATACCCGTTTTAGGAATAGACTTCTCTTATCGAGCTTCTGATTGACCAAAAGTTTCCGCAACATTTGCATGCACTCCTGCAGTGAGAATTCAGTCGTCTTACCTTTTGTCTTACAGAAAAGAGGCTTTGAATAGTTAATTTATGCTCGAAAAACTATTTTTCTATTTTTTTTGGGTGTGTTTTTTCTTTCATTATTGTTGATATATTTTTATTCACATACCCATCCTTGTCATCGTTATCATCATCAGAATCATCACCATATTACTATAGCTAATAACGATAACAGCTATAACAACAATAGCAGTATTAAACAATAATAGCTGTATTAACAATAATAGCAGTAATAGTAGTTCAGTTAGAATAATCATTTGCTATTTTCATTCCAAGATTTACCATAATTTTTCATATTCTCCCAAATTTGAGGAAACTTTGTACATCCCGTACTTGTTTAAGTGGTATTGTATTTCTGCTTTGTCTTGAATATGTGGCTGTGACCATATCTGAGATTCCGCGTTCTTTCTCAGTTATCTCTTCGCCTTTTGAATCTGTATTATCAATACCATGATGACTTTGACATAGAATTGGCAAGCTTTGCTTGCAGGATGATCACCATACTCCTGGTAGGAAGCTCCTGGCACGCCACTCTTTCAACAAAAGCCGTGGGAAGAACTGAACTGGAAACTTCATTTAGTGCTGTCCCATATGGTATTTCCTACTATCTCATACGATGATTATTCTGAAATAAATAATTTATCATGCTGATGAACGCTGCTGGGGAGAACGACCTCTGGGCCTCAGTTGACCAAACTTCTTATTTTTCTATGACCTTTTTAAAACACATGAAAAAATCAGCCTTTTGTCGGGTGTCCTAGGCAAATAACCATGATGTTCAAATTCTATGCTTTGCAGTTATTGCTTCCCGGTGCAGTCCTCAAAGATCAAGCTTAGCAGCACCTTGTTAAGCGAACTGCCCAGAAGTTATTTGTTGCTTCTGTACTCGGACTAAATTGAAATCCCATTTAGCTGTAGTATTTCATCAAGATACTAGAGGATCTCTGTTTTTATGTTCCCAAGTGCTTATTTTCTGTACCTTTTGAACCAGTCGCAATAACGCCTCAGGCGACTAATGAGGCTTGTTTAGTCATTAATCGTATCTAGTTGGGGACATGTTACTGTTTCAGAAGTTTTTTCTCTGTAATGCTAAGATTGCTTGTTTCACAGTGTATTGGCGCACCATTCTTCTCAAGAGATGTTCTCTTTGTCTTTTGATTCTTCACTTGTAGCTTCAGTTTTTGTTAAAATCTGACGTTTCAGGTGTGTACTGTGCCCAGCATGTGAAATTTGCTTTTCTTGTCTATGAATGAATTCTTGAGGGCAAATACAAGTTAGAAGGGCTTGCGAAATTTATAACAACTCATAAGACGTTACATTTTATTTTAGAATTAAGTTATTGAAGTGTTTTGACAAAATAAAAGTTCAAATTTAAGTTATTGAGATGTTTTGATAAAATAAAATTTTGCAATTTATAGTGTTAGTAATGATAATTTTATAATTGATTCGATCATGATTGAGAGAATTTGTTACATTTTGAAAGTAAGCTAAGAACTTGTTACTTTTCTTAGAGAAGCTCATTAGCTGCTAATATTTTATTTTTAAATTTTATAAATTTCTATATGAAAAGAAATTATCAAAGCTTTGATAAGATTTTTAGAAATATATGTAAGCTCACCAAACACCCTCCATTTCTTCCCAATTGTTTGGTAATAATCAGAAAAGAATCATAATTTAAATTTAGTTTGACGAGATATATAAATATATATATATATATAAATTAACACATCACATTTCAAAGAAAAAAAAGAAAAAAAAAAAAAAAGTCAATTGATAGGTATTATCGGCATAAAATATAGGGGTAATTGTAGTACTTACCCCTTGAAGTGTGCCCTACGTGGCCAGCATCTCTTAATTAATTTTTAAATCGTACTAAAAAGATCCATTAAGTTTGACAGCATTTGTATTGTCATTAGTGTAAACCTAACGCAGGATTGACATGCTCCTTATTATCATCATCGCAGGTGATACATATATACAGTTGAAAAGTGCATTGTCTGTTTTTCCCTTTACTATAGCAGTTATTATGCACAATTGCATCCCAAAAAATTGGCACAATTGCACCCAAAAAATGGTGGTAATTTTTGTGTGCTTCATCCCAAAATGTCTCTATCTTTTTTCATTTACATTTCGCTCCATAATTTTGCTTCAATTGTCGGAATGAAGTACAAAATCTATGAATTCGAGTTGATGCTGTACGTTTTTTTTTAAATGAGTAACAAAACAAAATTAATACAAATTTAAAATGAAACTTGAAGAAAAGAAAAAAAACACCTTCTGCCACAATTGGTCATGAAATTGGCCAATAGATAAAACCCCTAAAAGTGTTAAACATATCAAACACTTCTTTCACATTTTAAAAAATAAAAAATAAGCATTTTACATATATATTAAAAATATGGTATTTGATTCGTTTCAATTAACCAGCAAAAAGAACCGAATAATTAATTTTTGAAAAAATTCATACTGTATACTGAATTAAATTTTTTGGGTGGAAGGTAAATTTCATTAAGAAAAAAAGAAAATGTACAAGTCTCGTGTACCCTGAAGATCGCCCATGGCAACGACGCCCTACGAATTCCAAGCGATATGCCACAACCTATACAGTGCTCGGCACTGTAAAGAATCACAATAATCCATACAAAGAATTCTAGATCATATTTGTTTCAAGACGACAATCGCTAGCACTTTCGATTCTTCGTGATGTCTGTGGTACCTACGTTGACACACATCTTGCTGAAGAAGGCGATTGGGTGGTATTTTTTGAAAGAGAACAATGCTAATTCTAGTGTTAGATACAAGTAACAATCACTTTTACTATCTACAATGCTAATTGCAGTGTTATAAATGAACCAACAATCACTATTATTACCTAAAATAATATAAACCAAGTCTAAAGATCATCCAACAACTCAAATAAACTAAACTTGCAACAACCATATTATTAGGGTAAATTACATCTACCTCTCCTGAGGTTTGATATAATAACAAATACCCCCTTGTTGTTTGAAAAATTACAAATACTCCCCTGAGGTTTGTAATTTTTAACCAAAGACCTGAAATTGATCATTTTGCCCTTGAATTTTTTTTTATTAAAATTATAAAAAAATCAGTCGAGGCAAATTGCATTATTGCTCCTCTGTGTAAAAAACTTAAAAAACATATCCCTGCACATTGTAGTCCAAAAACTTTTTAAGAATTAAACAAAAATAAATTCAATGCATAAAACATTTTGGTCAGTTCATCCATAAAAATTGATGGAAATGAGTTATTTATTAGACGGTCACAAACCTCAGGGGGTATTTGTAATTTTTCAAACAACGAAGGGATATTTGTAATTATGTCAAACCTCAAAGGAGGTAAATATAATTTACCCTTTCAATAATTAGTAACAACAAAATAACTAATGATTTCTATTGGATGTTGTTATTCCTATTGTACAGACTTATCGACAAATCAATGATTTCTGTATCCAAAAAATGGTAAGTGATACTTACAAATAAAAGCAATTGGTTCTTCAACAGTCTTATGTTGGTATAAATTGCATATTTTTAATATTAAATTTATAACATATGCCGTTTCATGATATCATTGAATTCTATCATAAATGTCAATTGGATCCAGAATGTCAATTCCTCAACCACCACCAAACACCTGTAAAACTCTGACATGGTCAATACCAGTTATGAACAACTCATTCTACTATCTTTTGCTTCTTTTCTGGAGTTACAGACAATCATAAGAAGAATTCTAATACCATGTTTTCTTGTGCTGAAATAAAACATATTATCATGAACTTATATGCTACTTTAAATATAATAGTTTTAATATTATTAAAATTCCAAGAAAATTCTACGGATTTTGGAAACTTTGAGGATATTTTGAATTGTAATCTAAACTAAAAGTTGATTTTATTTCAACTACTAAGAAAATTCAAATGATAATATTAAGTGACAAGAATTTTTATTTTGTTCCAATGATGAGTTTTATCATTATAAAAATAACGATTATTTTGTAAAAATTGTCACTAACAAAACAAGTGAAAAAAATGTGCATAAATTTGTTATTAAGAACAATTAGTGATATATGTAACATAAAAATGATGTGATGGGAAGACAAGAAGCCCCCCAAGGTACGGAAATATTCAGTTTGGGATATACCAATAATCCATTGACCTTAGTCACCTTACCCCAATTTGAAAAATACTAGTTTTGGAAATGACAATTTAATAAAATTATATGTGGTTGGAAAAACAAAGAAGAAGCAATTTAAAATAAGAATTCTTTTAAAAAAACTAGTTTTTTGAAATGAGATTTTAATAAAAGGATTGTTAACGTATAATAATCACGAGGGCAAGCTAATATAAAAAATAAGTTTTGTAGAAAGAAAAATGAAAGTTAGTTTGAAAAATGAATTTTTGTAGAAAGAGCAATTTAAGAACCAAAACAAATTCATTTTGGAGGAAAGAAACATAGAAGAGGATGCTTAAACTAAGAAATTTTTAAAAATAGTAGCTTTTAAAAATGACAAATTTAATTAAAGGATTCGATTATATATAAGAATCACGGGGGCAGGCTAATTTAAGAAAAAAAAATTAGTTTGAATAAGGAAGTCTTGTAGAAAGTTGAGAACCAAAATAGATTTATTGCGGAAGGGAAAACATAGAGGAGGTAGTTTAACTAAGAATTTTGTAAAAAGACTAGCTTTAATTTCAAAATGAAAATTTAATAAAAGGGTTTGTTTCTTTTTGAGTTGAAAGCGAGGAATTTTATTAATTGAAAATAAAGCGATTACAATCCGTCCTGTCAGTATCAACAATAGACAAAGACAAATATAAAATCACATCGACAATATCACACAAATTAACATCTTGCTATTCTATCAACAAATAAACCTACTATACAGTAGAAACAATATCATACCATGCAGGAGAATCACGAGGGTATGTTAATTTAATTAAGAATTTTTTTTCAAAAAGGAAGATTCAAGTAAGTTTAAAGAACTAAGTTTAGGAGAAAGAAAATTTTGAAAACCAAAATAAACTTATTGTGGGGGGAAAACAGAAAGGGGTGGCTAAAACTAAGAGTTCTTGAAATATAATAGTTTTCAAATGACAATTTAATTAAGTAATTCGTTGGGGTAGGAAAACCAGAAATGAGGTAGTTTAATATAAGAATTCTTTAAAAAAACTAATTTTTGGAAATGAGAATTCAATAAAAGAATTCTTTAGGAAGGAAATGAAAGTTAATTTAATGAAGGAAGTTTTGTAGAAAGGAAAATGCAAATTAGTTTAAAAAAGAAAGTTTTATAGAAAGAACGATTTGAGAACCAAAGTTAATGCATTGTGGTAGGGAAAATGAAGAAAAGAAAGCTTAAACTAATAAATAATTAAAAGCAGTAGCTTTTCAAAATGACAAATTTAATTAAAGGAATCGATTTTATGCTTAAATATCACCAGGGCGATCTAATTTAAAAAATAAAGTTTTGTAGTAAGAAAAAATATAGGTTAATTTGAACAAGTCTTGTAGAAAATTGAGAAACAATGAAAATTCATTGTGAGCAGAAAACATAGAGGAGGTAGTTTAACTAAGAATGTTTTAAAAACAATAGCTTTACGATAATTTAATAAAAGAATTTGTTTATGTATAAGAATCACAAGGCAACCTAATTTACTTAAGAAAGTTTTTACAGCGGAAAATTCAAGTAAGTTTGAATAAGGGAGTTTAGGAGAGAAAATTCAAGTAAGTTTGAATAAGTAAATTCATGTGGGAGAGAAAACAGAAAGGAGGTAAGCTTAAACTATGAATTTTTAAAAATACTAATTTTTGAAATGACAATTTAATAAAATTATTCGTCGTGGTAAGAAAAACAAAGAAGAAGTAGATTAAAATAAGAATTCTTTTAAAAAAACTAGTTTTTCGAAATAAGAATTTAATAAAAGGACTCTTTTAAAAAAAACTAGTTTTTCGAAATAAAAATTTAATAAAAGGATTGCTTATGTATAATAATAACGAGGGCAAGCCAATTTAAGAAAGAAATTTTGTAGAAAGGAAAACGAAAGTTAGTTTAATGAATGAAGTTTTCTTGAAGGAAAAATACACGTTAGTTTAAAAAATGAATTTTTGAAAAGCAATTTAAGAACCAAAACAAATTCATTTTGATGGGAAAGAAACATAGAAGAGGAAGCTTAAACTAAGGATTTTTTAAAAGAGTAGTTTTTAAAAATGACAAATTTAATTAAAAAATTTGATTATGTATAAGAATCACAAGAGCATGCCAATTTAAGAAAAAATTAAGTTTAAATGGAAAGTCTTGTAGAAAGTTGAGAACTAAAGTAGATTTATTGTGGGGAAAAAACATAGAGGAGGTAGTTTAACTAAGAATTTTATAAAAAGACTAGCTTTCCGAAATGAAAATTTAATAAAAAGGTTTGTTTATCTATAAGAATCACAAGGGTAAACTAATTTAATTAAGAAACTTTTTCATAAAGGAAGATTTAAGTAAGTTTAAAGAACCAAGTTTAGGAGAAAGAAAATTTTAAGAACCAAAATAAACTCATTGTAGGGGAAAAGCAGGAAGGGGTGGCTAAAACTAAGAATTCTGAAATATAATAGTTTTTCGAAATGATAATTTAATTAAATAATTCGTTGGGGGTAGGAAAAACAGAGATGAGATAGTTTAAAATAAGAATTTTTTAAAAAAACCTAGTTTTTAGAAATGAGAATTCAATAAAAGGATTGTTTATGCATAGTAGTTATTATGGCAAACTAATTTAAGAAAGATATTTTTAGGAAGGAAAATGATTAATGAAGGAAGTTTTGTAGAAAGAAAAATGCAAGTTAGTTTAAATAAGAAAGTTTTATAGAAAGAACGACTTGAGACCAAAGCAAATGCATTGTGGTGGGAAAAAAACAATATAAAAGAAGCTTAAACTAAGAATTTTTTTTAAAAAAAAAGTAGCTTTTCAAAATGACAAATTTAATTAGAGGAATCGATTATGTATGAAAATCACCAAGACAATCTAATTTAAGAAATAAAGTTTTGTAGTAAGGAAAATGTAGGTTAGTTTGAACAAGCTTATAGAAAGTTGAAAAACAAAGAAAATTCGAAAAACATAGAGGAGGTAGTTTAACTAAGAATTTTTTTAAAAAGGCTTTACGAAATGAAATTTTAATAAAAAAATTTGTTTATGTATAAGAATCACAAGGGCAACCTAATTTAATTGAAGAAGTTTTTATAGAAGAAAATTCAAGTTTAAAGAAGGGAGTTTAGGAGAAAGGAAAATTTGAGAACCAGAACAAATTCATGTGGGAGGAAAAACTGAAAGGAGGTATGCTTAAACTAAGAATTTTTTAAAAATACTAGTTTCTGAAATGATAATTTAATAAAATTATTCGTTGGTGTAGGAAAAACAGAGAAGTAGATAAAATAAGAATTCTTTAAAAAAAATAGTTTTTCAAAATAAAAATTTAATAAAAGAATTGCTTATGTATGATAATCACGAGGGCAAGCTAATTTTAAAACGAAGTTTTGCGGAAAAGAAAACGAAAGTAAGTTTAATGAGGGAAGTTTTGGAAGAAAAATGCAAGTTAGTTTAAAAAATGAATTTTTGGAAGAGCAATTTAAGAACCAAAACAAATTCATTTTGGTGGGAAAGAAACATAGAAGAGGAAGCTTAAACTAAGAAATTTTTAAGAGAGTAGCTTTTAAAAATGACAAATTTAATTAAAGGATTTGATTAAGTATAAGAATCACGAGGGCATGCTAATTTAAGAAAAAAATTTAGTTTGAATGAGGAAGTCTTGTAGAAAGTTGAGAACCAAAGCAGATTTATTTTGAGGGGAAAAACATAGAGTAGGTAGTTTAACTAAGAATTTTATAAAAAGACTAACTTTTTGAAATGAACGTTTAATAAAAGGTTTGTTTATTTATAAAAATCACAAGGGTAAGCTAATTTAATTAACGAATTTTTTCAGAAAGGAAGATTCAAGTAAGTTAAAAGAACCAAGTTTAGGAGAAAAAAAACTTTGAGAACCAAAATAAACTCATTGGGGGGAAAACATAAAGGGGTGGCTAAAACTAAGATTTTTGAAATATAATAGTTTTTCGAAATGACAATTTAATTAAATAATTCGTTGGGGTTGGAGAAACAGGGATGAGATCATTTAAAACAAGAATTCTTGAAAAAAAAAAAAACTGAAAAGAGGTATGCTTAAACTAAGAGTTTTTGAAAGATACTAGTTTTTCGAAATGACAATTTAATAAAATTATTTGTTGGGGTAGGAGAAACAAGAAGATGTTGTTTAAAATAAGATTTCTTTGAAAAAACTAGTTTTTCTAAACAAGAATTGAATAAAGAAGGGATTATTTATGCATAATAATCATGAGGGCAAGCTAATTTAAGAAAGAAGTTTTGTAGAAAAGAAAATGAAAGTTAGTTTAGATAAGGAATTTTTGTAGAAAGAAAAATGCAAGTTAGTTTAGAAAATGATTTTTTCTCAAAGCAAATGCATTATGGTGGAAAGAAAAAAAAACAGAGAAGATGAAGCTTAAACTAAGAATTTTTTAAAAAGAATAGCTTTTCAAAATGAGAAATTTAATTAAAGGATTCGATAATCTATAAGAATCACTAGAGCAAAAGCTAATTTAAGAAATAAAATTTTTGTAGAAAGGAAAATGTAAGTTAGTTTTAATAAGGATTCGTTTCTGTATAAAAATCACAAGGACAAACTAATCTAAATAAAGAAGTTTTGTAAAAAGGAATATGCAACTTGTGTAAAAACAGAAGTTCTGTACAAAGTAAAATTTGAGAGCCAAAGCATAATCAGTGTGGGCAAAAAACAGACAAGATGTAGCTTAAGCTAAGAGTTTTCAAAAAAGACTATATTTTTTAAATGACAAATTTAATAAAGGTATTCATTTTTCTATGAGAATCACGCGGGCACCCTAATTTAATAAAGGAAGTTTGGTGGAAATTAATGAAAATGCTAGTTAGATAAAAGAAGGAAGTTCCATATAAAGAAAAAATTGGAAAACCAAAGCATCCTTGTCAGTTTTCTTGATCAAAGGCTACATACAGAGAATGTGGAATTAGAGAATGAGATCATGGAAACAAATCTACTTGATATTAAAAATCCTCGAATTATGTTATTTCCTTTCTTCTAGAGTAAGCTCTTAAGTGTCAGAATCGATACATCTACTTGCAGTAAGGATTCACCAATTTTAGCACCTTCAATCTCAAGTGAAGAACACAAAGTGCAGCCAACTCATTCACCCATCCTAGAGAATAATTTGAAAATTCATAGCTATTTCCTGTCTTCTTTCTTATAGTTTCCAGTGGAGGAAGGGGTGCTATCTATTCTTTCTCTCCCCAAATTGACAGTCTTTAAACATCTGAACAAAGTCCAACTTGTTCTAACCAAAATTCCCATTCCACGCTCTTATTATGGCATCTAAAGCACATAAAAACAATTCTATTACCCTTTCCCAAGACCCAAAAATCTGAGCCTTTTTTCCTGATCCCATATATGCATCCAGATCCCACTCATTAATATGATCAAAATGCTTAAGAAATAGCTTTTCAAAATGACAAATTTAATAAAAGGATACAATTATGCATAAGAATCACGGGGGCAATCTAATTGAAGAAATAAAGTTTTGTAGTAAGGAAAATATAGGTTAGTTTGAACAAGTCTTGCAGAAAATTGAGAACCAAAGAAAATTCATTATGAGCAGAAAACACAGAGGAGGTAGTTTAACTAAGAATTTTTTAAAAACAATAGCGTTACCAAATGACAATTTAATAAAAGAAATTTTTTATTTATAAGAATCACAAGGGCAACCAAATTTAATTAAGGAAGTAAGGAAAATTCAAGTTAGTTTAAAGAATGGAGTTTAGAAGAAAGGAAAATTTGAGAACCAAAGTCAATTCATGTGGGGAGAGGGAGAAACTGAAAGGAGGTAAGCTTAAACTAAGAATTTTTTGAAAAATACTTGTTTTGAAAATGACAATTTAATAAAATTATTCGTTGTGGTAGGAAAAACAAAGAAGAAGTAGTTTAAAATAAGAATTCTTTTCAAACAACTAGTTTTTTGAAATGAGAACTTAATAAAAGGATTGTTAACGTATAATAATCACGAGGGCAAGCTAATATAAAAAGAAGTTTTGTAGAAAGAAAAATGAAAGTTAGTTTGAAAAATGAATTTTTGTAGAAAGACCAATTTAAGAACCAAAACAAATTCATTTTGTTGGAAAGAAACATAGAAGAGGAAGCTTAAACTAAGAAAGTTTTAAAAAGAGTAGCTTATGAAAATGACAAATTTAATTAAAGGATTCGATTATGTATAAGAATCACGGGGGAAGGCTAATTTAAGAAAAAAAATTAGTTTGAATAAGAAAGTCTTGTAGAAAGTTGAGAACCAAAATAGATTTATTGTGAGAGGAAAAACATAGAGGCGTAGTTTAACAAGAATTTTATAAAAACCCTAGCTTTTAGAAATGAAAATTTAATAAAAGGGTTTGTTCATTTATAAGAATCATGAGGGTAGGCTAATTTAATTAAGGAATTTTTCAAAAAGGAAGATTCAAGTAAGTTTAACGAACCAAGTTTAGGAGAAAGAAAATTTTGAAAACCAAAATAAACTCATTGTGGGGGAAAATCAGAAAGGGGTGGCTAAAACTAAGAGTTCTTGAAATATAATAGTTTTCGAAATGACAATTTAATTAAACAATTCGTTGGGGGTAGGAAAAATAGAGATGAGATAGTTTAAAATAAGAATTCTTTTATAAAAACTAATCTTTAGAAATGAGAATTCAATAAAAGGATTGTTTGTGCATAATAATTATGAGCGCAAACTAATTTAAGAAATATGATTTTTAGGAAGGGAAATGAAAGTTAGTTTAATGAAGGAAGTTTTGTAAAAAAGAAAATGCAACTTAGTTTAAAGTAGGAAGTTTTATAGAAAGAACGATTTGAGAACCAAAGCAAATACGTTGTGGTTGGAAACGTTATTGTTTTTTAAAAAAAACAATAACGTTTCAAAATGACAATTTTAATTAAAGGATTCGATTATGTATCAAAATCACGAGGGCAATCTAATTTAAGAAATAAAGTTTGTAGTAAGGAAAATATAGGTTAGTTTGAACAAGTCTTGTAGAAAGTTGAGAACCAAAGTAGATTTATTGTGAGGGGAAAAACATAGAGGAGGTAGTTTAACTAAGAAGTTTTAAAAAACAATAGCTTTACGAAATGACAATTTAATAAAAGAATTTATTTATGTATAAGAATCACGAGGGCAACCTAATTTAATTAAGGAAGTTTTTATAGAGGAAAATTCAAATAAGTTTAAAGAAGGGAATTTAAGAGAAAGGAAAATTTGAGAACCAAAGTAAATTCATGTGGGAGGAAAAATTGAAAGGAGGTATGCTTAAACTAAGAATTTTTTAAAAGTGCTAGTTTTTGAAATGACAATTTAATAAAATTATTCGTTGGTGTAGGAAAAATAAAGAAGTAGGTTAAAATAAGAGTTCTTTTTAAAAAATTAGTTTTTCGAAATAAAAATTTAATAAAAGGATTGCTTATGTATAATAATCACGAGGGCAAACTAATTTTAAATAGAAGTTTTGTAGAAAGAAAAATGAAAGTTAGTTTAATGAAGGAAGTTTCGTAGAAAGAAAAATGCAAGTTAAGTTAAAAAATGAATTTTTGGAAGAGCAATTTAAGAACCCAAACAAATTCAGTTTTGTGGGAAAGAAACATAGAAGAGGAAGCTTAAACTAAGAAATTTTTAAAAGAGTAGCTTTTAAAAATGACAAATTTAATTAAAGGATTTGATTATGTATAAGAATCACGAGGGCATGCTAATTTAAGAAAAAATTTAGTTTGAATGAGGAAGTCTTGTAGAAAGTTGAGAACCAGCGTAGATTTATTGTGAGGGGAAAAACATAGAGGAGGTAGTTTAACTAAGAATTTCATAAAAAGACTAACTTTTCAAAATGACCAACGCTTTTTTAATAAAAGGGTTTTGTTTATTTATAAAAATCACAAGGGTAAGCTAATTTAATTAAGGAATTTTTTCAGAAAGGAAGATTCAAGTAAGTTTAAAGAACCAAGTTTAGGAGAAAGAAAATTTTGAGAACCAAAATAAACTCATTTTGTGGGTGAAAAACTGAAAGGGGTGGCTAAAACTAAAATTCTTGAAATATAATAGTTTTTTGAAATGACAATTTAATTAAATAATTTGTTCGGGTAGGAAAAACAGATATGAGGTAGTTTAAAATAAGAATTCTTTAAAAAAAACTAATTTTTAGAAATGAGAATTCAATAAAAGGATTGTTTATGCATAGTAAACATGAGGACAAACTAATTTAAGAAAGATGATTTTTAGAGAGGAAAATGGAAGTTAGTAATGAAGGAAGTTTTGTAGAAAGGAATATGCAAGTTAGTTTAAAGAACAAAGTTTTATAGAAAGAACGATTTGAGAACCAAAGTTAATGCATTGTGGTGGGAAAATACAGAGAAAATGAAGCTTAAACTAATACATTTTTAAAAAGAGTAGCTTTTCAAAATGACAAATTTAATTAAAGGAATAGATTATGTATAAAAATCACCAGGGCAATCTAATTTAAAAAATAAAGTTTTGTAGTAAGAAAAAATATAGGTTAGTTTGAACAAGTCTTGTAGAAAGTTGAGAAACAAAGAAAATTCATTGTGAGCAGAAAACATAGAGGAGGTAGTTTGACTAAGAATCTTTTCAAAACAATAGGTTTATGAAATGATAATTTAATAAAAGAATTTGTTTATGTGTAAGAATCACGAGGGCAACGTATTTTAATTAAGAAAGTTTTTACAAAGGAAAGTTCAAGTAAGTTTGAAGAAGGGAGTTTAGGAGAAAGGAAAATTTGAAAACCAAAGTAAATTCATGTGGGGGAGAAAACTGAAAGGAGGAAAGATTAAACTAAGAATTTTTGAAAAATACTAGTTTTTGAAATGATAATTTAATAAAATTATTCGTTGTGGTTGGAAAAACAGAGAAGAAGTAGATTAAAATAAGAATTCTTTTAAAAAACTAGTTTTTTGAAATAAGAATTTAATAAAAGGATTGCTTATGTATAATAATCACGAGGGCAAGCTAATTTAAAAAGGAAGTTTTGTAGAAAGGAAAATGAAAGTTTAAGGAAGGAAGTTTTGTTGAAAGAAAAATGCATGTTAGTTTAAAAACTGAATTTTTGAAGTGCAATTTAAGAACCAAAACAAATTCATTTTGGTGGGAAAGAAACATAGAAGAGGAAGTTTAAAAGAAATTTTTAAAAGAGTAGCTTTTAAATATGAAAAATTTGATTATGTATAAGAATCACGAGGGCATGCTAATTTAAGAAAAAAAAATTATTTTGAATGAGGAAGTCTTGTAGAAAGTTGAGAACCAAAGTAGGTTTCTTGTGAGGAGAAAAACATAGAGGAGGTAGTTTAACTAAGAAGTTTATAAAAAGACTAGCTTTTTGAAATGAAAATTTAATAAAAGGGTTTGTTTATTTATAAAAATCATGAGGGTAAGCTAATTTAATTAAGATATTTTTTCAGAAAGGAAGATTCAAGTAAGCTTAAAGAACCAAGTTTAGGAGAAAGAAAATTTTGAGAACCAAAATAAACTCATTGTGGGGGAAAAACATAAAAGGGTGGCTAAAAATAAGATTTCTTGAAATATAATAGTTTTTCGAAATGACAATTTAATTAAATAATTTGTTGGGATAGGAAAAACAGAGATGGGCTAGTTTAAAATAAGAATTCTTTAAAAAAACAAACTGAAGAGGTATGCGTAAATTAAGAGTTTTTGAAAGATACTAGTTTTTCGAAATGACAATTTAATAAAATTATTTGTTGGGGTAGGAGAAACAAGAAGATGTAGTTTAAAATAAGATTTCTTTAAAAAAAAAAAAAAAACTAGTTTTTCGAAACGAGAATTCAATAAAGAAAGGATTATTTATGTATAATAATCATGAGGGCAAGCTAATTTAAGAAAGAAGTTTTGCAGAAAGGAAAATGAAAGTTATTTTAGTGAAGGAATTTTTGTAGAAAGAAAAATGCAAGTTAGTTTAAAAAATGAATTTTTGTAAAAAGAACATGTACGAAGTGATAAAAGAAGAGATGAATCTATATTATTGATTAATGATGATTCCACCTCTATTTATAGTGATGGAATTTAAGGATAACTACACCTATAGAAGAGACCTACTTGAAGTAAAACTACACCTATAGAAGAGACCTACTTGAAGTAAAATAGGAAAAGATAAGAACAAATTTAAATATTCTAACACTCCCCCTCAAGCTGGAGCAAATATATCAATCATGCCCAGCTTGTTACACATAATATTAAATTGTTTTGTTCCTAAAGCCTTGGTAAAAAACATCTGCTCTTTGCTCTGAAGAAGGAGTAAAGGGAGTGCAAATTTTCTGACTCATGACAGCCTCACGAATGAAGTGACAATCAACCTCAATATGCTTTGTCCTCTCATGGAAAATAGGATTACTGGCAATATGAATAGCTGCTTGATTGTCACAGTGCATAGGTACAGGATCATTGTTCGTAAAACCTAACTCTTTCAAAAGATTCTTTAACCACAAAACTTCACTAGTGGTGTGAGCCATAGCCCGATATTCAGCTTCTGCGCTTGACCTAGCAACTGTAGTTTGTTTTTTGCTACGCCAAGTCACAAGGTTCCCACCAACATAGGTGCAATATCCAGAAGTAGATTTTCTATCATCCTTCGACCCTGCATAGTCTGCATCAGAATAGGCTTCTATCTTTGTGTGTCCATGCTGTTGGAAGAATAATCCTTTTCCCGGGGATGCCTTTATATATTTCAAGATCCTTAGAACAGCTTCCCAATGAACTGATCGTGGCTTATCCATAAACTGACTAACTAGGCCAACTGCAAAGGAGATATCAGGTCTAGTTACGGTTAAGTAGATTAGCTTGCCAACAAGTCTTCTATACTTTGCCTTGTCCTCCAAATAGTTACTATCATCATTCCAAAAATCAGGATTAAATTCCATAGGAGTGTCCACCGGTTTAGTGCCGAGTAAACCTGCTTTCTGAAGGAGATCACAGGCATATTTTCTCTGAGATAGAGAGATCCCATGCTTGCTATGAGCAATTTCAATCCCCAAAAAATACTTCGGCCTCCCCAAATCTTTAGTGACGAAGTGCTTCCTTAGGTATGTCTTGGCTTCTTCTATCCCGGAAACATCACTACCGGTGATTAAGATATCATCAACATAGACTGCTAGAATAACCGTACCTGATTCCTTAATTCGAACAAAGACTGAATGATCTGCTTGGCACCGTGAAAATCCAAACTCACCAATAATAGTACTGAATTTATCAAACCATGCCCTTGGACTTTGTTTAAGACCGTAGATCGCTTTCTTCAATCTGCACACCATTCGTTGCTTCTCCCCCTGAGCAACATAACCTGGAGGTTGCTCCATATAGACAATTTCCTTCAAGTCACCATATAAGAAAGCATTTTTGATGTCCATCTGATGCATTGGCCAACTGAGATTAACTGCCAAGGAAAACAAAACTCTAATAGAGTTAAGACGAGCAACAGGGGAGAATGTTTCAAAATAATCTACCCCATATGTCTGAGTAAAGCCCTTGGCAACCAGGCGAGCTTTATATCGGTCTAGGGACCCGTCAGCATGAAACTTGAGGGCGAACACCCATCGACAAGCGACGACGTCGACGTTAGGAGGTGGATGGACAAGCTCCCAGGTTCCCCGGGAAAGGAGAGCCGACATCTCCTCATCCATCGCCGCCTTCCACTCCGAATGCGAAAGTGCCTCATAATAAGAATTAGGGATAGAAACAGATGATAGAGAGACAGAGAAAGCACGATAAACAGGACTAAGACATTTATAGGAAAGGGAATGAGCCAATGGATGAGCAGTGCAAGACCTTTTACCTTTGCGAAGGGCAATGGGAAGATCCTCCGCAGACATAGGGGTCGGGGTGCCAGGAGCTGCAGCAAGAGGAAGACTTGGCGGATCAACAGGCATGGTAGTCGTAGAATGAGTACGCCTGCAATACACCTGTAAAGGTCGTGTAGGTGGTTCGGTATGGGGAGGATGTGAGAGTGCCGGGACCGGTAAGGGAAGAGATGGAAGAGGAACATAAGGGGAAGGGGTCTTAGAGTAATAAGCAGTGGACTCAAAGAAAGTAACATCGGCAGAGGTAAATGACCGGTGAGATATAGGATCATAACACCGATACCCTTTTTGTGCTCGTGAATACCCCAAAAATATACATTTAACAGAACGAGGTGACAGTTTATCGAGGTTAGGAGAATGGAGATGAACAAAGCACACACACCCAAAGACTCGAGGAGTTAACCCAAAGAGAGGCTTACCAGGGAAAAGACAAGAATACGGAATATCCCCACTGAGAACACTAGAAGGCATACGGTTAATGAGATAACAAGCTGTGAGAATAGCATCCCCCCAATAGGATTTTGGAACATGCGTATGAGCCAAAATAGTGCGAGCAACATCGAGAAGGTGGCGATGTTTGCGTTCGGCGACACCATTTTGTTGAGAGGTATACGAGCAAGAAGATTGATGTAAAATGCCATGAGAATCACAGAAGTTAGAAACTGCTTTTTGGACATATTCAAGAGCATTATCAGTACGGAAAATACGAATATTAACAGAGAACTGAGTTTTTATTTCATTATAAAAGGAAGTGATTATACTAGGTACTTGAGACCTATCCTTGAGTAAATAGACCCAAGTCATTCTTGAGTAATCATCAACAAAGGTAAGAAAGTACCTAAACCCACCAATAGACTCAATACGACACGGACCCCAAATATCAGAATGAACTAAACTAAAAGGAGAGGAACTACGGTTGTCAAGACGAGGTGGAAAGCTAGCACGATGGTGCTTTCCCAACTGACAAGACTCACAATCCAAGCGTGTAGACTGAATAGGTAAAACCTTCTTTAGATTAGGTAAGGATGGATGACCAAGACGACAATGCCACTGAAGAGGGGAGACAGAGGCAGAAAGAGCACGAGCATCTACAGGTGTAGTATGATCTAGAAAGTAGAGACCACCACGCTCATGACCGCCACCAATCGTCCTCTGTGTTTGCAGATCCTGGAACACACAGTAAGAAGAAGGAAAAAAAAGTTACCGAGCAGTTGTGGACTTTTGTAAGTTGACTAATAGAGAGGAGACTAACAGGAAACTTTGGTGCATACAAGACATTATTAAGGGTAAGTTGGTGTGTGGGATGAACAGTACCAGAGCCATATATGGGAGAGTAGGATCCATCAGCGAGGCGAACGAAGGGAGAGGTATGAGAAGGAGAGAGGGAGTAAAAAAGAGAGCGATTACCAGTGAGGTGGGTAGTAGCACCTGAATCTAGCATCCAAGACTCACCAGGAGTTGCAGCAAAGGCACCCGGAGTGGAAGCTGTGGCAGGGGCAGTGGAATTAGCCACAGGGCGATGGAGGAGCTGTTCATATTCTTCACGGCTAAGGGTAATCAAATCAGATTCATTAGCAGAAGGTTCGATGTTGTAGGTTCACCATCACCTTTAACTGTATTGGCCCACTCCGATTTGCCATATTTGAGCCAACATTTTTCCACAACATGATTAGTTCGACCACAATGGGTGCAGTAACGGGAGTTAGTAGAAGCATTGGAGCCTCGACCACGACCACCACGGCCTCGGGAGGAGTTTCGACCGCGACCACGAACTGCCATGGCTGAGGACTCGGTGGTTGGACCAGATGAAGAGTCAGAGGATATAGTAGCCACGCGGAGGACACGAGACAGAGCATTGGATAACGTAGGCACAGAGTCACTGGCTAGGAGGTGATCACGAACCGATTTCAAATTGTTGTCGAGGCCGGACAGGAACTTCGCCACCAAAAAATCTTCCCACTGAGTCTTGCGAGTCTGAGCATCACAACTCAAGGGGTGATATAGCAAAATTTCATCAGATGTGCCCTTCAAGGAGGCAAAATAGTCGGCTACTGTACGGCCATCCTGTTTGAGGGAAAAAAGTCTCTCATACAGTTCAAATACCCGAGAAACGTTCTTTTCCTGAGAATACATGTCATGTAAAGTATCCCACATTGTTTTAGCAGAAGTGAGAAACATAACATTGGAACCGACAGTTTCCTCCATACTATTCAGAAGCCAAGTCATAACCGAGTAATCAGCTTGTTGCCAAGTCGAAAAATTAGCATCAGTAGAGGTTGGTGGAGGAGCCAAAATATGATTAAGCTTATTTTGAGACCCAAGAAACAACCGAAAGGCTTGGGACCAGAGGATATAATTCTGGCCATTCAACTTGACAGTGGTGCCAAGAGCACCTTTATGTTCAACGGTAGCCATGATCAAGGGGGGATAGACAGACAGATAGATAGGACAGCAGCAGCAGCAGGGAGAGCAGTCAGCAACGAAAAGCTGATTCAGGTGAGCATCTCAGATCGGGCGCGGCGCAAGGTGCAACGCCGGAGGCGGGCGTCGCGAGCAGAAGTGGCGGAAGGGCGGGGCGGCGCAAGAAGAAGGCGCGGCGCGCGAACAGAGGCGCCGGAGGCGCGAGAGAAAGCGGCGACGGCGGCGACCGACGGGTGTGAACGCAAGGTGAGGGGCCGACGGCCGCGGCGGCCGAGTGACCTGCGGCGGCGGAAGGGGGGTGGCGGTGGGTTGCAAAAAACTAGGGTTAGGTTTTTTCTCTCTTGTTTTTTTTTTTTTTTTTTTTTTCAGAAATATATATAATATATATATATATATACAACTTCTTTCTCACTTTTTCTGAACCTGCTCTTATACCATGTACGAAGTGATAAAAGAAGAGATGAATCTATATTATTGATTAATGATGATTCCACCTCTATTTATAGTGATGGAATTTAAGGATAACTACACCTATAGAAGAGACCTACTTGAAGTAAAACTACACCTATAGAAGAGACCTACTTGAAGTAAAATAGGAAAAGATAAGAACAAATTTAAATATTCTAACAGAACAATTTGAGAATCAAAGCAAATTCATTATGGTCGGAAAAAAACAGAGAAGATGAAGCTTAAACTAAGAATTTTTTAAAAAGAATAGCTTTTCAAAATGACAAATTTAATTAAAGGATTAAATTATGTATAAGAATAAGCTAATTTAAGAAATAAAATTTTCGTAGAAAGGAAATGTAAGTTGGTTTGAATAAGGGTTCGTTTCTCTATAAAAATCACAAGGACAAGCTAATCTAAGTAAGGAAATTTTGTAGAAAGGCTACAGAGAATATGGAAGTTTTAATAAAGCATCCTTGTCAGTTTTCTTGATCAAAGGCTACAGAGAATGTGGAATTAGAGAATGAGATCATGGAACCAAATCTACTTGATATTAAAAATCCTCGAATTATGTTATTTCCTTTCTTCTAGAGTAAGCTCTTAAGTGTTAGAATAGATACATCTACTGATTCACCAAATTTACAACCTTCAATCTGAAAATTCATAGCTATTCCTGTCTTCTTTCTTCTAGTTTCCAAATGGAGGAAGGGATGCAAGGCTAAGAAAATGTAATCCTTTAGAAACATAACACTTGAGAGCGCCCTTCTTTCCTAGGACTAGAATTCAAAATCCAACTTAACAGTCTTTAAACATCTGAACAAAGTCCAACTTGTTCTAAGATTCCATGCTCTTATTATTATGACATCTAAAGCCCATAAAATCAATTCTATTACCCTTTCTTAAGACCCAAAAATCTGAGCCTTTTTTCCTGATTTAAATTACACCCATGACCAGAAAAATATATGTACATTCTTCTACATAACCCCTATATGCATCCAGATCCCAGTCATTAATATGATCAAAATGCTTAAAGAAAAGGAAAAGGATCACAGAAACACAACATGTAAACTCAATAACAAATGACTCAGTCCAGTATATTCACGCAGTAAAGAGAAAACGATAAAGAAAAAATCAGCAAAATCGCGTACGTATGTTATGTACCTGGGAATGGAGTCGAAGCGCTGAGAAAGCAGTTTTATTGAGTAAAAACACTATATAGTTGACAACTTTATACCAACAAACACTTGATCGATGTCAATCCAATGCAGTATTCTTGTGAGATTCACCCCAAAAGTGCAAGCCCACAATCCCAAGACTCCAAGTGGTAAGAAATCCCATAATAAAATGATTAAAGAACAAACCAGAGGACGTATGAAAGCGAACCCATCTCTTCACTCCTCTTGCAACTACCGACACATGTTCAAACGGCTGAATTCACAATAAATTCCGAGAGATTTTCGACTTCTTGAATGGGTTTATAGTATAACGACCCTTCTTTGAGGAGATTTTATTGCGTTTCTTGATTTTTCTTGCACTTTCTTGATTTTCTTGGATTTTCTTGATTTTTCTTGCATTTTCTTGATTTGTCTTGCACTTTCTTGATTTTCTTGATTTTTCTTGCATTTTCTTGGATTTTCTTGATGTTTCTTGCCGGGGTTTTCTAAAGACACCCAACCACCGCCACCGATCACCTCTACGCCGCCGCTACAGCAAAAGGGACACTCACATCTCCACTGGTGGCTCCCCTTCTTTTTCGTTTGTTTACGGCGGTAGTTGTTTCTCCTCTATTGCTCTGCCGGCAACACCCACTTCGGCGCCTTGCACCACCTTCGTCAGATAGGGGGACCGGTTCCTTCAGATCTTGAAGATCCATCGACTCCGAATGTGCCCCAGCACTCGATTCACGACGCATTTTAGTCCTCCGAAACTTCAAATCTGCCCTCTCCCACCTCGTCGTCGCCGGCAATGGGAGGAGGAGTATGAGTTCAATTCGAGAAAATGTATTTTGAGTATTGGTTCTGACAAGAAATATATATATGGAGAGTTTCCTTATGTGGTCAGCCTAAATCAAGATAAGGATGTACGAAACCATGTTGTTAGTGGGCCGAGTGATGATAGGGCCCAAATACCTACCAAATCGGTGGACTTTAATAAAGCGGTCGGCCCAACTCCAAGAAAATCCGTTAGGCAGGCTATTAAGCCCATCAGGTTCTTATACTATTAATTCCATAGTTACTCACCTATGTTTTTGAAAGCTTGAAATATTACCAATCATTTAATATTTTAAAGCTTGAATTATCTGTTACTATATTTTTGTATTTAAATTCAATATTTTTCATTTATGTACTCAAATTTTAAAATTTATCTATCAGTTGTATATATTTAAATTATTAAAAAAAATATTTCCTATATCAATTAATTGTTGGGTAACACCAAGTAGCCATGCAACCAAGCTCATTTAATTGATGCAGTTCTGAATCTTAATTTTATCTTATCCTACCTTGACGTCACACTAATACCGAATTTTCAAAAAAATTGATATTTTCTTTTTATAGTAAAATTTTTGATATTTTGGTAATTTAATTTTTGTTTTAGTTAAACATAACAAATATAGTTATATATTTTTTTAATTAAAGTAATCAAATACTCTCATTAAGATATCATAACATATAAATCAATGTTAAATTATAATTAAAATTTAAATTCCAAACACCAAGGACTGAAGGGGCATATACTTATCCATAATTTGCTATAAGAATATCAGCCGCTAATAATTCATCATGCCCTAGATAAATGTTAGATAAAATTCAATAATTATCCGTCTCTGAGACCATAATAATATAAAATCCTACCATATTTCATATTTTATTGATAAATAATCAACAAAATTAATTAATTTATTTCATCGTAATCAACCATTTATCCCGCGCACAATAAAATAACGAGTTGTTGATATATGCACAGTTTTTCAATTGTGAACCAATGAAGGTTCTGGAATTTCTGAATTGGTGCAATAATTTATTTTGACTTGGAGCTTGGAAAAGCCCTTTTTCCAGACAGGAAAAGTCTGAGAAATCGAGAGAAGAAAAACCCCTCTTGTAGTTTGTTTGGTAGGTTCGAGTGTGAGTGATGGATCCTCAGCCGGAGCCTGTTAGCTACATCTGTGGAGGTATTTATAGATTGCTTGCTCGTCTTCATCATTACACTTATTTCTATCTTGTGTGTGTTTCCTTTTGCTGATTGATTTTGAATGTAAAATTGGAAGATTGCGGGCAGGAGAACACGCTAAAGCCAGGCGATGTGATTCAGTGCCGTGAGTGCGGCTATCGTATCCTCTACAAGAAACGTACCCGCAGAAGTATCCCTCTCTCTCTCTCTCTCTCTCTCTCTCTCTCTCGGGGTGTTTATTTGACCTTTCTCTTCGAGCTTTTTTGTTTTCACTTTTACGTGTGTTGTGTGTTTCTTGCATTTTTTGTGGGCCTTATTGAATATGTTTCTTTTCTTGGAAGAGCGCAAGATTATACTCTATTTTCTTTGAGAAAAATCTTTCGGTTTATGATGACCAAAGTCCTCAGTTTACTGTGTGATGTGTGATGAACCATGCATTTTCTGTTTATGACACTACAGTTTTTACAGATGATTGGGTTCGTAACTTCACGTGATTGCTTTAAACTTTGGGCATGTTTACTTTAAATAATATAGGCTAGTCCAATGTTTACTTCATTAGGTTGAAGCCCGTGATTACTAGTCCGCGCGCAACCATTCATACTGTTCTTATGATTATGAAAAACACCTCAGGAGGTGGGTTTGGCAAATCACCCTTCTTTTCATTCGAATCACACTTTTAATATATTGAAGTAAACACAAAAGTATGATTATCAAATAATCATATCACACGTATAATTCAACTTCTTTCATATCTTTCAGTAATCAAATCTCTGAGGTAAACATGTCCTTAAACACTTGGATTGGCATTAAACAATGAGGCTTGAGCAAACACTTGGTAAATAGATTGGTGGAAGGATTTCCGTTTTCTTTTTCCGGTTGGGTTTTTGGGAGGTGGGAGGTGGGGTGGGGTGGGGGTGTATCCCATTGCTAACATGGGGTGGTCTTCAATATTTGCTGTTTTCACAGCCATTGCGTATGGAATTTTCTGGGATAGTGATGTAGGTCGGGTACACATCTTCGCATCCGTTTGGTAGGAGGGGAAGGGATAGAGAGGGTAAAAAGAACCTCCATAAAATACCTTTTCTCATTTCATACATTGTGTTAGAGGGACTAAGTGTGGATTCCCAGATTGCCTTGTTTCTTTATGTTATAGGTAGCTCAACTCAAGTTAGTGTTGAAGGTAAAATGAAAAGATCGTTCACATTTCCACATAATCATGATAGAAATGTACCATTGTATGCGTTAACGTTCTAAATCTGAGTGACGGTGTTATCTTGGTCTTTGTTTTGCTGATCTTGAAAATTTATAATATTTGCTTGTGCATTTACGACTTGGTAACCTCTGTTTATCTTTATTTTCGGGTGCAGTTGTCCAGTACGAAGCACGTTAAAGCCCCATGAAAGTTTCACATAAAGCAGCTTCCCTTCCCCTGCTACAGAATGTTATACGATGTTTGCGTGTTGATCCGTGGACAATATTGTGATTTTATCTCTACTATGTGTTCAGATCATTGATCTGGGAATTCAGTTGTGGAACGCTTGTCTACTTTCAGTAATCTACTTGCTTGTTGTTGTTACCAATCGTTTGATGCCTGGAATTTTGATCTTTAAATTTTGTAATATGTGAAAGGGGATTGCTGCGCAAAGCCTTCTGGTCTTTCCGGGCAGTGTCACTGAAAAAATAAACTGAAGGACTAAAATGAAAGTAAAGTACTTTTTTTGTAAGTCTCTATAAATTATAGTATCAAAATGACTATTTTAAAAAGTATGGTACCAAATTTGTAAAAGTCCCTATACTATGGTACCAAAAATATAATTTTCTCTTAGGAATTATCTTTTTCGTGCCAGG
Source organism: Sesamum alatum (assembly GCA_034509735.1). Lineage (NCBI taxonomy): Eukaryota > Viridiplantae > Streptophyta > Magnoliopsida > Lamiales > Pedaliaceae > Sesamum > Sesamum alatum. The sequence continues at coordinate 1,501,480 of JACGWO010000008.1, read as the reverse complement.
TTCCAATTAGACGAAATTGAAGTTCTTGGGCTTTTTTTTTTTTTCTTTTTGGTGGAATCAATCAATTGCATCATTCCGTACATCAAGATATTAAAGACTCATTTACCTAACAAAGGACAATAAATATACAATAAATTTAGAAATTATTATTGAAGTAGAAAAATATCCGTATGAAAAATACATAATAAATGTAGAAACTATTATTGAAATACAAAAGTACGCACGTATGTGAAATTCAAACTGAAGACTTTATGTTAGATGAAGAGAGCTAGAATATGAATTTGTATGATTATTTTAAGAGGGAAATAAATTATATAACACTTTTGCTCTGTTTGATATGAAAATAATAAATTGAACATAATAAGATCATATTGAAATTTTATCAGCTAGTGTTTTTTTCTCTTTATTATGTGTTAAAAAATGAACAAGTTACTATTAAAATAGTTTCATGTTACTACTAATGAATTTATAAATTAAATTTAAAAAATTCCTCAGCAAGATAATTTGTGGGTATGAACAATACGGTTAATAGAAGTTACTCTGGCAAAAAGTAAGAATAGAAATGAACTATTTTTTAGTGAGAGGGAGAGAGATAAACAAGAATAAATAAATAGAATAAAATATAGTTGGAGATGAGGGTGTAGAACACTTAGTTTGATTCTTGCCCTAGGAACCTTGTTCGTAAGGAGTTAGTATTCCTTATACTTCAGTGGAATATAATTATAATAGAGTAGTATTCATTGTTTATGCTTCATTTGAATATCTTTGTAAGGAAGTAGTACTCTTTATTAATGATTGTCTAGGCGATATTAAGGAGTTAGTATGCCCCCGTTGTACTTATGATTTTCGTTTTATTTTAATGTACATAGAAGGGTAGGGGAGCCTGAAAAGCTCCCCACAGTCCGGTGGTTTAATTAAAAAAAAAATGAAGTTGGAGGAATTTGTGTTTGTGCAATCTAAGAATGATTATTGCTTGTTCATGAAAACTGCTTCGGATGACTTGTTGTTCCTTCTTGTATATATTGACGTTATATTGATTACTGGACCTTCCTTAGATCTAATCAAGGAGTTAAGACATAGTTGGACGATGTATTCATTATCAAGGACATTGGGATTACTCGTTATTTCCTCGACTTTGAAATCGCACGCAGTGTTGATGGCCTATATGTGGCTCAAACCAAATGTGTTTCGGATATCATCACTAACTTGGGGTCTCACAATGCTAAATCCGTTACTACTCCATTTCCGCAGGGGTTGAAGCTTTACGGTAGACTGTGATGCGCTATTGCCAAACCTTGATGTTTATAGGCGTCTCGTAGGGAGACTCCTTTATCTCAATTTCACTATGCCAGACATCTCCCAGACAACAACCATATATATGCACGTGATTCTCACGTGCTCAATTTCCCCCCTGAAACTTGCCTTTTAACAATTAAGTGTTAGGCATATGTTTTCTCTGTTAATTATTGGACGAACTAAATATGAGAATTTCTAACTCACAGAATATAATATAAAAAAATCGTAATAAATTGATAAAGATCCTAATAAATGGGACAAAAAATCCAATTTTCTCTGTATAATAGTTTGTATAACTTAATTGAACTTTTCGAATTTATAACGTCATTAACTTTTACAAAAAGGGCAATTTTGGCAGAGAAGAGAAATATGTCTACTTTTCTTATTTTCCAGAAGAAATCAAACAACGCATTTGTTGGATAGATGTAATATTAGTTAAAAGGGTTTTATTTAAGAAACAATTTCAAAATTATTACTTATAACTAACTTTTGTTTTATTACAACAGTACTGATTTCCAAAAGCTAATTAATAGTTGGGCCAAAAATTAATTTTCAATCACTGTCACAATAAGGGCAATATATATATATATATATATAATTAATTAATAATATTATCACATAATCATTGTTGATAGCCTCATAATTTTGTTACGTGGCATTAATGATCAATAGGGACATCTGAAAAACGACTCTTGTCAAATTGCTAGTGAGCATGTGAAAGTAATTAATATATCAAAACAAAATAGTCTTCATAGCTTAATGCTTACAGTTAATCTATCTAAATATTTAGCATATTACTTGATACCTTATTACTAAACACTTTTTTTTTTCAATAATCCAATTTTATACTTACCTTTTTCTTTTAATTGTCTTCTCTTTTGTGTTATTTTTTTTTCTTTTTTTTTTTTTATACGTAAATGAGAAAGTACGGGTGAAAAAGGTACTTAAAATCAACCTATACTTATCAAAAATCAAAGCGCTACATGATAAATATAATATTTAACCATGGCTAATTATTATAGTTAATAATAAATAGCCATAGCAAATAGTCATTGACTACGACCACACAATAGTTGTTGGCCGTGATTTTTGCAAAATAACCAATAATAATTTTTTTTTTCTATTGAAGTCTAACTACGTTGGAATCAACATACATGTCAGGACGTCGTGGGTGTGCCAAGTATTCAAACCTATATCGTGAGTGTGCCAACATTCGATCTTAACCACATCGTGTTGTGTTTGGCCCTTGAATTTTGATAAGAAAAATTTAAAAAAAAAAAAAAACGGAGATAAACATAAATTACGTGGTAGTTGATGGTACCACCATTATTTCAAACGAGTAAAATATTACTTTTAGTGCAGGGATGGTGGTGGGTGAGGCAAGCACCAAGTCTTTTAAAGAGGACTGTAGTGAATTTATTTTTATCATATAATTATTAATGTTATGAATTAAACAACAAGTAGAATTATATGAATCATACACATAAGTAATTGAGTCATATATTCGTATCCTCATTGTATTAGTAATTTAAATTATAATATGTTAGAAATGTTAATGAATATTAAATAATAGTCGTTTTAAAGAGCTAGAGTTTTAGATAGGAAAAATGTAATTTTAGTATTGTAACTTAGGAGAGTGGCACTTTTGATCCTGTAGGCAATTGATTTTGGCAATTTAGTCCTATAATTTTAAAATCGTCAATTTTTGTTATTTTTCGGTCAATTTGGCCGAAAAAAATTGCATGTGACTTACACATGACCCAATTATATTGTAATTTTAGTTTTATAAATCAATTCGTACAATACAAAAACTGTTGACCCCTCCTAAGTTAGATGACTAAAATTGCAGTTTTAGTTCTGTAAATCAATTCGTGCAAGACAAACAATGTCAACCTCATAAGTTACAAGACTAAATTACGAATCCATTCATGCATGATCAAAAATGCCACCCCTCTAAGTTATAGGACTATAATTGTATTTTTTTTTTTTCTTTAGATAAGCTGGTCATTCATCACAATATCAGAATTAGGCCAAACAAAAGCTCTTCGGCCCAAATCTCAAGAATATTTTATTTTGTTCTTTTTCTTATTTATAATTGAGATTTTGCAAAATGTTGGTATTATATCAAATTTCTTGTGATTTATTGATAAATAAATGTATATTAGCGTACAGATTATTAGAAGAAGAAGTTGAAAATTAGTTACAGTGGAAAAGGCGTAGAGTTGAAAAGAAGTTGAAGAAACTGAATTTTGATAATGTATCTCTTTCTTGCATTGGATAGAGAAGGAAGAAAGTGACTTGAGTGTGTGGTGCATGTGATGTCTCTTGAGAGAGAAAACAAGTTGACGAAGTTGAATTTGACCATATTTCTCTCTCTTGATTTGTAGTCCTTTTAGTTGTTATTTGGAGAAATTTTTTTTTATGGAGATCAGCTTTAGTGCAATCAAAATCGCTGAGCAAGTGTATTAGTTTAGTCGAATCAAATCAATCATGTAATTGGTTACTTTTTGTTAAGTAGATACCAATCATACTACAAATATATTACATTTGTCGTATAATTGATTTCTTTTAAATCAAACCTGATTCAAATTAGAACTTCCCCTTATTTGGATCTAACTAGCAATTTTCCTCCCTTGCCCATTGGGTGAAACTCAACAATTTCTCTCTCTTGCCCGTGGACCTTATCAGTATTGTCAGTTTTAATATTGTCCACATGGTGTTAATCTATACATGTAGAAGGAGATGAAACATCCGAAATAAAGGATCCCATCCATGCAAGATTTGATATAACGGGACGTGTTAGAAATATTAAATATTAAACAATTAAAAGTTTAAACTTTTAGACGAGAATTCAACAAAATCAAGTAAAGCTGGCAAGCAAAAACAAGGTGAACTAGTGTAGTAATAAGCAGTCTCTTGATATTAGGAAGCATACAAACTCTACATTTATTAGTTTCTGCATTGTACATATGCATGGCTAGTATAGTTAGCCAGGATCATAAGCACTCAAATCAGCTAGTGAAGGTGGTAACCTCAATCCCTTTGTTGCTGTAGGCAACTGGGGCATCATACTTGCTGAAAAGCCTGTAAGATGATATGAGTGATAGAGCTGCGTAGCAAAGGGTTACGACGAATGTGATCGCTATGGAGGCCGTCGCCTTCCGACAGAAACCCCCAAACGACCCGCACGTCTGGCTCCATGTTATCGAGGTGTCGCCTTTGTATGCCAGGTACACCACCTCCGCCGATATAGCTCCGGCCGCCAGTATAATGTACGTCAGCAGCTGCCACAAAAAAATTATTAAAATGGTACGACGGAGCTATTTAATCTACTTTATTCCGAGTAGACTGAAGAATAAATTGAACTATTTAAAATGAACTTATAGGGTTGGAAAATACGTTAAATTTACTCAAAATCGACTACTAAATTATGTTTGCTTCTTAAATTGCTAGGTTTTGAATGTCGGTTTTGATATATTTTTTTGGGGAAAGAAGTAATGATTAGGAACATTTTAGTCGAAATTGTGTTGGATCAAACCTAAATAATTAGTAAATTACAAAGTAAATATAGTACACATATCCTATAATTAGTTTATTCATTTAAATCTAATTTGGGTAAGAATTTTTCGTAACATATGAAAAAAAGGGGTAATTCCAAAATGGATGGACTCGATTTTCTTGCCCCTTATATACAATGGTGTCTGCTTGTATGTATATGTAAACCAAACCTGATCCAGGAGGAAGAACGCCCAGGCCCGGGACATGGTGGACGGGCGGGGCACCGCCGCGACCACGGCGGAGAGAAGGGAATAACCGGCGCAAACGCCGCTTGCATGCACCAAATACCTATAAAACCACACAGTTTCTCAGAATTTTGAGTTAACAGGCTGCAAATCACTTACACAGAGTGATGAAATCATGTGTGCGTGCGTACCTGAAGGCTCCCAGATCAGAATATGAGAGTGAGCCGTAGTCGTTGGTCTGGGAATCCTTGAGCATGATAACCAGCGCCGCCACGCATAGGGCCATGGGCAGGATGCGGAGCAGCGTCTCCGCCGTGCGCATGGTGGAGCTTCCACTTTCATCTCCGCCCATCTCCGCCGCCGGAACTGCACCGTGTTTCCCCATCATCACGGGAAGTGTATGTATGGTAGCTGTAGCTGGTTGGTTTTGGAGAAGAGTTGTTATCGAGGAGGAGCAAATTTTGGTCCGACGAGAGTAGTTATTAATGGACTTAGGTAGGGTTTGGTGGACGGGTGAAGTAAATGCCCATTAAAGGACTCCACACTTTCCCATGCAAAGGCTAATAACTCACCCTCCCAATCTCCCATTCCTCTTTCAATGCATTTTTATCCGAAAAATTGTATTTTTCGTCCTATAAATATAGAAATATAGAAAAGTGATATTTTGGTTCTGTTGATTAATTAAAAAAAATTACTAATTTAAGGACAATTTTGACTCGAAAATTCATATGTAAAGTGGCCAGAAAAAAGTACATATGTTATGCACGTGACACGCTAATTGGAACTTATGAGAATTTATAAAATAATTTGGCTGAAAATTTTCAAATTAGTGCGTCACATGCACTTTTTCAGCTAATTTATGAATTTTCGGCCAAAATAATCCTTCAATTGCCAATTTTACTTAAGTATAGAACCAAATTGACAAAATTGATTTCAACGTAACCAAAATTGTAGCGTCTATATTTACGAGACTAATATTGCAATTTTGCCACTTGTATACAATATATTGGTGTCACACCATTGAGTGATTGATATTTTATGTGTGTTTTTTATAAGATAAAAAATATAATTAAATTAAATTTATAATTTAAAAATGGAACCGCTTATAATACACGTGTGAGTATGGTGATATTTGTGTGTAACACGAAAGTATGATAAAAAATCCGTTATCCTTTCATGAGGTATAACATATGGATATCAATGTAGCTCAATATTGTAAAAATTTATAAAATTTTGTGGGTACTCAAATTCTCGAATGCAATTGAAAAGACTAATACTAACTGATCGCACCCTTGATGCATGTGTTTAATTTAAGTTTTATTGTTTTTGTTTAATTCAACAAAAGAAAATTGTGATAAAATGAACAACTTATTAACTACTAAAAAATTATATCTAATAAAATAAAGAATTATTATATAAATAGACATATATATGATATAGCTACATTTAGGTATATTTCGGACCAGAACACGGATTTTTTTTTTTTTTTTCAGGGGTAGGGGATCAATCTGGTAGACGTGGACCTGGATGTGACCAAGAAAGCCCTAGCACTGAAGGCATTATTGCTGCACCAATTAATGCCAATACCAATAATAGATGTATTTTTGTTCAAGTGCATGTAACAAATAAAATTGATTGAATTAAGATATATGACTAACAAAATATAAAATAAGATTACCAATAGAAAAAAATCAAGAAATACTTTTAATATTATCACTAATTATATAATTTGATAAAAAAAATTGTTTTCTCAATGAAATTTTGTTATTTTAATAAATTTTGTTAAAAATTTTATTAATAAGAATTAATGACAAAAAGTTATGTATAAAGTTATCCCTAAAGACAATTGCTTATATATATAGTGACGACCTACTTATGATAAATAGGGGCTAAATGCTTCTTTGGTCCCGTAAGACTAGGGCATTATTTGTTTTGGTACCACAACTTAGGTAGGTGGCTGTTTTAGTCCCATAAAACACATTTTTCAATTTTTTTGGTCCCTAAATGTCACGTTTTCAGTTTTTTTGTCCCAAAAATATCATGTCCCTTTGGGACCAAAAAAACTGAAAAACGTGACATTTTGGGACAAAAAAAAATTGAAAAACGTATTTTATGGGACTAAAACAGCCACCTACCTAAGTTGTAGTACCAAAACAAATAATGTACTAATCTTACAGGACCAAAAAAGTATTTTGCTCTGATAAATAGTTATTATTTATTATATTGGTTGTCAGTATAGATGTGGTGGCAATTATCAATGGTGAAAATTTTATACACAATTTTTGTCACTAATAATTATAGAGTATCAACATAAAAATTATTGCCACTTACAAATATATATGTTAGTGATACCTTTAAAATTGTGACTTAATATTTTGTAATCATATTATATTCTATTGTAGTGTATAAACATATGAATATTTACTTTAACTATACAACAATATTGTATAACAAACCACTTTTAAAAAATTAGATGGAAAATATGATAGAGATCATAAATTTGTTGAACTGCTACATAATTCATATTAATATATGACTCATAAGATTTAATGCTATATTTAGCCCCCCCCCCCCAAAAAAAAAAAAAAAAAAAATGGTACACTGAAATTATAGAGGTAATTAAAAGTGGCTAATTCAATTATGTCATAGGTGAGAATTGTAAATATTGATCTCCATCATCTTAGATGAAGAGGGGGTTTGGCCGTGCTTGTAAGCTTTATCAGATTATTAATTCATATGACAAAAGAATTGATCTTCATTATTTTGTCGCATCGAGGAAGAGAAAATGCTAAATTATTTATTGATATTATATTTACTAAAAACATATAGATTCAAGACATTATAAATTATATGACTAAAAATAGTCATTCTAGTTAACAAACAAAATATTTGTTATATATCTACATTAATATTCGATTAGCATCAATTTACATATGTATGTATATATATATATATTTATGTATTAATTTGATGCGAAAGTGTAGGATTTGACAAGTATTTTCTCACATAAAGATTTAAAATCGTACGGCCTAGCCCAGATAAGGACGGGACGGGCAGGCGGGGGCGTGTGGTATTTCTTCCAAAATTCTCCTACCCACACTTCTCAATCCATATGTGAAAGGGTAAGTTGTTATAAACAAGTTTGGGAGTCTAGAAAAGCAATGTGGGACAAACAGAACTTTTTAGTTAGTCATTCCTCACAATCCCCCACAAATCCACGAATGACTAATTAGTTAAGAACTTAAGAAAATATGAATTTTTCTGAGTGAAAGAAGGAATATACTTAAACGTTGGTATCTTTATATTGAATTGATGCGTAGTGAGGTGAGACAACAACTCAATTAATGAAATTGAAATAAATCTTGAACTTTCGATAGTTCAAGTCGAGACCCCCACAACACGTATTGTTTTCTAGAGTCTGTTGTTCCACGATATAAATCTCAAGCACTATTAATAGCCCTGCGCTAGTACTTTAGTTTTTTATGAGTGCTCTAGAAAGAACCCATTTTCTTTCTCAGAAGGCAGTCCACCTCCACACTCATTTAGATAGCTTCATCAAGTCCATATTATAGACCACTCAACACTTGAGCTATGAAACTATCTTCCTGACCAATGATATGTCAGGATCATCCATCAAGTCCTTGTTAACAACACCCAAACATAGGGCTATTATAACATCCTCAAATATTAATACATAGTTACTATTAATTAGCACAATAATATGTATATATGGTGTGATAAAATTATATAATAATTGTGTTCAACTAGAGATTAAAAAGAAGTTAAGATAAATAGTGTAGGCACTTGAATAACAATACAATAGGAATTGTGGGGTCAAAATAGAAAACTTATAAAGATGAGAGGGAGAAATAAATATCTTTCTAGATATATCCAATATATATACACACCTAAGTCTATGAGCTTTAGAATGTTATGGAATGTGGTAGAAACTTATAAGAAAAAAAAAAAAGAAAGAAAAGAGGTGATGAGGAGGTGGATTGAGAGCAAAGAATAAATAGGACTTGACTCCTTCATTCCATTCTTTCTTGTCTTCTTCAATAACTCAAAATTTAGAGCCTTCTCAATTGATATAGGTAAAAAATCATGTCTCTAATTTGTTTTATTTCAAGGTTGAGCTTTGATTCGGGTCGCTCACTCGATCTCTTGGTATCTACTCAGTTTGGGTACCCTCGAGCTCGATCTCGTCAGCTTCCGGACAAGTAACCTGAGAAGAAACAAGCACGTGAGATTAGTCGGGAGGGTCCCCGGCGTAGACACTTCGATGCTTAAGCCAGACATTTGTCGAGATAGATATATGGCGATCTGATGAATAGAATTGATCGAATATTGCTAGAATAACTTACCTTAAATGCGGTGGGGTAGGCTCATTTATAGCACCAAATGTCCGTACTTCCATGGTCCACGTGGCCTCATCTCTTTAGCTTGACGAATCTTAGCATTAAAGGTCCATATTTGAACACCCGGTCTCTAGTACAAACCGAGTCGTTAATTCGGTTCGGGTCGCAAGATCCAACCCATTCAGCTTGTGCGCGGGTCTGGTGCTTTTTTTTATAGTTTTGGACCCACTTTTAGGGGTGTTTTTAGTCTTTTTACCATTTAATTGGGTTGCACCAACATTAAGCTTAGATTTATGTAAAACATGAAAGAAAAGAATAGACTAAGTTGGATAAATGGTAACATAATAAGCTTTGTCCGAACATTATGTTTTTTCAAATATCAATAGGATATGCATGTGACATCATCATTAGAGAATGCAATTAATGTTGCAATGTTAGGAATTATAGCTTGATGCCTTGAATATATAGTTAACAACAACATTAGCACCTAAATCAACAAATATAATAATTAACATCTCACTAAAAAAATCAAGATTGTTGTCTTAATGAGTACATATACAAAGTCTCCACCTACTCAAGCCCACACTAAGGTATCATCAGATAACTAAAGTTGTAATAGAACTTTAACTAAATAAACACATATTGAAACCAAATTATTCACTCCAATCAATCATGAGCGAGAACATCTTAATAATCAATGAAAAGACAGAAAATCTTTCATACTTATGAACAAAGATGGAAAACGCCTGTGTCTCAAAAGAAATTAAATCTTTTAATTATAACACGCAGAAAAAAAATGAAAAAAAAAAAAAAAGAGTTTCACTTACCTAAACTTAAGAAGTTAGATACTTCATCAATTTGCCGAATAAATGAGATATAGTTGTTGGGTTGGGCCGTCCACATGAGGGGCGGTGGCACTGGTGGGCTTGGGCCTCCCAAAAGGTCATGAGCCATTATTTTAATATTCTCCACTGTGGACCAGGACCCAAAAGAGGGATCCAGGCTCAAAGGTCGAATCTGGCATTCATCATAGCCAAAACGCCAAAGAGATACCTACAAACAAAGAGAAGATCTTGCACATATTTGGTTATAATTAAGCTAAATTTAAAATTTTAAGGCAAGTTTTGAACTTTTCTATGAGCAAGCACATAGTTCCCATATATGCAGGATTAGATTCAGAGTCTATTTTTTCTAGGTTAATAATCCCTTTTTCAACAATATCTCTAATAAATATCTCACATTAATGTGTTTAGTTCTATCATGAAAGACAAAGTTTTTACAAAGTTGGATGCCAGACTGACTATTAGAAAAAATTGTGACATTTTCCTTTCTTTAAGCCATATTGCTTCTTTAAAAGCTTCAGTAGTAGCTCTGTACTCGTCTAAATATTGTTTATGCCATTAGCTGTTTAAGTAGATTTATGTCGAATCCTTTAATTTCTCATTGGGATGCTCTTAAATAGCTGCTTAGGTATTTAAATGACACTGATGATATATGCATAAGGTTTACAAAATGTGTTAATGGTGTAAATCTAGTTGGATATGTAGATTCTAATTATGCCTCCTTCCTCACGCATCCTTAACTTTCATTCCAAATTTATGACTAGAATTTGGGGCTTAGGGTTCTTAGGTTTAGGGGCAAAATCGAATTGGGCAAGCTTGTTTACCTTCTTTTATCAGTGGTGGAAATCTATTTTATTTTCCACCAAGTGAAATCATCGAACAATAATTAACGATAACAAATTTTTAAATTTTATTACTTTGATAACTATAGAGAAAAGTACAAAAATACACTTTAGCTCGAAAGAAAAGTCGCTAGAATCTCATCGGAAGGGTGAGATTAAAAAATGAAAAGAAAATTGGACAATTTTACAAATGTTTTGAAAGAAAATGAGAAAAATAACGATATATTTTATTTTATTTTATTTTGGGAAAATGAAAATATTATATATGTGTAAAAAACAAACCAAAACCAAGCTTGATTTCCAAATCGGGTAAGTGGTGCAAATATCCGAACCCGTTTTGAGTATTTGCCCAAAATTTGAAGCCCAAAGAGAAACGGATAAGCTGGTTTGCTTCAGCTCCCTCACAATCATATATCTATATCACTGCATCACCTTCACTCTGCAATCACACTCATTCATGGCCTCCAACTTTCTTCCCCAGGTTTCCCTCTCCTTCTCTATGTTAATCTCTTTGGAATTTGGGTGATAGATGTGATATATTTCTTCATGGTTTAGGTAATTTATCCATCTTTCGTTTTCTTGTAATCTGCGCAGGCCGTGTTCACGGTTCCCAGGAGTTCGGCTCAATGCCCGCCGAACAACCTAGCTTTTTCCGCCGCCGTATCCCGGAGGCTTTCACCCGGAGTATTGGTTTCCAGGACTCCGGCGAGGTCTTGTGGGTTCAGTTTTTCAGGAAGGAGCAATTTCCTTGTGAGGGCTGAAGAAAATGGTGAAGCGGAAGTGGAAGTGGAAGTTGAAGAAAGCGCTGAGAATGTGGAAAGTGTTGAGTCTGAAGAGACTGAGGTTGTGCCCGCTGATAAGCCGCCTTCACAACCTAGAGTTAAACTTGGAGATATCATGGGGGTAATTGTTTCAACTTACCGTTTTTTATTACAATAAATCTGCTTAATGCGTGGAGAAATATCCCTGTTTTTCTATCAAGAATTGTAAATTATATTTCCTGCACATTTCGTGGGGCCTTGTCATGGGTGTCGTATGGCTGATTCTTATGTCTCGAGTGTTCTACAGTAAGTCTCATAGAGCTCCATGGTAAATGGTATGCAATAAATTATTCAGGGAATGATAATATAGAGCTACAATCCGTGTTCAGTAATGCTGTGCTTAAAGTACTAAATTGACCTGCAAGTATGGTTTCAATTACTGGCATGGTGATGATCATGTTTGCATGAAAGAACAGAGTATCGACCTGTATCTAGAATAAATTGGCATAAAGTATAGTGGCTTGATGGGTGGCTCCCAATCAGTACTCGAAGCTAAGTGGATGCTTATCTCATCATAGGAACTGATGCATGATAGTTAATGGTGTGCATTAGGGTGAGAGTGCCGAAATTATTACAAGGTACAAGAAAGGGAGAATCATAGTAATGTTAGAGAACTTCAGAATAAAGATATAAGCATACTCATTCATTCATCATTCTTATCAGTTCACCTGCAAGAATAGTGATAGGTTAGAATGCAGAAGACGAAGGTAAGTTAGGAATGGGCTTCGGTCCTGAAAGGATGGAATAATCATTATTTGGTATTTAGTACGTCATATGGCTTTAGAATACAAAAGGGGTTAGGGAATTTATTTCTCTATTAGATAGGTTACTTAGGAAGTAATTGAGCAATGGAGTATGGAGAATTGGGAAGTAAGTATACAATCCTAAATTGATGTAACTAACTCGAGAAATGTTAACTAGCAGCCGATGGATTTATTTTCCAAATCACTATTAATGCTTTAAATCATCTAACTTACTCCAATTTCTGGTTCAAATTTGTTTCAGCTTATATAATATTATACTAAGTACGAGTAGCTTGAAGAGCTCAGCTAGTGACCATTTTCATCACAATTATGACATAATATGTGAGAGACTCATATTTTCCATATTTGGGATTAGCGTGTCCGATTTTCATGAGCACTCACGTATGTGATTATCTAATCAGCATAACATGTTTGTGCTGTAAATAAGGTAATCAGCGTAGTCATGTACGGTTGCAGCTTGGGAATGGATGTGGTTGGTTGGCTGCTAAGAAAGCGTGCAAGACAGGGTAAGAGAGGATGGGTGCAGGTGGTAAGGGGGAAGTTGAAGGGGCTCTAGCTCTGCTGGTTGAGGGTTTTCATACTTTGGTGTGCAGGTGGAGGATATGAGGCTAAAACCAGAGTGGTGGAAGTTCAAAATAGTTCAAATTTTGAAGTTCTGTATTGGTTTGGAAAGAATGTACTCATTGATACTTAGAAAGTAAATTAAATGACAAAATTGGCTCAATCCTCAGCTGATGGGATTTGAGTATCGTCGGTGGTGGTCTAAAACCTGTGTTGGATCTTAAAAGATGTCTGTCATTGCTCTTTACATACTAAACCAACACACTCTCCTGCTGGTTTTAATATAATATCTTGTTTGTCTACCCAAATTTTCATCTATCCAATATATCTTTTGGTACTTCTGACTTCTTTGTAGTAGGATAAAATTGTGTTTATCTATGTCTAAAAATTCCACTTTTGTGGTTTCTATAAAACAGATATTGAATAAAAGAGCAATTGAAGCATCAGATAAGGAAAGGCCTATTCCAGATCTTCGTACTGGGGATATTGTGGAAATCAAGCTGGTAAATTTTTTTCATGTGTTTTAGATTTAGTTTCAGTACAATTATCTAATGATACCTAGCTATCATTTAAATCTGGGTATTATTTGAATGGAAGAATTGTTATTTGCTTTATAGGAAGTTCCTGAGAACCGGCGACGGTTGTCTGTATATAAAGGTATAGTTATGTCGAAGCAGAATGCTGGCATCCACACAACAATTCGGATTCGACGGGTTATTGCTGGTGTTGGGGTTGAGATTGTGTTCCCTGTGTAAGTATTCCATCTCGAGGAGGCTTAGTCTCAATCATTTAATTTTTTTGTTTGTGGTCATCCAGCATCTTTTAAAATATTTTACCATTTCTTTTGTACCATTGCCACTGGCTAGCCGACTTACTGCATAAGCACATAAGAATTTAACCAACCGCTAAAACAAGACTTTGTTAAATAGATATCAATCGGGGGTTTCTACCTGTGAGAGGCTTGTTGGTTAGGAAACCAAATGCATGTTGGAAATTCTAAAGTTGATTAAGAGTATTCATCCCCTCTGAAAGATGCTACCAGCAGTTTTGGATAGTTCAAATTTAATTAGATGTTGACCACTGAAAAATTCATGCTAAGTTCGTCGATGTGCATAATATCAGTTGCTATTTAGTTTGCAGCTATGGTCTTCTTCATCATCATATCCCAGTATTTGTTATTTTGATTCTGAACACAATGTAGAATATTGCCATCAAATCTTTTGGCTTAGGTAGCTTGAAGCCATAAACCAACAATTCAGATGTAGATATGCAGAAACATCATATTTTCATCTAATTTGTTTCACCATACCATTTATCTGGTTGTGCACGAACTTCATGAGAAGCTGTATGATAGAATGGAAATGGTCGCTGACTGCACCTGCACACTGTACAATGTGTTCTTAAGGAATACCAAAAGACAGACTCCTTTTTTTCAATTAAATGCTTAAAACTATAATCTTCTCAATCATTTCTGGAAATTCCATCTCATGTATTTTCTTTTTGACATGAATTACTGGCAACACTATTAATTGGTTTTCAAGGTATGAGTAATATGAGATCTCCAACATTCTTTGTATTGTTCACTTAATGTTCTGGTGTGAGTGTCAAGGCAATGCCTGTTTAAAGGCATATATGAATGGAAATTTGTTGAGAGACAAACATTGATAAATTAAGTTGACTTGAATAGTATTAAGATTTGTAGTTGAAGTGTTGTGGTGATGCGACAATGAGGACAAAGGGAGGCGTACAACCTTGGATGGGGTAGGGATGGATTTTGTTGCCGAGTTTGCCAACTTTACATTGGTTTTCTGTTTTATCCTCATCACAAATTCTGAAAGTAATACAATTTTAAGAACGAACAAAACATCGTGGCTCTTTGCAGAAGTGGTGTGGATAATTCTTTCTGAATTTAACTTTTTATTGTTAACAAAAGTATATTCATTCATACATGACTTTCAGCTGATATAAGTCGGATCATCATTACCGTCACCTTACCGAGCTATGATTATCCTTGAGTTTGATGTATGGCATTATCCTATCATCATGATTCTGCTGTCTTTCAAACTAGGAGTTTTCCTTTTATTCTGATCTACAATATGTAATTAATTTGAGATAACTTGCATTTTCTATCAGAGCAACAGCTCAATTTTTAAACTTGAAAAATGATTATAGCTGAGAACTTAGCCTCGAGAATAGTTAATAGAAGTGCTTTGTTCTAAGTTCTTCTGGTATGGCTCCGTTTTCGTTTCTTCTGTTTTGTATTCCATTAGATCAAGATCCCTCCTTCTGAACTCACATTCTCTTCTCTCCTGTTATACAGATACTCACCAAATATTAAAGAGATAAAAGTAGTCAACCACCGGAAAGTCCGCAGGGCAAGGCTGTACTATTTGCGCGACAAGCTTCCAAGGCTATCCACTTTTAAATAAACAGGTGAAAGGCTGTTGAGCATCGGTGTCTCTTACATCTCCAAAAACGGCAATTATCTTCTTGTTCTGGCTAGCAACCTTAGATTTGAATTTTCCAGAATTTCCATGTTTCGTTATGGATCGATCAATTGTAACTAGTTGAATCACCATTTGGCTAAGTTAGGTGCTTCAAATAGTTATGTAGATAGTCCTTTTGATGAATGTCTGCCCCTACTAGTAGATGTTTTGCAAGAACAGAACTATTTATGCAACTCTGATTCATTAGCTCCTACCTGAACTCAATCTCTTCTGCTGAAATTGTAGGATATCATAAAAAAGAAATAGATTTTCTTATGCCCATCAAGTCTATTTGTGTGACACTACTTTCCCACATCGAAAGGAGACAAGACAGTAGCTCATACAACACATATGAGCTTCGAGCATTTAGGCTTCTTATATCCTTGGCACATTATTAGGATTGACGAATGACTAAAACGCTCCCAAACATGTGAAATAACCAAACATTTTAAGAACTCGTGTATTTTTCACTTGGATTGAATCGAACCGTTGATATAATCGATTTTACCAATTGTCTGATCATCCCTGGAGCAAAGAATATCTATAAATCTATAGTCCCTGAAATTCAGGTATGTTTACTTATTGCATTTAGTACTATTTGAGCTATCTCGTATTAACCTTACTAACTTAACAATTGAATGTTTATCATTGGAGCGTACCGAATATTTTTCTATCCGGTCTAAAGTCACATGAAGGACCTAAACTGAAGTCACATGACCCAAATTTCGACCTCAGGTTAGGGATAAAATCGTATGATTTCAATTTAAACGGATAATATTTTAAAAATACAAAAAAGGAAATTCCAAATATGCCACGATGCATGAATGCTCACCGGCCAATACGTGATTTCAATAATTCATCGGGTGTGGATGAGTAGTGGTGCAGTGCATTAAAGGTTCGGGGACCTCCGCCGTCGGTCCCCATTTCCCGGCCGACCAGGCGCTGATTCGTACACCGTCGGCATGTAGGATCAGTACAACATTTGGAGCATTTATATTTTAATTTGCTATCCTTTTATCTTGTTTTTGAAAAATTAAATTAGTGAGCTTGGTTACGTTATTACAATAATCATATAAAACACAATTAGTTAGTTTTTTTTCGAATCACTTTCTTGGAATTAATTTGAATTTCTGACATTTGACAATAAAAAAGCAATATAGGCAAGTGAAAATTTAGAAAGAGAAAAGATAATAACCTGAATTGATATTTAGTTTCATCTATGGTTAAAAGTCTTTAAATACTTAATATATTATTACTATTATTATTATTATTATTATTATTATTATTATTGTTATATTTTAGTTAAAAAAACACCTTGAAGGAGGCAATTGTAATACAACAAACCTTATGGGATGTCCCTGTAATGTGATAATTAAACCTGAAGTTTGTGTAAATATTTACAGTGAAAGGAATAGTTTTATTAAGAACGATACGATTAATTTTTAACAGCCATTATTGTCAAGGACGTAGATATGATTTTTTAACCAGAAGGATGTCTAAGTGTAATTAGACTCAACTTCGAGAGGCGAACGCTGTAATTATCCAAAATTAATTATTTTGATTCATCCACACTACTTATAGCTGATAAAAAATGCAGATAAATAAAGAAAAATAAGCTAGAAACATATTCGAAGCTATGTTTTCTCTTTTTAAATAGTACAATTTCGTGTCTTATTTTCTACTATATATTTTCCTTAAATTTGGTGCCTAAATCCCAAAGTCTAAACATAGCATAAATGAGCTGATGTTTATAGCTTACGCAGAATCAAAGGAGCACCATACTGAGGTTGCAAAGTCATAATTGGGAAGGGAGCATGCATGTAAGAAGACGACAACTCAAATGAGAAGTGTTGTAATATCATTGCCAAAGCCATTTTCGCCTCAATCATGGCAAAGTTTTGGCCTACGCAGACTCGAGGACCTGAGCTGAATGGTATGAAGGAGTATTGAGTCTTTGCAGCACTCGAAATTCCTTCTGAAAATCTCTCTGGCTTGAATTCCTTTGCATTGTCGCCCCATATCTCGGGATCATGATGGAGTAGGCCTATTAACAGCGTCAGCTCTACTCCTACCGGTATAATCGTGCTTCCCAACTTCACTGTCTTTCTAGGTGCTCGAATGATCAAAGGCGCCGGTGGATACAACCTCAATACCTCTTGGAAAATCATCGTTACCTGCACATTATGGATCTTGTTCAAGATTCTTAGTTGGGACAAATGAGTTCATTGTTTTTGTGTCTAAGGTAGTAAGTAGGTAAGAAGATCATCTTACAGTTTTAAGCAGATGGAGACCATCAAAAGTTGGTTCTTTCTTCCCAAAAACTTGCAAAACCTCTTCTCTCGCACGAGCTTGCCAGTCCTGATGTTTGCTCAGCAGCACCATCGTCCACACCAGCAAATTCGAAGTCGTTTCCTTCCCAGCAAAGTAGAATAGCTTACACTCCTCGATCACGTCTTCAATACTCAATCCTGCATTCTTGTTTCCATGTTCTTGAATTTCTCTGAAACTTGATTCCATTAATATGCCTAATAGGTCACTTCGGATGATCTCTCCCTTTTTCATTGCCTTCTCTCTTTGGTTGATAATACCCCTTAGCAAGAATTGGATTTCTTTGCTGATTGCTCTCAACCTTCTATTTGCTTTGGTGGGAAAATATCTATTAAGATCACAAATTAATTCTGTAAAGCGAATTGGATTTTCTATTCCAAATTTTATCGTATTTATTTCTTTTATTTAAGGAAACATATGTTAGTTATGGATTTTGTACCTCCATCCCGGAATAAAAGAGAACTGCAGGAGATGCAAAACAAGCTTAACTTGTTCTTTTTGGAGCTCAAATATTCTTCTTCCTTCTTCATAGCTACTGCCAAACGCTGTCCGAGAAATCACATCCCCCGACAAATCTTCAAGATAAGGCCATACGTTGATTTCCTGTGAACTTCTTCCACTGCTAGAAATGGAAGCTTCCCATTTATCTATCAACTTTGTACAACTCAAGAACATTGCCGGTATCATATTCTGCAAACAAAAGTAATTGGAATACAACAATATTTATGAAGAAAGTAAACACATATTAGTACTATTATAATATTTGAGGTCTAGGCTGTGAAAATTTACTTTCAACTTCTCCATATTGAAAGCCTGGTTGATAATTTTTCTGTGTTTAGCCCATTTTTCATCTTCAAGAAACAGAAGCCCTCCCACAATTGTTTCACCAATAGGATCCGGGAGCGGCTTTTGGAACAGACCAGGTTTCGACAAGATCTCCTTAATAAGCTCTGGATCAGCAACATTCACTCTTGGTGAAGGTCCAAACCAGACGAAAGAACGTTTACCTGATATTACACCATAACATAAACGACACATGAAGTATAAATATCGTATCGATATAGATTGTTTCCACCAATAAATTAAACTTACTGTACTTATCAATGATGTTGTGGTAATATGGAAGAATATGAGGTGTAAGATCGTCGGAAAGCTTCAGTGTTTTGGGCTGTTCGGTTTTCATGACTTTGCCCAAGTCTTGCATGTCTCCAAGCAAGAGTCTGTATGTGTTCCCATTGAAACCTTGATTCCTGAGAAGTTTCTCCAGCTTCTTAGGCCTAAACCAGACCCAATTCAGTACTTTCACTAGCACTGTTATGGACACAAGTGTAAGGATAGAGACCATGATTGAGCTCACTTTCATATCCATTTTAATCAGTTGTAATCTTGTCAAATATGAGAAGATTTAGGTGTATGATTTGGCTTTATAGGCAGATCTAGTGAAGTTTTTTTTTTTGATCTAGCAAGAGTTTGTTAATTATGTCTGCTTTTGATTGAGAAAATCAATGTTGTTTTGATGAGGAAATCTATTGAAAAAGTGCTCCTCCGAACAGGGGCGGATGGATCCATGGGTGGTGGATTTTGGGTTGGTTCTAATTAATTTAGTATTTTCTTTTTGTTGTTGCTACTTTGTATATAATGTTCTTGAATAAAAATATGAAACAACGACGGAGTTTTCGATGAATTGACATTTCCCCAAAAAAAAATTAAGAAAATTCAATTTCTAAGACGGAATTCTTATAAACAAGAAAAGAAAAGAAAAAGAAAAAGTTCTAAAAGTTTTTAATTACGGGAAGATTTATAAGTGGTAAAACTTGCGTCCAAGAGTGAAACGCTTGTTGATATAACTTTTGGAAATCTTTGTAGGTCATGTTCTTGATTTTTATCATTGTTTAAGTTTGGTTTAATATTGACATGCCGATATTAACGAGAATTAGACTTGGTGTGTGTTTTGCTACAAATTATAAATGTCGAGACAGGTCAAAAGTGTCAATTTTGGTTCAATGTTTTCGTGCGCATGAAATGATGATGTTTTAAGCCTTATTGGTTTGAAGTACAATCGTTTTGATTGTTTCGCCCCTTGTAGTAATAATCATTTGCTACGATATAATTATTGGTTCAACGCTTTACCCTTTTTTTTTAAAAAAAAAAATTCTATCTCCCCACGTGCAAATGAAACAACCACATTTCGAGTTTCATTGTCTAAAGTGCTACGATTTTGATTGCTTCGCGTCTTGTGACGATAGCTATATGCTACAATTTTATTTAGGGGTGTTCAAAAAAATTGAGGAGCTGCCCCAACTGATCAATCCAACCCAACTCGCACCACAATAGAGGGATAAGGGTGGGTTGAGTTGGTTTTGGGCTAGTAAAAAAATTCGTATTTTAGAAATGTGGTTTGGGTTTATGTTTACGTAGACCGCGTTCGACCGCGATGATGATGATGATGATGATGATGATAATGATAAGACGAAGAAGAAGAAGAATTAATTAACTAATTCTTGATTATTGACATCTTCTATATTTTTCTGTTATTGATAAATATAAGAACTTGAAGTAGATGATATCATCATTTTGTTACAGTATGTATTCATAATCATCTTATTTCATTTCAAATAATACTTGTTTAATATTATTTATTACTTTGATCAGTAATTCTTATATAATTTTATTTGCAATAAGGACTTTTTTTCACAATCTTATTAATAAAAAAATTGATAAGTTTTTTATATTTATTTGTATTCTTTTATAATAAATATATAACCATGTATAAGTGTTTATTTTTACACATTGTAATTGATATATCATATCACAACAAAAATTAGATTTTTTGCTACGCTGTAATAAATGACCACACGCTTTAAAATCGTGGTAAATTAATATTATTAACAACGGTCTAATAAATAATAAATGTGAAAATTTAAAAATAAAATTTAAATTTTTACCACGGTTGACAAATTTGCCATGGTTTTAGGCTTTTAGTTGTAGCTAATGTTTTGGTCTTACTTACAAAAACAACGACTTATGATCGTTGTGCAGCTGTGGTTAGTTTGTATTCGCTATGATTTTTTACTTTTGATCATAGTAATTAACCATAGCGAAAAATTCTATTCTTCTAATGTATCTTTACATTTTTTTTAATTATCACTACAAGAAAAATGCATTTATTATAAAAAAAAATAATTATAATAAAAGCATAAGTATTCACAAAATAATAATATACTTGTACAAGTGATTGTTTTATACTAAACACCGCAAAAATCGCCTCAACTCAATTAGACCGCAAAGTACGATTTTGATAATTGTTGGATTGGACTTATTAGATTAAACTTTCTAAAAATCGCAATTATTGAATTGGACCAAAAATTTAACTAAATTCGTCAACTCGTATAGCGTCCACTCCTAAATTTATTTTCGAGTTGTGTTCACACTTTTATTTCCTTAATGGATTAATGGATAATGGATATGAGCACTCCACTTTAAAAAAATCTATAAGCTTTTTTTTTTTTTGTTTTTTTGTTTTTTTTTTTTTTTTTTTTTTTGTGTTTATAAGGATTCCATCTTAGAATTTGGAACTCTTACATTTGTTTTTTTTTTTTTTATTCAATTAGGAAGTCAGTGGCGGTATATTTCCTTATTTTTGGGGGGGGGAAAGTCAATTCATAAAAAACTCCTTATTCAAGAACATAACGTACAAAAATAGTAACAGAAAAGGAAATTTTAAATTAATTAGTTCCCAAAAATGGATGCATTAATTTGCCGAAAACCTGCTCAACAAATTAACTCAGCCGTCAAACAACATTAATTTCCCGTAGATTTCCTCGTCAAACAACATTAATTTTCTCATTCAAAACAGACATAATGAAAACTGCACTATGTCTATATATAAATCCAAATTGTACACCTAAATCTTGTCATAGTTGTGAACAGAAGAGCAAAATGGATATGAAACTGAGCTCAATCATGGCCTCTATCCTTACACTTGTGTCCATAACAGTGCTAGTGAAAGTACTGAATTGGGTCTGGTTTAGGCCTAAGAAGCTGGAGAAACTTCTCAGGAATCAAGGTTTCAATGGGAACCCATACAGACTCTTTCTTGGAGACATGCAAGACTTGGGCAAAGTCATGAAAACCGAACAGCCCAAGACACTGAAGCTCTCCGACGATCTTACACCTCATATTCTTCCATATTACCACAACATCATTGATAAGTACGGTAAGGTTTTATAGGTGAAAACAATCTATATCGATACGATGTTTATTACTTCATGTCTCGTTTATGTTATGGTGTAATATCAGGTAGACGTTCTTTCGTCTGGTTTGGACCTTCACCAAGAGTGAACGTTGCTGATCCGGAGCTTATCAAGGAGATCTTGTCGAAACCCGGAGTGTTCCATAAGCAGTTTCCGGACCCTATTGGTGAAACAATTGTGGGAGGGCTTACGTTTCTTGAAGATGAAAAATGGGCTAAACACAGAAAAATTATCAACCAGGCTTTCCATATGGAGAAGTTGAAAGTAAATTCTCACTGCATAGAGATCAAATGCAGTTCTAATATATATATGTGGTTACTTTCTTGTAACCATCGTTGTATTCAATTTTTTGTTTGCAGAATATGATACCGGCAATGTTCTTGAGTTGTACAAAGTTGATAGATAAATGGGAAGCTTCCATTTCTAGCAGTGGAAGAAGTTCACAGGAAATAGACGTATGGCCTTATCTTGAAGATTTGTCGGGGGATGTGATTTCTCGGACAGCGTTTAGCAGTAGCTATGAAGACGGAAGAAGAATTTTTGAGCTCCAACAAGAACAAGTTAAGCTTGTTTTGCCTCTCCTGCAGTTCTCTTTTATTCCAGGATGGAGGTACAAATTCCATAACTCACATATGTTTCCTTAAATAAAAGAATTAAATACGATAAAATTTGAAATAGAAAATTCAATTCGTTTTCCAGAACTAATTTGTGATCTTAATAGATATTTTCCCACCAAAGCAAATAGAAGGTTGAGAGCAATCAGCAAAGAAATCCAATTCTTGCTAAGGGGTATTATCAACCAAAGAGAGAAGGAAATGGAAAAGGGAGAGATCATGCGGAGTGACCTATTGAGCATATTAATGGACTCGAGTTTCAGAGAAATTCAAGAACATGGGAGCAAGGATGTAGGATTGAGCATCGAAGACGTGATCGAGGAGTGTAAGCAATTCTACTTTGCTGGGAAGGAAACCACTTCGAATTTGTTGGTGTGGACGATGGTGCTGCTAAGCAAACATCAGGATTGGCAAGCTCGTGCAAGAGAAGAGGTTTTGCAAGTTTTTGGGAAGAAAGAACCAACTTTTGATGGTCTCCATCTGCTTAAAACTGTAAGATGATCTTCTTACCTACTTACTACCTTAGACACAAAAAACAATCAAACTCATTTGTCCCAACTAAGAATCTTGAACAAGATCCATAATGGGCAGGTAACGATGATTTTCCAAGAGGTATTGAGGTTGTATCCACCGGCGCCTTTGATCATTCGAGCTCCTACAAAGACAGTGAAGTTGGGAAGCACGATTATACCCGTAGGAGTAGAGCTGACGCTGTTGATAGGCCTACTCCATCATGATCCCGAGATATGGGGCGATGATGCAATGGAATTCAAACCAGAGAGATTTTCTAAAGGAATTTCGAGTGCAGCAAAGACTCAATACTCCTTCATACCATTCAGCTCAGGTCCTCGAGTCTGCGTCGGCCAAAACTTTGCCATGATTGAGGCAAAAATGGCTTTGGCGATGATATTACAACACTTCTCATTTGAGTTGTCGTCTTCTTACATGCATGCTCCCTTCCCAATTATGACTTTGCAACCTCAGTATGGTGCTCCTTTGATTCTGCGTAAGCTGTAAACACAGGCTCATTTATGTTATGTTTAGACTTTGGAGTTTAGCAAGAAAAATCACTATTTATATCGAAATATTTTAAAATAAATTATCGATTACAGCATCCTGCCCTCAAGGTTTTGAACCTTTTCTTGCCAATCCATTGGCACTACTCTAATAGCTTGCTATGGGGAGGGAAACCCAACAACTCTCAAGTATAATTTTGCGTAATGAATTTAATTTCTCTGTTGATAGGCTCTTTAGCTAAACAACTCACTTCTTTGTTCAATTTTGTTGGGTATATAATGCTTTGTGTTTGTAAACTTATAGCGACTATAATATAACTCCAATTTTTTTTAAAAAATTTCGATACAATTCTTTATCTTATCTTTAATATCTATAATAGTGTTAAAGGTATTACCAAATACATTTTCTTTTTATGTGCATCATATCAAAATTTTGTCGAGTGATATTTGCTTGTCAATTTGTTAATTCCCAAAACATGTATTTTCACTCAATTATTGGGCCGTTTATTTTTATGTACGAGATAAATGGTTGATAGGGCCCAGTTGAATTAAATGTACAATAGGATAAATTAATAATTTCAATGTGTGTTTATCCGTATGAATTATTTGATGGATTGGAAATTGGGTTATTGTTTACTTGGTATATATGATTCATTTTGAGACAATAACATCAATTACCGAATATGCCCTTAACAACTATAGTCAAATTGCCTCCATTGACAGAGCTACAGTGATGGAAGGGATATTGGAACTTGGCATTCCCATTTTTCCTCTAAAATATTCCCTCCATTTCTATTAAAGAATAATTATTACAAGGTTGAAAATAAATAAATTCAATGGTATTTTTTTAAAATGAAATATCAAATAAAATTTGCAACTCAACTAGCCATGTTTTATAACTTATTCATACAAATTAATTAATGATTAAATAAAAGGAAAGAAAAAACTGAGGAATTTTGCTAAGCAAATGCAATAAAAGAAAAACCAATTTTGCCACTTTTATTTATAGTAATTACAAGAAAGTAAACAAGAAGTTCTAATCTGAATTCTGTTATTGCATACTAAGTCAAATATATTACATATATTACTATATTATTAATTATTTGAGTAAATGCTATATTTGGTCTCTTAAGTTTTTCCATTTAAAATCACTATAGTCCCTAACGTTCATTTCTTGGCTTTAGCATCCCTAAATTTTAGTTTTTATCTCACTTTGGTTCCTCTGACCATTTTTCGACAAAAATATGACTAAATTTGACTTTTTTGGGTGTAAGATGGTCAATTTAAGTTTGAATTTTACTTTAGTCCCTTAAGATTGTAAATTTAATGTAGTCTCTTTTGATTTCTTGTGTCTCTTCCGGTTGCCCTTTCTTTCTCTTGATTTTTCTAAAACATGCTTGATTTTTCTCAATTTTAAATATGAGAGTGTACTTGTAGCTTCACGTCTGAAATAAAAAACAAAAAGCTAAAATCATTGAAGAAGTGGAAAAGTGGGCCAATCAAGATAACTTATTAGACCGCCCTAGGTCTGATAAATTATTGGGGTGTACCTTGAGCCATATCGGGCCCTCTTGATTCAAAGTGGGCCGGTCCAGAAATGTAAATGTGAGTTAAGGTTAGATTTTGGCATCTATTCAGCCTTATTTAACAAAGCAAATGGTCCCTAATTGGTTGTGTGTGTCATATGATGATTTTTCAAAAGTTATATCAGAAAAATCCTCCACTCTTTGACGCACGTATTCACCACTGAAAAGAATCTTCCCTTACGAAACTTATTTCGCTTATTTTAAAGGATCCCTTATTTTCATCTATTCTATATACGGCAACATATTTAAACAACATCATATGTGGCTAATATATACAGATAGGGTTAATTATACTTAAACCCTCTCTAAAAATAAAAATTACACTTTTTCTCATAATTTTTAAAATTATATTTATACCCCTCTAAGAATTTCCATTTACAACTCCCCCCTTCTGTTAGGGAATTCAAATTACATAGATTTTTAAATTTATCCTTCATTCAGAATTCTTCTAGTAATATTTTTATGTTTGTAAGTGGGTAAATATAATATATATATATATATATATATAAAATCAAAAGAGTATAATTGTAATATAATATTATTTTTGGGTTATAGCTTATGGATAAAAGTAGTCGTTGATAAAGAAAAACTAGTCATTTCTTTGTACTTTCGTTTCATTGGTGTATTCCATATAAAGTCCTTATATCACTTAGTCAACACTTTAACAATTCGACATAACATCGACACGAAAATATCTAACCAAAACTAAACAATGATAAAAATCAAGAACATGGCATACAAAGATTTTCAAATGTTATATATCAGGAAACCTCTCCATACTTAGACACACGTCTTCTAAGTAAGTTGGTGGTTGATTGTTTTCAATTCTACTGTACGAAACTTATAAACTTGTTTTTCTATAAGGATTCCATCTCAAACTTTTGGGATTCTTAGGGCCTGTTTGTTTGTGTTTTGATTTTCAAATTTTAATTTTTAGTGAAAAATATGCATTTTAATTTTGTATAAATGTTCATGTGAAACGAGAATATATTTAGATCGGTTAATGAGATTGTATTTTATGCTGTACTGTGGTATCAAATTTATATATTTCTAATGAGAATACATGTAAACAAACAAGTAGGATGTAAACATTTTAAAACTTTTTATTCGATTAAGAAATTAGATAGAAAATGTTTTTTTATAATGTCAATTCATCAAATTAAACTCCGTCTTTGTTTTGTATTTATTCAAGAACATAATATATAAAGAAGTAACAACACTAATTATTTTTTGGATTAATGGTTAAATTTGAGATCCCATGACTTAATTTGAGATCATGGGCTCAAGTTTGACATGTGGGTGTTAGTCTCACTTTTATGTGATTTACTGCAATTGTTATTTGATAATTATTAATTATATTAATGTATTAATTGAACAGATATATTACTCAATTTCTCAATTTATTGAATCAATGAAGTAATAACATAATCACCCTGCTATCTTTAAAAAAAAAAATGTAACAACAAAAAGGAAATTCAAGAACTAGAAACCCTAGATCCATATATTTCCTCATAAGACAACATTAATCTTCTCAACCAAATGCAGACACAATTACTAGAATTAACAAACTCTTGCAAGATCAAAATTCCACTATGGGCTAAATTAATTTAATTTCACGTTTTTCGAGATTTTCAATTTAGTCCTATTTTTAGATTAAAAAAAATTATCAACTTAGTCCTAAACCCCATTTTCATCAAGTTTTAACGGAAGAATGGAGACTCCATTAATTATAGTTATGCTAAATTACCTTTTTACATCCCATAAAGAAGGGAATTTTTCAATTCAGTCCCACGCTTTATGGATTTTCAATTTGATCCCATTTTTAGACGAAAAATTGCCAACTTAGTCTCAGAGCCCATTTTCTTTCAAGTTTTAACGGAATGATGGAGACCCCGTTAAATGGTTGTTAACGTTGGAAGGAAATGACACACGTGATTTGTCCGCTCATTCTACCCCCAAATCGAATACCAGGTCATCCCCCCCTAAAAATCTCTTCAACTATTTTCTTTTAAATCGCTTGCGATTATTGATTTGATTTTAAGAAAAACACAAAATTTCAGGTGAAGATAGTGAACATTGGTAGATTCGGAACGATCTCCTTGCGGCCCAACCATCTAATCGAGTTGAGTACATCTGCCAATATTTACTATCTTCACTTGATCGATCAGATGGCTGGGCCGCAAGGACATCGTCACAAATCTGCCAATGTTCACTATTTTCACTTGAGATCTTGTGCTTTTCTTGAAATTAAACCAGTAATTGCATGCGATTTGGAAGAGAATGGCTGAAGAGAGGGG
This sequence comes from Sesamum alatum, assembly GCA_034509735.1. Lineage (NCBI taxonomy): Eukaryota > Viridiplantae > Streptophyta > Magnoliopsida > Lamiales > Pedaliaceae > Sesamum > Sesamum alatum. Next base: position 1,473,673 of record JACGWO010000008.1, on the reverse strand, counting down.
GGGGATAAGGATGACCTGATGTTCGATTTAGGGGTGGAATGAGCAAACAAATCACGTGAGAATCACGTGTGTAATTTTCCTCCAACGTTAACAACCATTTAACGAGGTCTCTGTTCTTCCATTAAAACTTGATGGAAAGTGGGGTCTGGGACTAAGTTGACAACTTTTCGTCTAAAAATGAAACTAAATCGAAAATTCCGTAAAGCATGGGACTCAATTGGAAAAGTCACTTGTTTATGGGACGAAAAATATAATTTAGCTCAATTGTACTTAATCGAGTCTCCATTATTCCGTTAAAACTTGACGGAAAATGGGACGGGGACTAACTTGACAACTTTTTGTCTAAAAATAGGACCAAATCAGAAATCTCATAAAGCATGGGACTGAATTAGAAAACTCCTTTTTTATGTAACGAAAAAGATAATTTAGCCTTCCACTGTGTCTATAAATCCAAATTGTACGCCCAAATCTTCTCATAGTTGTGAAAGATCAGAAGAGCAAAATGGATATGAAACTTAGCTCAGTATTGACCTCTATCCTTGCACTTGTATCCATAACACTGGTAGTGAAATTACTAATTTGGGTCTGGTTTAGGCCTAAGAAGCTGGAGAAAATTCTCAGGAAGCAAGGTTTCAATGGGAACCCATACAGACTCTTTCTTGGAGACATGCCAGACTTAACCAGAGTCATGAAAAACGAACAGCCCAAAACACTGAAGCTTTCCGATGATCTTACACCTCATATTCTTCCATATTACCACCAAATCATTGATAAGTACGGTAAGTTTTCAAGGTGAAGACAATGTACTTGGCTTGTTTATTACTTCATGTAATTTATGTTACTGTCTTAAATCAGGAAAACATTCTTTTGTCTGGTTTGGACCTTCACCGAGTGTGAACGTTGCTGATCCGGAGCTTATCAAGGAGATCTTGTCGAAACCTCGTCTGTTCCATAAGCCGCGCCCGGATCTTATTGGTGAAACAATTGTAGGAGGGCTTCTGTATCTTGAAGACGATACATGGGCTAAACACAGAAAAATTCTTAACCAGGCTTTCCATATGGAGAAGTTGAAAGTATATTTTCACAGTATAGAGCTCAAATATAGTGTTTACTTTCTTCGTAACCGTTGTTAGATTCAAATGTTTGTTTGCAGAATACGATACCAGCAATATTCTTGAGTTGTTCAAAAATGATAGAGAAATGGAAAGCTTCAATTTCTAGCAGTGGAAGTTCACAGGAAATCGACGTTTGGCCTTATCTTGAAGATTTGTCGGGGGAGGTGATTTCTCAGACAGCATTTGGCACTAGCTATGAAGAAGCAAGAAGAATATTTTTGCTCCAAAAAGAACAAATTAAGCTTTATTTCAACCTCCTGAAGTTCTATAATATTCCGGGATGGAGGTACAAAACCATAACTCACATATCTTTCGTTAGACAAAATTCATGACAATGTGATCTTTGTACATATGCGTTTATATATTAAGGCAAAAAATGCAATAGGATTTGGAATAGAAAATTCGTGTCGTATTTCACAACTAATTTCGTTATGTTAATAGATACATTCCAACCAAAGCAAATAGAAGGTTGAGAGCAATCAGCAAAGAAATCCAATTCTTGCTAAGGGATATTATCAACCAAAGAGAGAAGGCAATGAAAAAAGGAGAGATCATGCATAGTGACCTATTAGGCTTATTAATGGAATCCAATTCCAGAGAAATTCAAGAACATGGGAACAAGAATGCAGGATTGAGTATTGAAGACGTGATCGAGGAGTGTAAGCTGTTCTTCTTTGCTGGGTCGGAAACTTCTGCAAATTTGCTGGTGTGGACTATGGTGCTGCTGAGCAAACATCAGGACTGGCAAGCTCGTGCGAGAGAAGAGGTTCTGCAAGTTTTTGGGAAGAAACAACCAACTTTTGATGGTCTCCACCTGCTTAAAACTGTAAGATGATCATCCTCCCTAACATATTGCTCTCTCACCATGACATTGAAATCACCAAGCCTAACAAGTCTTGACATGCAGGTAACAATGATTTTCCAAGAGGTTCTGAGGTTGTATCCACCGGCCCCTTTGATGGTTCGAGCACCTACAGAGACAGTGAAGTTGGGAAGCACGACTATACCGGTAGGAGTACAGCTGACGCTGCTGATAGGCCTAACTCATCACGATCCCAAGATATGGGGCGATGATGCAAAGGAATTCAAGCCAGAGAGATTTTCTGAAGGAATTTCGAGTGCAGCAAAGACTCAAAATTCCTTCGTACCGTTCAGCTCAGGTCCTCGGGTCTGCATTGGCCAAAACTTTGCGATGATTGAGGCAAAAATGGCTCTAGCAATGATACTACAACACTTCTCATTTGAGTTGTCCTCTTCTTACAGGCATGCTCCCTTCCCAGTTATGAATTTGCAACCTCAGTATGGTGCTCCTCTGATTATGCGTAGGCTCTAAGTGGTGAGGGATCTTCATCTCATGTTGATGTATAATATACGATGCCTACCTTATTAAATTGTATTTCGCAATACAAGATAAATAATGTATTTCCAATGTATTCAGGATAAGAAATGACTAATGCCATACTTCAATGAATTGGTGCTTCTATGGGAATGAGTATTTGTATTGTATTAATTAATTTATACAATACGTGTGTTAGTATATTTTTCATCTCGTAAGTTGAGCCTTTTGCAATTTTAATATTAGTAATATGGGACTCACCACATTACGTCTGTATTTTTCTGAAATGTACAATTCAGTACGATTTCATACTCCCTTAAATTTTTTAACAGAATTGGCAACTGACTCTCTTGTGCAACATCATATTGTGCAATTTTGGTAGTCTAAGTTGAAAAAATGTGAAATTTTGGTTACTCCCATCATTAAATAACACTACTAAAAACTATATATTGATTAATAAAAATATCACAAAAAACTTGAAAATAAATCTTTAATACTAAAAAAAAGGCTATTAGAGACGACTTTTGTGACGGATTTTCAAACAGAAATTGTCCCTTTCAAAATTTTGGATGGAAAAATTGTTGCCTCAAAGTCGGGCGGAATTCACGGATGTCAACAACCCATCCCAGAGGTGGAAATCTGTCCCAAAAGATTTAATACATTGTATGAGCTTGGGATGGTAATATTGGGACGCAAGCCCTCACAAAACCATCCCTAAATTTTAATATAGTTTAAAAGATATTTTTGTTTTTTTTTAATTTTTAATATTTTTGTTAATATTCTATTAAAGTTAAAATTAAAGACACTATTTGTCCGATAAACTCATTCGAACAGTAAAAAACCTGAAATATATCCATTTTTGGGCTCCGAATGGCAACCCATACAGGCTCTTGCTTGAAGACATGAAAACTTTCATCACAGTAGTGAAAGCAGACCAGCGCAGATCAAATCACATGTTCTTCCACATACTTACATTATGGATTGAGAACCTGAGCTCCAAATCCTTGTTTTCAGTTAGTAACATTGAAATCTGAATCATAATTTATAGAAAAAAATTTCATCTTTTTTCTCCTTTAATAAAACGGGAGCTTAAACGCTTAAATCATCAAACAAAAACAAGAACAGTGAAAAGGGGAGATTTAAGAGAGAGAAAATCACGTAAAACGAGTAAAATTTTGACTGGATTAAAAAATATAGGGCAGTTTCCCTGAATTAAAACACGAGTGGAAACGCGTCGAACCTTGAGGCTGCCCTCAATTCATCTAGGCCGGGTGAAATTGAGCTCCCACACATTGTAATTTCTCGCTGAGAACCCATTGGATCGGCCGACTACCAATCACCATAACCACAAACTACGTAATTACAGAATAAAAAAATGAAAATAACTACAATAACCAATCAGAAATGTGAGACCTTTCTCGTAGCAAAAGAGAAATGAAGATTTCATCAGTCGCCGTAAAGGAAAGGGCTCGGAGTGTCGGTTTATGCCGGCAACGGAACACGAGCGGCATAGTTAACAGGCGCGCCATGTTCTCTCAAAGGCAATGTTGAAGAATAAACCCTAAACCCTAATTTATAGAGAAAGAAGAGAAGAGGTTGAGATGGGCCACTATTGGGCCTAAATGAAGAACACATCTTAATTGGAACATTAGGGTTTCTTTCCCAATTGACATGAGGGTTCATTAATTGGGTGTTTTTTTTTCTTTTTCTTTTGTAGGTAAATTATGAGTTCGCATGATATTTGACATAATTATAAATACATCTGATTATCTGAAAATTAATTAATATTTTTAATTTTAACGATTGTCCAATAATTAACTCAATATGTTAAATTTCATTAGATTTTTACTCATTTTTTGTGATAAGCCCTTGGGTGTTTAACACTAAGGAAGATGCAAAACTTGACAGTTATAGCACTTCGCCGCAACGAGACATTTGGACTTGCTTTGAGCTTGAATTGTCATAGATTGTTGTAAAGTTGTACATAGTGTGTCATGTTATGTTCCAAAATCCATTTTTAAAAATATAAGTTAGGAATTCGGCTTGCAGCCCATTTTTTTTGGGCTTGAACATCATAGGTTTTTTGATGGACCAATCTCCTAATAGGATCAATCCATCAAAATATATAGCAGCCATATTTGATATAGGCATATTGCGAATTTATCTATATCAAAAATATATGGAGTCCAAATTTGTTATTGATTTTAATTTAAAATTAATTTATTTGGTTCTTTGTTTGAGTCTATTATGACAAAAATGATTTTAAACTTAGATTCTACAGCATAATTGATGAAATTAAAAATTTTAACATCTTTGGATCATATGTTCATTATGTTATCCTTAGTAAAACTATCACAAGGAAAGTAACAAAAAGGGATTAAAGTGGAAAAAAAGAAGAAAAAAAATACTTGAAGTATGTAGATTATAACTAACATCTTTTGTTTTTCATGACATTGAACAATTACCATACAACAAGAATTGAATTTCATTGTTATGTTTCCTATAGGCCATTCTCCAGAAATGACCAAAACAATGACACAGTGCAATAGTATTGCCCAGTATTACCTATAAATATACAGCCAGAAGCTGCTTTCTGTTGGTGGCTTCCACCTGAGAAACCATCTCCACCGGCAGCGGCTTCAGCCAGAACCCCTATCCGTCGCCCGATTAGTTGAACTTGAACAAGAATCAATCAATCAGACGGCATGCTGTTCCGTGTATAAACAAGAATTATCGTTCATTTTATTCGTTCCAAGTTATAGTTCACCATTTGTTCAAGTGCTCGTCTAAACGAACTCTGAGGTAGGCAATGGAGGTTCTGAATGGCTTGATAGGCCATCTCTCTCGCCAACTCTCGTGCCCGTTCGATTCCCCCACAGTTCTTGACGATATCAATGGCCTCCTCAAGCGAGCCCGTCTCACAAAATTCAGATTCGATGATATCCCTCAGTTTCGTTTCTTTCTCTAGTGCGAATATTACTGGAGCAGTCAAGTTTCCTTTTGCTAGGTCACTCCCGGCAGGTTTGCCCAGTTGCTCAGCGGATTGAGTAAAATCCAGTATATCGTCGACAACTTGAAAGGATAGACCCAAATTCTTACCGTATTGATACATCTGCTCGCTAATATCACTGTTGACCCCACTGAAAATGGCGGCCCCTTTGGTGCTAGCAGCAATCAACGAGGCGGTTTTGTAGTAACTCTTGATCAAGTACTCATCCAAGTCAACATCACAGTCGAACAAGCTAGACGCCTGCTTTATTTCACCGCTAGCAAAATCTTTAATGACCTGCAACACAATGTACACAGTTCGACGTTAGCTTCACTACAGATGTTTGTTTGATCGTCTTGAAAAAAAGATATCGGCTGCAGAAAAAGAATCACTAATGAAGTTCAAGTATACCTGGCTGATGAGCTTTATGACTTCAAGATTTTCAAGATTTGCCAGGTACCACGATGATTGGGCGAACATAAAATCCCCAGCCAGAACAGCCACTCTCGTACCGTATAACTGATGGACAGTTTCCTTTCCTAAAAGCCAGTAGTATATCAAAGAGGTTAGCCAAAGTGTGAAAAGCTCCGTGCAGCAGCATTCTTAAAAGAAATCGCATGCTTATTTATGAATTTGGCTTCTCCATGTTTGTGTTTATTTGTGAACGAGCGACCCCGAACTTATTTTACACTCAATATGAGGAGGAAATGGATCGTAAGAGGGCTCGTGAATACAAATGCATTTTCTTTTTCTACTGTTTATCATGAAAGACTCAGATGTAACAGTGTACCATATAGAGAAGCTAACAATTCTTTGTATTATTAATGTTTGGTACGAGTATGAAACTTGTGAAAATAGAGTCGTCTGTCGTGAAACGCAGATACAATATGAGAGACGCCCAAAATTTTTATGACAAGTGAAAATTATGAAGGCGCTGACCTCTTCGCATGTCGCTTTCATCTAATACATCATCATGTATCAGACTTGCAGTGTGGATCATCTCAATGATTTCAGCCAACCTTCTATGTTCTTTGGTGAGGTCCCTGAGCCATGAACACAATTTACACGATAAATAAACATAAACGATTTTAGTCCAAACAGAAGAACCATAGGGAGAGTATCTGATATTGCTTACTTCAAACCAGCAATCTCCGCAGTGGCTCTTGAAACTAGAAAAACTAACGCAGGTCTCATTCTTTTCCCGCCAGCTCCAAAGATTTGCTCGGCAGCAGACATCAAAACAGGGTTTTCTGAACCAACAATCTAATGATGATTTTTATCAGAATTATCGTTTATATCAAACTATACCAAACATGGTTCTGAATTCCGTCAAGTAAACTATCTACAGACGATAGACAATTTTAAGTATAGAAATTTCATGTTTATTCTGCAGTTTGTGTGGGGTAAACAAATATGAATTCGTAACGTGCCTCACCAGGAGCTCATCAATCTGCAGGACGGAATAACCGTGTTCTTTGATGTATAGAAAATGTTACTTCATAACAAGTTTAAACACTTAGAACAGTGACAACAGTTCCCTTGGGTGATCATTCATGATTCTTTTTCCAATATTGTCATTAGGTAATACAAGCCATGATTTTGGAGATGCGTCTGGAAAGAGTTAACCTCCTTTGCAGCCAGTTCAGAAAAGGTTCATGCTGCGTTACAGGGTAGTTCGCTAGATTGATATTCTCGGAGAATTCTTACACAAACCAGGTCTGCCCGAACCAAACCAATCACATAGTCAGTGTGATGCACTTGCCATGTAATTGGTCACGTTTCTTGAATTGTACACCAATCACACATCAGATGTATTACACTTGTCATGAAATTAGTTCAGGTCTGACCAAACTCGATCAATGTTAGAATTTCCCGATACTCTCATTGACAAAAGCATCATTAGTGGTATCTTGACTAGTACTTCTCTCATGTCACCACATATTTCCTATTCTCATACTGTGACAGCAATGTAATGTAAACCTGCCAATAAGCCTCGATTCACTATGAAGCATCTGCCATCCATATCAAGCACAGTTGAATCAGACCACCTCTGTTGATGATCCATTGATCCCACTTAGAGGTTAAGGCACTAACCATCGGATTAACCACCGGAAGCATACTCCTATGATGCTCAACCAAGAATTTAGTTCCAGAGAAAGCCCCGTCACATCTGGATTCTCATATCGGTAATCAACAAGAAACGTTCGTCTAGGAATGCTACTCTTACATCAGATACCAGATTTAGCAAAATCCTAAACTAAGATAGAGACTGAATCGGGGCCTACGAACTAAAACCAAACACGTTATTCGTATATCGGTTTCCATACCCTGTAGCTCAAAATAATGCCGTAAAACACAACCTTATACGGTAGGCGTTCGGCTGTAGGCAGAATCACTTCAATTCAACTATCTCCTGTTCTTTCTCCACTCTTTCCTCTCAAAGAAAAACTAAAATGGCAGCCATAGAACAGATAAACAGCAATTCCTGCACACCTCTACCTCACCGGTAAGAACAATTCAACTATTTCCACAGCATACAAATCAAGAAACTCACCGACTGCAGATTCTTGTTCAGCGTTAGCAGGTCTTCTGCAACAACTTCAAACGTATCCGCCAACGACGACAGGCCTCTCGGCTCTTGCGTCAAATCCAGCACCGGCGGAGGACCAGCTGCAACCCCTACGATGTCAACAAAACTATCAAAACCTCTAAGACTTAACATTGCCGACAAATCAAAACAGAACAAAGTGCAATCATGACAACATTTTAAAGCTCAAAGTGACAGTTACCACTGAGAAAAGCTTCGGGAGTCGTTGTCGAAAACACGCGGCAGCGACCAATTTCCCGCCTGGAACACAGCAACTTCCGAGCTTTCCAGCCGCTACTGACATTCCTGAGCAACGCCTTGGCGCGATTCCTGACGGAGAGACGGTCGACCGAGGCATTGGAAGAGCACCCACACGCCGCAAAGTCCAGTCTTGTTCTCCCAAACTCAAGATTATGGCATGACACGGACATCATCCCCAGACCCAACACTCGAAAATGCAGAAAAAGTGCGAGATTCTTCTTCTGAAATCAAGAACCCACTTCAGGAACTCGTCAATTCCTCATTCCGCGGAGACCCATCTAGTTAAAATACAATCTCAAATCAATAAAAACTGATTCTTGAATTGGAAACCAAAGAAAGAACTGAACGTGTCAATGGGTTATTGAGCTGAGAGAAGCTATTCTCTTATGAGAGAGAAACAGAGGCGGAAGTTCAAGTACAGTTGAAGGAAGATGTATTGAATTTGTGTTGTCCACATAGTAGCAAGAATTTGAGTGGACCCATGAACACCACACAAAAAGTTGTGATCTTTGTGTTTTTTATTTTTTATGTTTTTTTTTTATTTTTATTTTTGCTCATCTTTTTCTTGCTTTTTGGTAGTACACGTTGAACCTAAATTAACCTATGGGAAAATTAGAATGTGTATAAAATGTCTCGAAATTAAATAAATTATTTAAAGGGCGTCTTAATATTTTTTAAAATAAAATATCTAGCCTCTCTCTCTCTTTTTGTGTTCTTTACTAGTAAAATATGTCACTTTCATTCAAAAATTATATAATTTCATCAAATATCAGGAAATTATTCGTAATCTCTCAAACAACATGTTTTTCTCTGACTCCAAAATCACAAATAGTGAAGTATGTTGAGTTTGAAGATAAAACAAAACTAAGTTTAACGGGAAAATTCGTACTTTTACCAATTAGTAAATGAAGACTAACTAGATAATATAAAGGTTAAAATATCAAAATTAGTTATAAATTACGTGAGTGGAGAACACAACAAGACGAAAACCTCCAAATGGGTTAAATCTTTTTTCATTTTCTTATTTAGGAGGAATTTTTTTTGCCCAATTTCACTTTTTTCATAAGATAGATTGGATTTAACCCTTTGCAACGCACACAAATAGGACTGTAAAATTTTCCAATTTTCAAGAAATAGTTAGAAAATGGGAGGAAAAAAGGGAAAATTTTAGTTTGGATCCGACTCGGCTAAATCTAAACTAATCATATGGCAAGTCTTATACATTTATTGTGTGCTTAGTGTACCACTCAAAAAAAAAAAAAAACCAACCACATACAATTATATTACACTTGCTCTGTAATTAATTTAATTTGATCAAACTTGATGAGGGCTAAAATTTTCCAAAAGAATGAGGGGACAATGATGTAGTGAGATACTCTGTGATATTTTATAAGAGGGTTGTAAAAGAAATGGTGAGCAATGGACAGGAGTACTTAGGATCTTATGATTCTTATCTAGCCGTCAAGTCATCACCCACTATGTGTTGTGTGTGAAAAAATCTCTGGTGGCTGTTAATGAGATTGGTGTGGTTTTATAACAACCAAGAAAAAACATTATTATGTATTTATTTGTTGACAGTTGGTGCACCTAAATCTCTGAGATTCAGCCGACGTGTGTGATTGCTATTGATTCTTTTTTATGATAATGAAAACATGAGCATGGGCCAAATCGTAATTTCCTAAGTAGTTTTTTGAAAAATCAATGAAGATCCAAGGCGATCATCATATGCAAAATTCTCTCGGGCCAGCAACAGTAACAAAATACGAGTGAGAATTAGTCTCGAGCTCAATGAACTCATGAATGCCATGAGGGTATGAATACTATATTAGAAAAAAATTTATTATTGGTTATAAATTAAAATCATGATAAATAATTATTATTAACCATAATTAATTATTGTTGACAATTTTGTAATTTTTTTTATCCACCTTGGCCAATTTTTTTTTTACAATCTTTTAATTTTTTAAAAAGAAAAATACAACGCAAGAGCAGAATTAATAATTTCAGACTTTGATTAGAAAATTATATAATTTTATAAAATATCATAAATATGTGTAGCTTTTTAAATAATGAAAAATATTCATAAACATGTTAATCTCATAAAAGCTCGTTGTGAATTAATGATACGATACACGAAGATGGTAGGGCTTTAACTTATTGTAATGAAACCCAATGGACTAGGTTTAGATTGTGTGAATTGGACTAGGGTGCAAGTCGAGTCGAGCCGGCTTGCGATTGAACTTGAGTTTTTGAGCTTGACTTGAGCTCGAGCTCGAGCTTCTGACGAGCTTGAGCTCAAGCTCTATTATTTTTGTTCGCAAGCTCGCTAGGTTTCTTTTTTTAATTTTTTTTATATGTTTAACTATATATTCAATATTATATCAAGTTTATATTCAAAATTCACCATATATTAGAATTGAAATCACTATCTCATATTTTAATTTTAGATAATAATAAAATATGGTATTTTTATTTATCTTATCTAATATCTATCCAAAAATAAGATTAATCACCAATTTAGTAAGTTTTGATAATTTTGTTTGTAAATAATTATTCAGCATAATGCATATGAATTTTATTGTTATATTTCAATATCAGTTCGTAATCTCTTTTACTTTTGTTCATTAACAACTTCTAACAATTAACTTATAATATTTTATATTTATTTGTGAGTATTGTTTGTACCAAGAGCCATATTATGTAATCTATCTTATTACTTATAACTTATGTTGAAATTTGGCGATTTTCATGAATTAATCGATAATAATAACAATGATGGTTTAATAATTTACTTATTTTCATTATTATCTCATTATATATATATACACACACATAAGGTGTATGAAGCACTATTTGATTTCTTCTTTTTATTTTGTATAATTTAAAAATATTAAAATTTCAACTGACATCATCATATTTTTAAAATGTATATTCATGACCATTCTCATTTACTTTTATTTATGTTATTAAAATTAATAGATTCTATAATATAATAAAAAACTTTATCTAGACAAATATATTTTCTAATTTGATAAATATATATGTATATAGATGATTTGATGTGTATTTTCTATACTGCTACTAATTGTGTTACTACTAAACCAATATTAGATATATAACAATAATATTATCAAGTCATATATTCAAATAAGGAAGCCTTTTAATTTAATTTTATTTTATTTTTTCATATTTTGCACTTTTAAATCTTCTATTACTCCAACACATTATCGCTCATGTCCTAAATGTGCAATTTGATTGCCACAACACAATTTTTTTGTAATATAACCAAATTTATTAAAAAAACAACAACAATTTCAAGCTCGCCAAACTTAAGCTTGATTAGAGAGCTCGATCTCAAGCCTGAAATTTTGGCCCAATTCGAGCTCGGCTCGTTTACACACCAAAAATTGGACTTAGCCGCCATATATGACTAAGGTTGGGTCTACTGATTTATAGACTAGTGTCAGCCGAACAATATATTATTTAACTTGTGAACTTTGGATGGACACTTTCCTTGTACCTATAATTATTGGATTAAAGAGAGATGAGCAGTGAATGTTTTTTATTTTTTTTAAATTGCAACAAGCTTTTTGAAAATTTGTCTTAAATTATAAGTATTTTCTCATTATTTACAAGATGTTATTATTAAAAGATTCTGATGGTACAAAAAATAATCGGGGTACCATTATTAGAACACAATATAATATAGTAATTACAATACAATCCCTCTCCCCCTCATTCTCTTTCTTGTGGCGAAGTTTGTATAGAAGTGAGATATTCATTGCTGCATTGATGAGGGGCTTCAATTGTGCTTCATTGTCCCATTGAATCTGAACTCTTTTTTAGGTTTCATACTTATCATTTTGAACTTGGACTACTTTCCATGTTCTATTTATTAGAAACAATCATACCACTTACCATATTAAGTAATAATGAAAAATACCATTATATTATTTTTGGGAAATGTCAACCTTTCTCATTTTAGGTTATTTTTTACTCCATCATATTCCTTCCAGTTCCAACACATTTTCAAATTTTACTGATGGGGGTTACTCCCCCTAGTCCCAAAATACCTAAAAAAAGAGCATAAATCACGCCTACGCCACAGGATCTGTGCATTTCCAGTCGGGTCGGGTACCTCGACCCGACCCGGACTATCGACCCGGCCGCGTGGATCCACCAAATGCTTTCGATCTATTATGGAGGAATCGCCAGGATTATGCCACGTGAAATGGATAATTCCGTACACATGACCCTATAAATAGATGACACCCTCATTTACTACAGGTACATTTTGCATTTATTATAGCTGGAACTAATTTTGATCGATTTCCTCTATCTCGAGCACTATCTGGCTTAAGCATTCGAGGGTCTTCGACGGGGACCATCCCGGCTAGACTCACGTTTGCTCTATTCTCAGGTACCTCATTGTCTGGGACGAGTGACTGGATCAAACTTGCTGGAAACCATTGTAGATACAATCCTAGACTAACTCCTGAGATCAAGTATTCGACCCGGATCACTTACAAATTGGAGAAATGGATGAATTTTACAGAAAATTGGACAGGAAGTAGAAAACAACTCAAACATTAAAGCTACTTTTGGAAAAAGATGAATTTTACAGAAATTTGGAGAAATGGTAAAAAGTAAAAAGTAGAACGTGAAAAAGCATTGGAAAGTGAGAGTATGTTATGGTAAAAAAAAAATAGTTATAACTCTTCTTTCTTCTTCATTTTTTTTTTCAAATATTAAAAGTATAAAAGTACGCCTTTCTTTACTTTTTAACTGTTTCTGAATTTTAATTTTATTTAAGAAATTAAAAAAAATCGAATCCCTTCTTTTTTTTCAATTTCTCAAACAGGCTTGTAATGTGTTCAAATAAATATAAAATCATGTTTACTCTTTCACGTTTTAAAATATATTAGTGATCACGTTTTTCCCCTATCGCATTCAATTTTCAATTTGACAAGTTCATATTTTTATGGCGTTTGCAGTTTGGTAAATCGACCAAATCAAATTGCATGAAATCGAAAATTTGACACGTATCAAAAAATTTGGTTTGTTATTTGATTTTTTATTTTCTTGAAAATTTGGTATTTGATTTTTTATTTTCTTTACAATTCGATGTTTGATTTAGTTTCAGTTTTTAGTGTCAGTTTATCAAATCCTACGAAATACCGAAATATTTATTTTATTTATTTTTATATTTAAATCTTACATGCATATTTTTTATATTTTAATTATTTTATACCTTTTTATTTTAGTTACTTAAATTTTAAAATAAATAAATAAAAAGTGAATTATATTTTTTTAATATTTATTATTAACTATATTCTATATTTTAATGAAAAAATCGATTTACCAAATAAATACCAAGCATAAATAATTTATTTATTTATTTTTTGTAATTATCGGAACCGAATTAAGCGATGAAAAAGTAGTAGTGAAAGTTCAAAATTAAAGTAGAAGTAAAAGTTGGCTGTGTTTGCTATTTTCTGACGGAATTGCTTGTCTCACTCTCCGATAGATGTTCATTGGCAGACAGGAGCCTTCGAATTTCATCGGAAGATTTAATAATAGTCTCAAAATCCGTCTCACGGGAAAAAGTGTTCTTCGCAAATGTTGTTGGAAATATTTTAGGTTAAATATTTCAGACGAAATTTACAACGAATGCAGTGTTGTAGAAAATCTCTTTTTTTTTAGAAATAAAAAGAATAGTAATATTAAATTACGATAACTTCATTTCATTTCAAAACAATAAACAAATATAAATATGCGTTAATTACCAACAAAAGCAAAAATAATCATTTTATTCCATCCCAAACACAATACAATTACTCAAATCAACGGTAATCATTTCTCCTCACCAATATAAGTATCTAATTTCAGCAGTTAAAAATTGATATATAGCATTCCCCAACTCCCAACATCACTCATAAATGCAGCTACCATAGCCTGCAAATCAACACACGAAAAAAAAGATAAAATAAAAAATCGTACATCAAGAATCATTCCAGATCCAAACACGTCATCACAAATTCAAACTCGCAATAAAAAGGGGTTAATTGCATTTTACTACTCTATAAAATACTAATCGACACAAAAATCCTCTTTTTTTTTAAAAAAAAAAAAAAAAATAAAAACTCACTGCTTCTTGTTCCTATTTTCAAAAGGGTTTTGTGATTATAGTGTTTTCACAGGAGACTTGTTTAATTTAAGGTTGCAATAAGATTGATCAACATCGATATTAGAAAATGAGAGAAAATCCTAACATAATTTAAAAAAAGTGACCAATTACATGACAAGTGTATCAGACTTGCTGTGTAATTGAACATTCGTGGTATACGGGTAAATCTTACTTGGATCAGTCATGACAACGAGGCCAGAACTCCCAAAGTAGCAGTTCCAGTGGTTCCTGCCCTTAGACTGATAGTACATGTTCATGGCTACTGAGGCATGGTTAATGAGATTGTCGGGAACGAAGCAAGGGCAGCCCTTCTGCAGGATCGAACAGTCTACCTGAGAGCAAGCGAATTCAATGTTCGCCATTAACGTGCCCGGATCCGATGAAGGCTTTGCCACGCACCATGTTTTCTGCATCACAAGAACGATACATTTATTACAATTCTCTCTTCCTCGTATAAATGTTAGAAAAAACGTTGAAAATTATCTCTACCTGCTGTGCATGGACCGATCCGAGGTTCCCAACTGCAACAAAGACATGAGTAGTTGGCGTTAGGACAAAGCATACGTACATACGTATACTTCCAAATATACGGTATGGTATTCGTTTTAGTTACATCGTATACCTGAAATGAAGGAGAGTAGAAGAAGCACAAGGGGTGTAAGAGCTTTCGCCATTGTTGATTTGTTGGATACGATGTTGTCTGCGAGAGGGAGTGATGAAGAATGTGTACTTAGGAATAAACAAAAGAGTCCCTGGATTTGAACTGATAAAAGGGTTAGGGTAGAGCTAGAGCAGTTCGAAATCTTAATTTTAAATTGATATTAATATTTTATAATTTCATTTCATATATACCAAATATGTGAATTTCTCATTATGATGAGTATATTTAAAAGAATATTTTCTAGTCATGCATAGTTTGTATATGTAACATACACTACAAGAAAATGACGTACATTATAAATTAATACAGATTAAAACTACGATTTATAAATACTATCTACCACGAAAAAAATTAAATTTTAATCACTATTTTCAAAATTTGTCATGGGTTTTAATTATGCCCAAATAATTTTTGACCGCGCCCGCAAAACAACAACTAACATTTGTTATGCAGCCATGATTAACTTATATTCATCACGATTTTTTACTTTTGATTATAATAATTAATTATGACAAAAAAATCACACTTCTTTCCTGTGATAGAATAGAATTAAGATGAAATTGGGATCCAAAATAGATAATTGAAATTGACGTCGGCAGTGAAAGTGGTGGTGGTTATGCATGCAATGTGTGTAATAAAGTTGTTTTTTTTTTTTTCTGCTTTTTGCCTTTGATCAACTTTTCATATGCCATTTCATTTATAAACTAAAAGACAGTCCAGAAAATCAAAATGGGGGTGTGAATTATTGCACGTACTTGCATTTATTAGCATTAAAATGAGCTGTAATGTGTGGAAAAATGAGTGTATTGTGCTACTTTAGAGTAGAATAATTGAGTAATTTTTGGGTTCTTTACGTCTAAACTAAGCAATGTCTGTTGATTTATTCTTTAATCTATGTATTTATTAGGAGAAAAATAGGGGAATTATTGCAGAAAATGGCATAAGATGAAGAACAATTGCATGTGAATTGGATCTAATATAGTTTTGAGCAACAGACCTCTTTACACCTTTCACGTACCCCTATGGAACCCTTTTCGACGTCACCACACATGCAGAGAGGTCACTGCTCTCGAGATTTTCTTTTTTTTTTTTTTGGTAAAAAATAATATTATGTTTCATTATGTATAAGAATTAATATAAAAATATAAGTGTTTGCACAAATTTTGAGTTTGCAAAAATAATTACAAGACTAGGAAAATATGGATAAATGAATTTTATAAATTTAAAGTGAAAAGTAATGGTACAAATCTGAAGATGATAATTATCCCATAATTCTTCTTTTTGAGTGTCGATTTGAGGATTTGACGTTTTTTTTTTGAATCGGTATGGAGTAGGCTACATGTCAACTTGAAATATGATATCAAAATTTAGAAAAGTGATGACAAGGAAGACGTGGTACCGTAGTAGTTATAGTGCTTCATTGTGGTAGGGAAATTTTGAGCTTTCTTTGCTATGGATTTGTGGTGTAAATGACTCAACAATCACTACAAGAAAATATGATATTAGTGACAAAATATTAAAAGATAATTTAAAAGTTGTCACTAAAATTATGTATTAAGTGATAATATTTTTCATCTTATCACTATATAATTATTAGTGACAATAATTGTGCATAAAATTGTCATTAAATACAATTAATGACACATTTATAGTGACAACACAATATAGCGATAACAATTATTTATTGTCACTAGGTTGTCACTATACATAAGTCACTAATTGTATTTAGTGACAATTTTGTGCACATTTTTTTGTCACTAATAATAATTTTTATAAAATAATAGTAATTATTAAAATTATAAAATTTATTATTGTGACAAAATAAACATTCTTGTCACTAAATATATATAATTAGTAATAATATTAAAATTATCACTTGATATTTTTATTGTTAATCTTCTATTTTCTTGTAGTGAATTACGTTGGCGTTGTGTGCTTGGCCCTGTGAATCATCAGATAAGATGACTCAACTAGCATGTTTAAGTGGCTCGCAGAGTTAGTCCACACATTGACGTGGAAAACTAACTCAACTGACATGATGACGGGACATGAGATCAATTGTAGGATGACGCTACAAGATGACTCAGTAGTAAGAGTGATGTGGTTGGAAGACTCGTCTTCATGTTGACGTGGCATGATGACTTGACTGGTAGCTTGACGTGTCACAATGACTCAACAAATAAGATGACATGAAATGATTACTCGGCCAAAATGTTAACTTGGCATGATCACTCAACAGCTTCAATAATATTTCTCGATAAGTCAACAGTTAGAGATATAGTATAGTGACTCAACACGTTACGTTGGACAATGATCAGCTTTATGATGATATGACATTGATGTGTCCTTACTTCTTTGCCAATTGCATAAAAAATATAGAAGATTATTAATAATTAAAAATAAGTTAACTAATTGATTCCGTTTATATATATATATATATATCACGCAATCTCAATAAATATATCATAATTATTTTTATTAATTTATATACTATCAAAACTTATTAAAAAACATATGTACAATTCTAATTATTGTTGTTGTTATTATTATTATATCAATATTTATTATTATTATTATTATTATTATTATGACCGTGATCTATTTGATCTACCTAAAAATAAAATTAAACCCGATTTAAAATGAGTGTTTTTTATTGACCCAAAACCAACTCAACTAACTTTTATCCCGTTAATAACTGTATATTATCTTATTGTTAAAATAAGTTGAAAATAGTCTTTTTATTTTACAACTTATGATTTTAAACTATTTAAATTATGTTGACGTAAGCAGTTTCCTACTAACTTCTATAATTTATTAATAAAATTATAAATATTAATTTGAACTTTTCTTTTTTTTTTTTAAGGCAAATATGTTTTTTTCAAATACTTCAATTTTTAATTTTTTTTCTTTCACGTTTTACTTTAATTTTCAAATTCACAAAATAGAAATTATTACAAATACCCGTTAAACTAACAATCACAAAACATCCTAGCCGTGGATCATGCGGGCTCCATTACGGCGCTCACAGACATGCTACGAATGCATCTTATTCCACCACAAAATTATCCCAACTCATTCACTACAGTTTCTGAATCCTTTAATGCAAATGGGCATTGGAAGTCCCTTCTTGCTGACACCCGCATTCTCAGAAAATGGCTTCAACAGTAGCAATATCTACGCCTCTTTCCCATTCATCAACCCCCCAACCCAAACCCAAACCCAAACCCAAACCCTCTAATCTAAACCCAAGAATCTGCTTTCTTGCAAGCACTCCAAACAAGCCACTATCACTATCAGCACTCAAGTACAGCAAGAATTCTGCCTCCACATTTCCTCCAAATCTCTGCATTGAGAGGAGGAGGAATGCTGGACTTCACACCCACCTCTTACCTAAAGCTGCTTCATCTTCTTCAGGTAATAAATTAATTACTCAGCAAATTCTTTGAGAAATGGTGGCCCAATTGAGTAATGTTAGACTGTGAAAATGTGCTTCTCTGATCAAGAATTTTGACTTGATTTCAGCTGTAGTTAGATTATGATTGTGGGTTCTTTATTTTTTCTTTTTTTTTTGGTTTCTTAGAGTTCATGATTTGCCTTTTTCGTCTCCAAGAATTTGCCTGAATGTGTGTTTGATTGGTGAATACTGAGTATTTTGCGCCTTTGAGTTTGTTGCAATTGTATGCAGGCATAATGATTGTGGGTTCTTCGGTTGATAAACCTTTAATTTCCTGCAGTAGCCTAGGGATTTAGATGATTGATCATTTTAATCTAGTATTATTGACGGGTTAATTGCATTTTACCTCCATGTAAAAATCCTAATAGCAAAAACTCCCCCTAAACAAATAAAAATGACAATGTGGTTCTCACTCGGCTCCCTCGTCGTGCGTTGCCCTTTTGTAAAGTTCAGGGAGTCGTGTTGCTCTTATTTAAGGGGTTTGTCTGTCTATTAGTGTTTGCAAACTTCTAAAATAGATGCTCACTGGCTCCCTCGTCGCGAGTTGCCCTTTTTTAAAAGTTCAGGGAGTCGCGTTGCTCTTATTCAAGGGGTTGGTCTGTCTATTAGTGTTTTCACAGGCAGGTTTGTTGCATTTAACCCCTTCTGTTGACAAACATGTTAAAAAATACCTGGTAAAGAATTGGGGAGTAGATTGAACAAGAGGACCAAACAAAGAAAAAGTAGGAACCTGAAAATGAATAAAGAGCCTTGCATAATGATGAACAATAACGTAACGTCTCAGGACTGTATGAGTATGCTGTCTTTGGTTTCAAGTCTCACCTTGCAGCATATGTACTTGATAATCCCCTATACTTCTTTATATACCAACAAGTCCTGCAAGCTAGTCAAAACAATGGCTTTTGCTAAAACTGGATAAAGTGGAAGGACTGGACTTCATTGATCCGAACGCAGATGCCTCAAAACGTTGAAGGATGGCATGTTAAATCCACCATTAAGAGTCTGATCTTTTGGAACTGTGACTATGAATAAGTGTTGCTCACAACTTGAATGTAGAAAGTAGAGATAGAAGAGAGAGCGAGAGAAATAACAAGGAAGTTGTGGAATTCATTAGCGATGTTCATTACTATAGTATCATCCTAGGATGTTTTCCAGCATCTTCAAATCGTAAGGCTAAATTTTATGAAGGAATTTATGTGTTACTCATGTTAGGAAATCATCAGACAGATTACTAAGTAAGATAGAATATCCCTACGGCAACACCAGTCGGCACGGCAGCCTATCAATTGTATATATTTAGACCAGCTGTAAAACATTGTAAAATTACAAATTCTCGACTGCGAAAAAGTGTTTCTCCACAAAAGCCGGGCTAAATTGTATTGTTGGATCAGGCTGCATACTCCAACAATTGGTATCTCAATAGTACTGTAGAAGTATTTATATATAGGCATATAAGGTTGTAGTCTTACTTTCTTTGTATAGCACGTGTACTACCCTACATTAACTGAGAATACAAATGTCTGCACAACTGCATGTTCGTTGTGATTCCTTTACCTTGGTTTATATAGACGTATGCATTATCTGATGGTATTCATGTAATGACCGTCAGTTGTAAGTTCAGAATATACGGAAGAACCTGAGACCAAGGTGAAATTTCAAACATCACTGAGCCTTCCAGGTTGCTCTTCCTCATTGTCATTACTCGGAACTGGTCAGTTTCCGTACCATGTATTTACATTTTTATGTCGTTGATACTGTCTAGACTGTGTTCACTTCTTAGTCCTGATGCTTCAGGGGTGATAATCTTCGTCCTTTGTAATATTATTAGGATACAGGGAAAAAATCTTTGCAATAATCGGGGTTAAAGTCTATGCTGCGGGACTGTACACAAACCAGTCCGTCTTCAGCAAGTTAGATGCCTGGAAAGGACGTTCGTCGATAGAGTTGCAACAGGATTCATCAATTTTTGATGCAATTTTTCAGGGTATTCGTGTTAAACTTATAAATAATCATTTGCGGACTGCTGGCTTCTTAGAGAATACTAACATTTATTTTACGGAAAAGTGCAGCTCCATTAGAGAAATCACTACACATTATTCTCGTAAGAGATGTAGACGGTAAAACATTTTGGGACGCCTTGGACGAGGCCATCTCCCCAAGAATTACGTCACCAACTCCAGTCGATGAATCTGCACTCTCGACGTTCCGTAGCATCTTTCAAGGGCGGCCCCTTAAGAAAGGAACTTCAATATTCTTGACTTGGTTGGACACAACAAAAATGCTAGTAAGTTTAATATCGATTTTAACATAACTACGCACGATTTCTTCGTATAAAAGGGCAACAGGCAGCCCGGCTGCCTCATTTTTTTCTTTCTACAGATTTCACCTATCTCTTCTCTAATAAACTTCCCTGCTAATTCAACAGTTGAATTTTTATTCGTGAATCCCAGGTTTGTGTATCACCCGATGGGGCGCCTTCTTCCATTGATGCTACGATCGAATCATCAAATGTTACATCCGCTCTCTTCGACGTGTTTCTTGGAGGTAATCCAGTTTCCCCTTCTTTGAAAGCTTCAGCTTCTAATGGATTAGCTGCAGCACTCAAGTAACTGAAGTCGTTCTTCTAAGTTCTAACGTTCATTCGTTTACCTATAAAAAGAAACTTATTCTCTCTGAGTTGCTCGAGTTTCATATGATTATTTATACGCTCATGAATGGAACGGTATTGTTTGCTTAAACGATGTTCGTTTTCTGACTTGTTAAGAAGTTGAAGCACAATTTCAAGTCCCTGATATGAATTGTTCTGATGTTATCTGCTCTAGCATCTTCACGACTTCTGCCATAGTAGGCCGTCTAGACGGCTCCAGCTCAAGACACATCAGTGCTATACTGAACACACGGTTGATTTCATCGATAGGAAAATCGACCAAACTGCTGTCGACTACATACTCTTCTCTCTTATCTTGGACAACTGACTTCACCTGCAACAGTTGTGATACCTAACCAAGTTAGTAGCTGATAAAGGATCGAAAAAGCTAGAAATGACTGTATAAGATAACAGATTAGGGTAAATTACAAAGGTTCTTCTAAGGTTTGTCATAATTATAAATACTATTCCATTGTTTGATACAAATACCCCCTGCAATGCTGTCACGAGGGAATATTTGTAAGTTTCCAACCGACAAAGAGTATTTGTAACTATGACAAACTTTGGGGAAGTCCGTTTTAGTTTACCTCTAAAGCTCCTCAAAAGACTATTAGAAAACGGTTGTGAAACATTGTGAAATTATGATTTTGCCCCTGGTAGTAAATTATTTGTGAGGAAACAACATGCAAAGAAGTGAATGATCTTCTATCTCAATTTAACATTATCCAAAGATGTCGTACCTAATGTAACCATCCTCCTTTTAAATTACAGTTATATTTTTAAATATTCAAAACAGACACATATCAATCACATCAATATATGACGTTAAAGTGTGATAGAAGATCTCTGCCGTGCAAAAGAGTACTAAAAAGTGTTTGAGTTGAAAGTTTTACCCATGTCACCAGCTTAGTTCCCTCCTCAATGAATGCTTCATCGGTTGGTTTCTTCCCCGTTAGAAGCTCGAGTAATACAACACCAAAGCTGTAGACGTCCCCTTTCGCTGTTGCCTTTCCCGTGTCAAAATATTCTGCAGAAGATCGAAACACCATCAGGTAATTCCCCAGACAACATCAGCGTTAAACCCGTCTTATGTGTCCGAAAAAAGCATATATACCAGGAGCCAAGTATCCAAAAGTTCCAGCAACTAATGTGGAAACATGAGTTTTATCTGGTTCCATCAAAGTAGCTAGTCCGAAATCAGACACGCGTGCCTCCAAGTTATGATCCAGCAGTATGTTGCTCGACTTTATGTCTCTGTGTATTATGTGAGGAATGCAGTCATGGTGCAGGTAGGATATCCCTCTTGCAGCCCCAACTGCTATTTTGTATCTTGATGGCCAATCAAGACCCTTCTTGTTCACTGATTTTCCTGCATAAACATAGAGCAAAAAGCTGAATCTTCGTTGCTCGATTTGTTAATCCTAACAAATTAAGATCGAATGCAGAATTGCAGTTTCAGTTGTACATATTTGGAGGGTGGCAATCGTCGTCCCGTAAAACTAAGGCATTGGCAAATTTAGTTTTAGAATTTCTGATTTTGTGGCGATCTCAGTCGTTTCTGTGAAAATCAACCGAATATCTGCCAAAACAACTGGGGATTTTTTTCTAAATGGGTAGAAAACTTGTGCGTGGTAGTTTATGTGACAACTATCTCTAGCCATTTTGGAGGACATTGAAAGACCGTGGCTGAAATTCAATAAGAAAGACCGAAATGTCTTGAATGTCCTCCAAAATGGATAGAGATATTGCCACATAAGCTACCACTTGCAATTTTCCCATGGAAAATCCCCAATTTCCACAACTCCCCAATTGCGCTTGGTGGATTTTTGGTTAATTTTTACTGGAACGAATGAATGTCGCAAAATCATAAATTCTAGGACTAAAATTGTCAATGCCTTAATTACAGGACGACGCTGGCCAACCCCTGACATACATGACTAAAATTACAATTTTGTTTAAGATTGAACATAGTTTTTTGGGATAATTACTTTAACACCCCATTGATATATGACCTATTTATAAAAACCATCATTGTCTTTTGCGTAATTACATAAACCACCCCTAACAGCCAAAAAACAACGATAATTTGTGTAATGGGGGGTATGTGATTTGTGTAAATAATGTTGACATTTCTGATGGGAATATGTGTAGTTTTCCAAAAGGCATGATAGTTTACGTAAATAGACCATAGGTTAAGGGACATAAATATAATTATCCCAATTTTTTAAACAACAAGATTTGAACAGTGATATATTCAACTCGACTTAATTCATTCAAATCCCTTGGTGATCAATTGTCGAATTCTTAGGGAGTTAAGGTTCGACTCCATACCATGAAGCAGCTCGTGCAAGCTCCCATTAGGCATGAGCTCGTAGACGAGCAGATTATAGTGAGGAGCCGTATAGTATCCGTGAAGGGTTACTATATTCCGGTGCTTGATGTCCCCCATCGCCTCCAATTCTCTCTCGAACCCACGGTCTTGCTCCGAGCTTAATCTATTTAGTCTTTTAACGGCAAAGGATATGCAGTCATTTATTACCAGCTTGTAAACAGTCCCGTACCCTCCTGATCCGATGATGTCCTTGTTGCTTAGTTTCATCGTCTTCTTCAAGAACATGTTTGGCTTTAAAGACTTGGTCCTTGCCGATCTGAACATTACTAGTTTCCCACCTGCATTTCAGATGTAAGAATGCATTGTTTTACATAGATAAATGAGCATTCCTGATAAACGGACGTTATACTTTTGAACCGCTTAAATTAAATTCATTTAAGCGAAAAGCTGTAAGGTTTTCATCCACCAGCTTTTCGATATAATTGTAAAGGAAGTTTATCTTTTATCAATTTATCACCAAACACTCGCTTTTCGTTCCGAATACTCACAGCTTTCACTACAACTAAAGTCACAGAGGCTTTTTTCTATCACCAAAGCAGAAGTTTATGCAAAACAACATCCTCAAGTGTTGTGCGGCCACATGTTTGAATTAGATCAAAACGAGGAAACTAAGAAGAGAAAGCACCTGTAACACCGTCTTGAACGACCATTTGTTTTCGTTTCCATCGACGATAGCAGAGGACCGCCATGACAATCTTGGAGATCACAAAAGCAACAACAGAAATGGTGATGTACAGCAGAATTGTCCCACCTTTTCCCATTTTTACCTCCAAACTGCAACATGTTTTGTCATTACAACAACATGAATTCGGACAAGTTACAAGTCGTTAACGTAGGAAGAAACTAACCTTAAATCCCTTTAGTAAGGAAAAGCATAAATCCACGACAAGTGCAAATATTCAAAGTAAACAAAGAAACGAGTACAAGATTTATAGATGTGAACTGTGCTTACTTGTAAAGGGTTTTCAGGCTTAAATGGAAAAACGAACAGCTGAAGCTGATCAGTTCATATTTGAGGATTTCCAGGTGACTGATTGAAGTGAAGGATAAGGTTTTTTTCCAAGTGAAAATGTGTCTCTTTTTGGGTAGTGTGGGTGTCCAGTCTTGCTGACATTATTAACTCGTGAGGTTATAATAGTGCATGTTTGGCTACACAGTGAGACATTTCAGGACAATGATTAGACCTTTGATTGTCGGAATGTGTTTGAGAAGATGGGATTCAGTTCCCACTTAAGGCTTGTTTACTATAGCTTTGCTTTTAGAAATAAGTTGTAAAAAAAGTTCGTAAGTTAAACAATAATAAAAATTGACATTGTTTGCGACAAAAGTAAAAATAAAAACTGTTCAAGTTGAAGCATTTTGAATAATAGGTTAATATTTACAATTTTAATAATATGTTGCAAAAGTTGGTAAGGAATTATTTATAGCTTTTGGTTATAATCAACTAAATTTAAATAATTCAATTAAATTAACCATAGTCCTTAATTAAGGCTAATAGGCAAAAACAACGGCTGATAGTCATTGGGCAATAGTAATTAATAAAAATGCACCATGAATTTTTTTTATTTGATCATGGTAATTAACCATAACAAAAAAAAAAAATCATATTTTGAATGATAACCCCACCCCATACATAAAAACTACAAAAAAAATAAAAAAATAATGACTAGTTTTTCCATTCATAACGATTACTTTCTATTCAATAGCTATAATTCAGAAATAATATTTTATTACAATTACACCCTTTTGACATTATATATATATATATTACATTAATCCCCTTACAAGCAGAAAAATATATACTACTAGGAGACTATTCAATGAGGGTAAAATTAAAAATTTATATAAATTTTTTGCTGATGTCAGTATCTTCCGTTTAAACTGTAACGGAACAGGGTCGGTTGTAAATTGAGAAGTTTGTAAGTGTAATCTTGAATGTTTTTTGGGGAGTAATTTACATCTTTAAAGGAGGCCCAAGTGTAATTAACCAAAAGAATAAAATAAAGATACATTTCTTCTTTGCAAAAAAGTTATGTGATTTAATTCAGACCTACACATTATATAATTAGATCCTATTTCCAATCTCATGTGACTGTTGGGACAATTTAATGATGTTCAAAACTGAGCATTGAAGTCAAAGAAATTGGACAAATGAATCATGTGAAATTTTGCTGTACGAGTTTGGAGCAGCTGTCCTTCCACTTTCAACTATGGAATTACCAAAAACGTGATTTCCACACCACCAAAAGTTGGCGTTTCCACGCAAAAGTGTTATAGCAGGAATCACGCGTACATGATCAGTTTCTCACTCTGCCCAGTAATCTGCTACAGGATCATGTGAAGTCGGTGGTTGGAGCTACCCAATAATTTAGGTCTTGTTTGGAGCTATAACTCCAGGGGTGTAGCTATAACTTCGTAAAAGACATAAATTATTTGTGTAATTTAACTTAATTTTAGGGGGTGTCACTTCAATTTTTCTTAATTAATTTTTTATTCAAGAAAAGTGTACAATACATTGAACAAATATTTAATTGAGTATAAATATAGTAAATATGATATAGATTATATCACATCAATAGTAAAATTTGTATGGTGTCAAAAACCATATCCTTTATATCATTTGATGTTAAACTTAATTAAGTTAATTGATCATTCCTATCCTCTGTATCGACAATAAAAATGGTTATGCAAAATTTGGAAATAATGGGCAATGCAAATTGAATCCCAACCAAATGGGCCAGAGATTGTTTATTCGGTCTTATTGGGTGGGATAATAATTTGTCCATAGTCATGGATATGGGCGTTGATGCTTACTCGAGTCCAACAACACCTAAAGATTAAAAAATCATCTTGAAAATTTTAAAATAATTGTAGAATTAATCTGTAAAGTAGGGATTAGTACTATAACGTTTAAATCAATAAAATATTTAACGGAATGAAATACAGGAAACCCCAAAAAATGTTAGATTGTCATGAACTTATCTGTATAGTTGAATGCGGAGTGCTTGAGTATGAACAAGGGAGCCAAGACTCATGAAGGGAGTGCAGGAAAATAGTATTAATTCGTACAGTCTTACTTACAGGACGATGGCTGTCACCCCGGACTAAAATTTTAATTTTGTCTTTTTTATATATCTAAGAATGTAATTTATATTTAACATCTTACTATGTACTTTTCTATATCGCCTGATAATATCATGATACGTAAAATTCGAAGTGTAACAACACCTATCGATATTATCACTAATTCCGCAACTTTAAACCATAACCCTCATCTGGAACAATGATATCAAAATCCCTGACACTCCATTCAGCAACCTGGTTTTCAGCCATGTAAATCTCGGTTCCTACATTAACAGATGACCAATATCTCTCTGCCGGTGGACTACCTGGATCCTGCATGCATTCACTTTATCAGCACAACCTTAACCTCTTGATCTTGATGCAGACACTACAAAAAACGCTGGATTTGTAACGGACCTGGTAAAAGTAAAGTGCTTGTGAAAGTCTACCGACATCAAGCTCCCAAGTCCTCGGATCTCCAATCCAGCCTTCACCTTTCCTCGTAGGATACCCGTACTCTCCCCAGACAGGATGAGGCAAAATTTGAAGTATCTCTTGCGGTTGAGGATTGCTGTAGGGATCACAGAAGTTGTACGGCTCCTCCGGGTACTCAGCGTTTCCGGGCGAGCAATAGATATGGTATGCCTCGTATGGAAAGTTCTCCTTGTCAGTACGATGAATACGAGTACCGTTGCGTAGGGTATGGTATGGAGGGCACGACCAAAGACTTGTCGGGTTGCACCATGAGTCGATGCTAGGATTTATGATCATTTCGCTGTATCGTGTGACGTCTGTCGTCACGTCCCCGTTGCAAGGCTTGCCGTTGTTCTTCCAGCAGCTGCCGATGTCCGTTAAGTAGAACTGGCTTTTTGGACCCCCTCCTTGCTTGATGTCCAGCGTGAATCTCACTGTGAATTCTGGAGATTTTGGAATCTGTCGGGACACCAAAATGAAACATGTTGGAATTGAGACGAATGGTTCTTAACTATGGTCAGAACATTTGTCATGATTTTTATTATATATGGTTAATAATTTAACATTTCTTACTAAAACAACAATCAATAATCATTTCGGATTATGTTTTAATGAATATGAATGGATTTTCAATTTTTTTCAAACGGAGTAATCTAAAATGCTTTCTCTAAATCCTTTCTTCAAATCCAAATCCATCAATCCAAATACACCCTTAGAGAATTTATGTAAACATTCATCAAAGTTTCTACGCGATTGATGAAAAGAAATCATATATACCACTTTGAGCATCCCTCTTGTTTGATAATGATATCCACCGGAGTATCCCGCCGTGGCGTCTGATCTCAGGTACAGCATCAACCACGGATACTTGGACGACGTCTTCAAAATGTGATGAAAATTCCAGCTCCCTTTCCCAACTCCCTTCTCCCAAGTCACTCGATGATACGACGTATCGTTCTCTGTAAGAGCTTTGCTAACATCAGAATTCAAATCCCATGTTCCATAGAAACTACCCCTTAGGGTGTTCGTCCCGTTGTGTTCTTGTACGCTAGTATAGTTATGGTACATGAGTGGCATGTTCATGCAGCCTGGGCCGAAGCACGGGAAGCCAGGCTCGGGCGGGAACGGCCGGCCTTTCTTTCCGTTTTGAGGGCATACAGCGGCAAGTGTGTCCATGTTTCCACTCTTGATCATTATCATCCAAAACTGCCATGGCTTCGGGTTGTCTTGCACTTGGCATTTTCGGCCCAGATATGTCTCCTTCCAAGCTGCGTATTGGTTGGCGTCTATGGTTGTTGGTCCTTTGCTTGATGCATTTAGTATGCCAAGCTCATTGTCTTCCTCCTTTACTCTATGAACTAGCCTGACTTTTCTTGAAAAAAAATGTAACTAAGAAGCAAAATAGGTGTAGAAACCAAAAAAGAGTAACGCAGCCCCCTCAACTTGTCAAAAAAGAAGAGAAAAAAGGTGATGTGACCCCTTACGTTTGGGGGCAGTGAGCTTTATTTTTTAAAATTCAGGGGTTGCATGCCCTTTTTTTTTATTCAGATTTTAGTGGGATTTTTTTATTATATTAGTATTTCACGGAGGAAGGGTAAAATACAATTAACACACTCTAAGATTCATACATATTTCTAAAGTAATTCCACAACTACAAAAGAGTAAGTTTGTCTTGTATAATAGTTTTAAATTTCAGAAGTCATAAATGCACGTAAAGCACCTATGTGTAGGAAATGGTGTTACTTTAGACTCTATTTGAATGGATAGATTTGAATTTGAGGGAAGGCTTTCGAGTAAAAATTTCAAACGACTTCATGTTAAATGGATTTTAAAATCTAAGTGAGATGTAATCAATGCAAAAGAGGGTAGTAAAGAACTCACTGGGATTTGTAGAATTGATGATGATGTCAAAGCAATCAGCCTTCCTTGGACTTCCCATATTTGGAGCTTCTTCACCAACCTCATTGCACTGATTCCAGGCCTCAATAGCCACTCTCAGACCATCCCTTCTCATGCCTGGATCGCCCACGGCCGACATCGTCCCCCGTTGCCCCGCAGAATCCACACATTCAAGTAATAAAATCGACACTAGAGCTATGCCAAGTAGTTGTAATTGCTGCAGCAACATTATGCAGAGTATGGATGTGTCTTTTCAGATAGCTAATATGTATGTATGTATATATATGATTAATGTAGCTCTTGATCAGATAATAATGTCTTCAAGTTAATACAGCTGCACAACGTTATTGTAGTTGAGGGTTAACATGTTGTCCCGCAAGAAAAGGATATATAGTGTTTGGTGAGAAACTTGTGGCATTTGCCTTCGCCTTTGGCTTTCTTTTTCTTTCTACTTGATCGCACACTTTGATCTAATTGGCAGAAACTTTCATTCGACCAAGGCTAGAAAACCTTGATAAACTTAAACGTGATGTATCATACTTGTTTTATAATTAATTTGGTTCGACCAAACATAGTTAGAACAAGATTTTCCCCTAATAGCTATGGGCTAAAAAACCCGTGGTCATGACTATTATATATATTCGCCATGGTTATATAAAATCAATTCAAAACTTAGCTTATCCATCATGACAAAAATATTTATTATGGCTAACTCTTAGTCTTGGCAAATGTTTAAACTAGTCACGCTCGCAAAAATCATGATCAATGAACATTGGGTAGCCGTGGTTATTAATGATTAGTTACGACAGCTATTTATTTTTAATTATGACAATCAATTACGGTTGAATGTTAAATTTCTTATAGAAATACTAAACCACGATCAAATATATCAATGCATAAATTTAAATTTTTATCACGATTCATTAATATTTGTCATGATCTAATTAGCTATGATTAAAGTATAGTTGCTATAATTTTTTGCTATGATTGATGTTTTAGTCTCGCTTGCTGAAGTAATGTATATTGACAAAGAATAACCAAGCTCGGTAATTATCCTATTTCTATTAATTATTTATAGAAGTATTATAAAGTGTCATTAGTTTCCCATATACAATTCAAATTAATTAATTCTTCACTTTGTTTTGCATTCCTTGATAAGTTTTTATTTTATTTAATTTCACTATACCAACAAAACAATCTCAAGTAATAGACTTGGAAAATAGTAATATTCAATATTTTCAAATCGATAAGAACTATTCAAGATTTATCCCCACGGGTTATTATTCTATTTCTTGTTTGTCATTATTTCTTGTCGGAAAAATCTTGGTTCGTTGTTGCTGACAAGAAAACATGAAATCTACGTAATACCATTTGCCTAAGCAATCTTCAAGTCCAGGGGGATTCGGATTTGATTTTCTATTCCAATTTATATTATATTTTTATTTTATTTAATATATATTTAAAATTTTACTTTTTCACTAGATATTTAATAGAAAATACCACGTAATTGTTAAATTTTTAGATTGATCACTTAACGACCACCTGCTACGTTAAATATCTAACGGAGATATACGAAGGGACCAAAAATATTATTTTTTTAAAGTTATAGAAACAAAAATAAGAATCCCCTAAGATAGTATAAAACATCTAATTTATATATTAAGGAATTCCAATAAATTAAGAATGCCAACACTAGCTCTCAAAATGTTCCTACCTACTCCGCACAAAATATCCTTGAAATTGACCTCTTTTTACCCATAAAAAAAAATAATAATAATAATAACTAATGACTCAAAAAAGCGTTTAAAACTTTACATCATAGAAAGTGTCACCAAAAAACCACGATTTTGGCACAAGAATGTCAAAGTCGCTGACGCTCCACTCCGCTACTTCATTACCACTAACATATATCTCAGCCCCTATATTAATAGACGGCCAATGCCTCTCCACAGGCTTAGTCCCTGGATCCTGCAAAATTCCAATCAAACATACACACTTCACACACTATCCATTCATGCACAAAATTACAAAAAATTCTTGTTCAGATCATGTCTAGTCAAATCAAACCAATTACAGAGCAAGTGTATTTATAGTTGGTCACTTCCTCTAAAATGTACACCAATCATAAGATAAGTGTATTGTATTTACCATATGATTATTTTAAATTTAATCGAATCGAGTTCGAGTTAGAATTTCCCGAAAACTACCTTGCCAAAATGTAATAACAAACACATTGCGAACCTGGTAGAAGTAAAGTGTCTGAGACAGCCTCCCGACATCAAGTTCCCAACTTCTTGCATCTCCAATCCAACCCTCGCCTTTCTTGGTCGGATACCCGAACTCTCCCCACACGGGATGCGGCAAAATCTGCAGAATCTCCTGAGCCTGCGGGTTGCTATACGGATCACACAAGTTGTAGGGCTCCTCCAGATGTTCCCCGTTGCCCGGCGAGCAGTAGACATGATAGGCATCGTAAGGGAAACGTAGCTCGTCTGTGCGATGAACACGAGTCCCGTTAGCGAACGTGTGGTAGGGAGGGCATACCCGGAGATTCTGAGGGTTGCACCATGCCTCCACGCTTGGATTTATGATCATTTCGCTGTAACGTGTGACGTCCGTCGTCACGTCGCCATCGCAAGCCTTGCCGTTGTTCTTCCAGCAGCTGCCGATGTCCATTAGGTAGAACTGCCCATTCGCCCCTCCTCCTCTCTTTATGTCCAGTGAGAATTTCACTTTGAAATTTGGTGACTTTGGAACCTTTACAACACAAGATTTTGTCAACTATTAAGAGGGTCCATAAATTTTTCAGAAAATGAACTTAATAGGATCCAAAAATAAAATATTATGACCTAATCTTAATATATAAGTTAATTCAAGTTACTTTGCTACATTGTCTTATTTTATCTAAACATTTTAACACATAACATATTATATAAGTTTCAAAAATATTATATAGAACAAATGAACTTATAAGATCTTCTAAATAAACTCTGGTACGCTCTCTTAATCATGTAAATAACTTTAACCAAAAAGAATATAGTGAATTAAATCGATCAAAACCCCTAAAATTAAGTCTAACTACGAAAAACAACATTACCCGTTGCAAAATTACAAATATGCCTAGGGAGTGTCAATGTAAGTTTTTCCCCATATGGGTAGTAAAATGCAATTATAAATCTCAAGAATGTACTTATAATTTTGTAGAATGCAAAAGTTATTTGTGTAATTAGACCTAATTGCACGAACGAATAATGTAATATACCCAAAAGAATATATATATATATATATACTTACAATCTTGGTCATCCCTCTAGTGTCATAATGGTATCCTCCAGAGAACCCTCTTGTTGCATCTGATCTAAAGTACAGCATAAGCCAAGGATACTTGGGAGATGTCTTCAACAAGTGATGAAAATTCCAACTCCCTTTCCCAACCCTTTTCTCCCAAGTCACAGAATAATACGAGGTATCGTTCATAGTTGGTGCTGTCCTAATATCAGCATCCAAATCCCATGTCCCAAAGAAACTTCCCCTCAGTGTCCTATTCCTATGATAATGTTTCACACTGGTGTAGTCATGGTAGATTCTTGGCATGTTCATGCAACCCTTCCCGAAGCATGGGAAACGAGACTCGGGCGGAAAGGGCTGCGATTTCTTGCCATCTTTGGGGCATATGGCAGCCATAGTGTCCAAGTTGCCACTCTTAAGCATGAACATCCAGAACTGCCACGGGCCGGGCTTGTCCTCGACTTGGCACTTGTAGCCTAAGTATCTCTCCTTCCATGCTGCGTATTCATTCACGTCTATGTTCTTCAACCCCTGCTTTGTGGCATTTGCTATTCCTAGCCTGTTCCGCTTCTCATTCACCCTGTGCACTAACTTAGCTGCAAAAGTTTTGGCAGAAGTTATGCAAATGTTTCAAGGTTAATCAGATCATCAAGTTTAGGCGAACTTGAACTAATTAACGACCAGATAAATATAATACATCTATAGTGTGTGATTAACACTTAGGTGTACAAAAAACAACAAATAAAACTATCTATTATGTCTAATTAGATTGTTTGAATTGAATGTCTCGACTCATTCAACCTAAACAGTAATTAGTATCAAATTTTTAAATTAAAAATAAGCCTCCATAATGCAAGATAAACACTTACTGGATGTATTGAACTACTTGTACAACCTAAATAAAAAGTAAACGGGACATTAACGGGCAAGTTCTAAATATTAATCAAATCCTACATTAACTTCTAGTCAATGAAAAATCTTCTATATATATTTTAGTATGCCATGCATCTTTACTCTTAAATCACAATCTAATTTTGTCAAACACATGACATTGATGTAACACCAAAGCGCAACAAATCCCAGTCGCGCACTGTTGTTAATTTGCTAGTAACATATACACATAGATCGCAAGAAGAAGAAGGAGAAGAGACACATACTGTATGACTTAGAATTATGGACAACGTCGAAGCAATCAGCATGCCTCGGACTGCCCATGTCGGGAGCTTCTTGATGAACCTCATTGCACTGATTCCAGGCCTCAATCGCCACTCTGAGAGAGTCCCTTCTCATCCCAGGATCCCCAACTGCCGACACATACTCTTCGCAGCCTCCCACGAATGTCCCCACGAGCAACAAACCTATCAACATGTTTGCAAAAACCCACATCGCCATCGTCGACGTTCTCGACCTCCTCATCTTTACTCCAGAAACGGATCACTCAAAAAAGACAACCTCTAGATACGTAGTGGGATTATGTCGTATATGCGAACATGACATCAAAGCTTGATATTGTGCGTATATATAGTGTTTGAGGGTTTTGACGATAATGTCCAAAGTTGATGGGTAAGATGAATGTGTTTTTATCTGGGAAATTCTAGCTCGGATCTGATTCGTTTGGACCAACTTATCGTGTGATTGGTATACAGTTAGAAAAAAGTGACCAATCATATAGTAAATATATAAGGAATATGTGTTTGAGACAAATCTGGATTCTATGAAATTAAGGTGGAACAGTCTACTTTGCACTTAATTCCCTGCCCAAAGAAACCCGGTCTCCATATATAGAGTTGAAACACTCTTTTTGAGTTGTGGTAAAACTCTACAACAAAATATAATATTATTCGCCAAATACCAAATGATAATAATAAATCAAAATATGATTTTTCATTATAGCCAATTATCATGCTTAAAAGTAAAAAATCATGGCAGATATTAATTGTATGTAAAGTAGTCACTAATAATTAAAGACAATAAATTATTCTTACTGTATATATGTCACTAATTATTTTTTTATTGCTGATAACTTTATGGACAATTTTTTTTCACTTATTTTTACTCATACTAATTTTCACAAACTAATTATGGCTAATAAAGTTATAAAAATTCATTATATTGACAATAATTTTTTTGTAGCTAAATATGTTTAATTATAAATGACAATCTTAAAATTATTGCTAATTTTCTCTAAAATATTTATTACTTGGATCGGCCATATGTCTATAGGGATTGAATTTGCTCTTGAGAAATCGTTTGTGTCTATCCTAGTTTTTAGTGTGGCATTTAATTTAAAATTGGCGGATTTTAATTAGTTTTGGTAGTTATTTTAGTCTTCTAGTAAATAAGAAGATTAATTGTGACTAGGGAACTTGACCAAATGAAATTACAATTAATTCGAGGGTGTAAAATTTTAATCAAAACGCAACACAATTAATTCGAGGGTATAAAATTGAGAATTTTGAAAATTTGTGATGAAAAAAGTTCTCATCAATCCGCAAAAATTAATAACTTGATGAATTATGCTCTTGTAAGTTTTAAATGAAGAAAAAGCCTTTCGGGTCTCGTTTTCTTTATTAAAAATTATTAACTATTTATAAAAGTGTTGGTTTCATCTGAACTTCTGTATTTTAAAATAAATTTTTTTATAAAAATGATACATAATTATATTAATATTTGAACATATCAAGTAGTATTTGAACTCAACCAATATACCAATATAACAGGGAACGTTGAAACGAATTATAATAAACTTATGCAAAATAAGATAAATACTCATACATTCGAACTCGTAATGTTGAATTTGTTCATTAAAGCTTCATTTCAACCGCTATAATAATATATCAATGTTCAATTAATCTAAGTAAATAGTAGCAATCTTGTAAATAATAAACTCCTACAAGAAAGTACTTGTAATATTTCAAAATAAAACTTTTAGAATCTTATAAACTCCTACAAGAAAGTAAATTCAACTTTTTTTTCTCTTCATAGATGTAACAATAACACCATCAATATTTGTTCGTATTATCACTTTTACCCTTAATATAATTGACGTTTGTTTTCCTCTAAGCAAAAACCATCTATTTGAGTGATTCGAAATTATAATAGTTTGATAGTATTTTTGGTGATTATCATCTTAGTGTAAAAAGCTTATTACACCAAATATTCTAACATATTATACACTGACATCTTATTCACCTAAATATTATAAAAACTTGTTCTTGAAGTAAAATTCGATATTTTTAACTTTTCAAACATCTTATAAGATATATAAAGCTATAAAATATTTCAAGTAAACTTATCCAAACAACACCTTGGAAATGAAAAAACTTAATAGTGTCTTAATAAGTTGAATAAATACTACAATTGTGCGTGCTTATGAGATGTATCTCTACTTACTCCATCCAACCGAATAAAGATAATGTTTGGTTACAATAATAATTTTCTTATCCAAAAAAAAAAAATCAAACACATTTTTATGATCAAAAGAAAAATATATCACATGATCTATAATTATTATATTTTTTCTAATTAATGATTATTATTATAGTTTTATTTCACAACTAATCACATACTTGAAAGAAAATCTATCTCAACCAAACTCATGTCTATCTTATTATTTCTCAAAGAAAAAATGAAATGAGATAAAATGACAAGCATTTCATTGTCAATTCTTCCTCTTTGGAGCTCAAGTGAAGAAAGAAACAGAACATTAGTGACTGTGAATTTAGACAAAAAAAAATTGACAACTTCCCTAACCAGAGTCAAACTACTGCTATAAACTACTGAAATGATGGGAAACTTTATCCCTTTTCCAATACTCCTGCAAATCTATTCATCAAAAACAAAGAAACTTTGAACACAGACAACAAATTTCTGCTATTTCTTGGTCTCATCTCTTGCCACAATCTTGAACTTCCCTGTTTGCTCTTGCTGCAGAAACCAATATCCCAAAGCAAAAATCAGAACAAATGAAAATCCCATCAACAAGAACCAAAGATGAAAACAAACTAACTAGAAATCACTAGCAATCACCATTAATTAGTTAAATTTACCTTCTTCCAAAGATCAGTATGAGCTCTGCAGAAAGCAGCAACAACAGCCCCCTTGTTCTTGCCTTCTCTGTAATCAATGCAGAGCTCCTCTTTCAACCCACAACTCACATGGAATGATAATGGGCACTTGGGCTCAGAGCAATCAATCACACATCCCTTCTTGGATTTACAAACATAGCACTTTTGATCCCACCTCCTCTTCAACACCTTACTGCAATCAATGCCTTCTCTTCCGGCCGAGTCGACGAAGAACACTTCCGGCACGTATATTGCACACACCAAATGCGCCCACCTGCCGTCGGTTGTGGGCTTCAACGCCCCGCCGGAGACAGGGCAGAGGCAGCAGGAGAACTGCGCCTTTGAAGCAGAATTTGTCAATGATTTTGATTCCAAGCACTGGGCACAGAACCAGTCGCCTTCTGGAATACCCTTTGTGAAGGGATGGCCGTAGCATGTGGTGTGCACCATTAGATCGCAGCCATCGCATAGCACGATGGGATCAGTGGGATCCCCGTCGGTGCTCTCGCATACGGCGCAGACGATTCCGTCGTCGTCTTCATTGACGCCGTTTTCTTTTGTTTCTGTGTCTTCTTCTGCAGATTTTTCCGCTCCGTCGTTGATTTCATCTTCTTGGATGTGGGCTTCTGGTGATTTCTCCAGCTCTTTTGGCCGGATTTCGGTATCGATGGGTGGTTCGTACTCGAGGTTGAGGTCGAATGGGTGAATAGCCCAGATCCTCTTCTTGGCCGGCAGACAGAAAGTAGTGGAGATTGGAGGAAGCGGCGGCGGCGAATCTCGGCACTCTTTACGTTTTTTGGCTGGAAGGCATAAAGGGGTCGTACTATTTTCTACAGATTCTGGATTTTTCATGGAGGGTTTGTGGTCTTGATTTTGTTCTTGTTGTTGTTGTATGAGCCTGAATCTTTTGAGAGGAGGCAGGCCATGAAATTTGCTATCCATTTCTGCAAGCAAGGGAAGAAGGGAAGGAGAAAGCTCAGGCGAAAATCGGCTGTAGAATTTTTGGTTTGGGCGACATGAAAATCTGGTGATGAATGGTAAAATATTGTGGGAAATTTTGAAGGTGGCGGGAACATGGGAATTGGTGGTGGGGCGGAGGAAGGGGTTCTCCGAATTGTTGAAATGTTTGAAAATTTTGGCGGCGGCGGGCGGCGGCGGAGGTTTCACTTGCCAATTGAATTTTTTGATTATTCGTTTGCGAGGGACAATCCTATATTTGAATTCCATTTAAATGATGTACTGTAAGTTAGTTGCCAAAAACAAAAATTATTATTTATACTCTTTTATAGTTTTCTTTTTTAAGATTCAATTTATTATATCATTCAATACATTATAAATTAAATATTAATTAAATATATTGATATTTTTAAAACAACGAATATATTAGAGAAATAAAAAAAAAAAAGAAAAAACTACTATAAAAATGAATTATATACCCACGTTCGTGCATTCTAACTCACTCTTTTTGTTCAATTTTATCACTCAAAGCAATATATCATTAGCTATTCCTTTATAACTGAAAGAAGTGATTTTGGTATCTTACATGTTATTTTTTATTTTATTTTTATTTTAAAATTAATTAGTTTACATTGTTTTTTAGCTGCCATGTTGGGTTAATTACTCCTCACTTATTCATTCTATTTTATTTTTAAACTTTTTTTACTATTTTAATATAGATATTATATATATTGTATTTACATACAAAGTGTATTTCCAACTAGTTATTAATAATTAATAATAGGGTAAATGGCGACGAGGTTCCCTAAATTTGCAATAATTATGAATATTCACTCATTATTTGAAAATTTACCAATATTTCCTGATGTGTTGATGAAATAACCTACAAATTATGATAACATAAACTTAAAATTAATAACAATAAACAACTATATCAAATATATATATATATCTCTTTACAGTAAAAAAATCAAAAAGTAAAATAGACATGGATAGGATCAATTGAAATTAATGAGATGAAACATTTGTGATTAACTTTAACGGCTGAGATCCCTTTAAAAAAAATTAGAAAAAAATGAGAAAGAGAGAAGAAAAGAAATATTTGCTTTATATTTTACTTTGTATGAATTACACATTTAATAAGGTGAAAATTCCAAAAGAAATCAATTTACTATAAACAAACAAGGGTTTAATATAAATATTTTTTTTGTATGAAATATACCATAAGCAATAGATGAAGATGAGGTCATGAAGCTTTTTCTGCCCCATACTAAAGAGATTTAAAGCCACATCTATTTGTTGCAGTGAAAATTTTGCACCACCCCAGCGGATAAGAAATCCATGGAAGAATCAGCCTCTTCTACTGCTCTACAGCACCAGCTTTTTCTATGTCCAGTTTCAGTAAGTATCCAGATATTGAACACCGGACCGGACGATCCTAATTCCAGTGCTAACTACCTTCATGAAGGCAAGCAAGCGAATTCGACTAACATAAGAAGTCTGACCAACGTAATAGCAGAAGCTCTCGTCAGGACCTGAAAATACAGTAAGCAGCATCATTTAGATGTCGAGCACTGAAGATAGAAAAAGCATTCGTTAGGTACCGGTTAGGCTGGAAACAAATTGAAGAAGACTAATGGTGGAAGGAATTTTATGGAGGATTTGAAAGACACTCAGAATGCAAAAATATGGTATTCTTCAGTTCAGATAGCTGCCAAATGTCACAAGTCCACGATACAAATGGAAACGGCAAAATCCAACTAAATAAGTTCTGCGACAGTGGCAGTTTAAAAGGATGATCAGTGGAGAACAAACAAACTTCAGCACATTGACAAAATGCTAAATATGTCGACAACAAATACTTGTCAACTCAACTTCAAAGAAACTTGGTACTACGTTGAGATTTTCAGGGAGTTCGTTGTTATAGAATGTTAAA
Organism: Sesamum alatum; assembly: GCA_034509735.1. NCBI lineage: Eukaryota > Viridiplantae > Streptophyta > Magnoliopsida > Lamiales > Pedaliaceae > Sesamum > Sesamum alatum. Next base: position 1,434,360 of record JACGWO010000008.1, on the reverse strand, counting down.
AGACAATCAAAGCCATCATGAACTACCTGAGTGAAGTAAGTAAAACAACCATCCTAGCATGAAACTGTCTATCTGGGTCCTTGAGCTCGCTGTGTATCATAAGAACCCCAAGCACCAGGTCCAGGTGCATACTGAGGATAACCTTCTCCACCAGCAGGTGCCTGAAACAGGATATTGCTTAGAATTTGATTGAAGATGTAACAAGAATGGAAAAACAGCACCGTGTTGTCTTTGAGCGCATTTTGCTGTCACAAGATGTGCTGTAAGACAAAAGCATAAACATATTTAAGAAGTTACCTGATGCATTGAGTTTGCCGGCGGCATGCCATAAGCAACGGAATAGGGGTTGCCAGGATACCCTGGTTCAGGATTGCCATAATTAGCATTATAATTAACCCCTGCAGAGATAGAACTCAAAGTAAGACGACTTTTATAGTCTGAACTATTAAATCAACTGAATGAGGCAAAATGGATGCACCACTACATTCCAAAAGCAAAAACACAAAAAGAGAGTTCAGAGACTGCAAACATAGGCCATGCTGTGTTTGATCTCAAAATGATCCACATAATTAGAATCAGTTGAGAAGCAAAGCATATTTCACCCTTCAAAAAGATCTAAGAAGCTTCAAAGAATTCTAATGTCACAGCACAGAAACAGATCATTTAAAAGGATGAAAACTATCATCGAGGCAAAGTTCAAACGCCAATGAGAACAGACGCCAAAACGCAAATATGCATCAGTCCGCAAATTAGCATGGCTTAAGTTACCTTCTTTCTGAAGACATCTCCTCCATAGTTTCTTAAACTATGATTATACATCCCAATGGCAGAGTGAATGATTTTTTATGGCAAAACTTAGTTCGTAAAGTTTTATGTGTATGGAATTCAAATAAATTTGGCATCATCAATTGAAGCCCACAGATTAACTATCAAACAAAAATGTGTCAAATCATGAAACTTTATTAAGTAGTCCTAACAACTAGATCACAGTAAGAAACAAAAAGATGACTTTAAAAAGTATTGCTTGGTTGTTTTATATTTATGGTAACTCAGACAGCTTGACAAGCCTAATAAGTATGAAGATATATAATAGAATGTGTGCATGCGTAGCTTTGCTTAATCTGATTATAATAGTGCTATATCTTATTGCAAAAAAAAGTCAGAACTCTATACGTGCAAGACTGCAGTGTGTTCCAGGTGCTGAAAGGCTGAAACATGATTGCAATAATGCATTTCAGGAGTATATATACTCTTAAATGGCCCTATCCTCAAAGAAGTTCATATTCTTTAAAAATTTCCATAATTTCCTCCACAATGCACTTTTTTTCATGATAAAAGAACAGAGTCGACATGAATAGACAAAAAGAAGCTCGCCCTCAAGCTTATAATTGCACCTCAAAATATCCAAAGTAACTATACCTTGATTCCCAACAGCAGCAGCAGCAGCATGGGCTCTTTTTTCTGCATTAGCCAATTCGGCTCGAAGTTTTTCCATCTCCCGGGCCATTGTGATTAATTTATTCTCCATCACCTTACCATGGTCAAAGCTTTCAGAGAAGCCCTTCTTCTCATGCTCAACAGCAGCCCTGGATAAGATAATGAATTCACTACTAACACAAATAGAAGAGAAAGACACCACAAGTTAAATGAGCCATACCTAGCTCGCTCCAGCTCGTGTCTCAAACCTTCAATTTCAGCCTTAATTGTTGGAACTTGTTGCACATCTGAGGTAACTCTACCCAAATCTTGAGTCATCATTTGGACCTGTGTGGTAAGATCTTCCCTAGCAGCAGTTAACTCCTTAATATCCATATGCACCTGCATAAGCTCAGACCTCATAGCATTAAGAGCATGAAGTTCATTTTCCATTTTAACAGACTTCTCATAAAGTTCCCTCGTTTCTGACTCCTTCTCTGCATGCAATGTACGTGCATACTTGTCTGCTCGCTGAAGTTCGTACTGGGCAACTTCCAATTCCTGTCTAAGTGCCACATGAGTTGCAGCCAACCTCTGGTTATCAACTAGCAGAGCCTGGATATCATCGTGTTGAGCTGCCAACCTTTCCTCTATGATCACAGGGTGTGGAGGGAGCGTTCGGGGGCCTGACAAACTATAATGGGCTTCCCTCATTTCATCATGTAATGCAGGATGTGGCACTCCCCGAAGGCCTCTAGCAAAGGGTGGTTCGTGGATGGGAGGTTGGGGCAGCCCACCATGTGGACCACCTTTAGGAGGAATTGGAGGCCCTCGATTTCTTGTTGACATTCAGGTGATATACTTGGTTTTATTGATCCTTTTGACTAAGTGAAACAAGAATCCTACACAAAGCAGAAAGAGCCAGCTGAAGTGAATCAGTTTCAGATTTATTCCTACAAACTCTCCAAGTGAATACAAATGTCTAGGGGTCAATGTAGATCACAGAAGGGAAAAAGGCACATTATCCATATAAGATATAAAAACTTGAAATCATAAAAATACACAGCAATTAAATAATTGAAACAATCCAATAAAGCTGATCAAGAACCCGAACGAAATGAAGAAAAATGAAACCTGAAGAGATTATCACTGGAAAAACCTAAATTTCTCCACCTTATATCCTTGTTCAAATCGTGAAACCAAATAACAAGAAAACCCAACATCAGTACAGTACCAATTCAAGTCAGGTACTAGAAGAAAGACCACGAATTCCAGTAAAAGAATCCCCAAAAGCACACCATTAATGTTCAACCATTACAAAAAATAATAATAAGAGAAAACTATAGCTTGATAACCGAGACAGGCAGAGGATACAATGATTCTAGCACAACACAGTGCTACGTCAACATAAGCAGGATGAACACGAAATATTGTAACCGAACAACTACAATGGTATTTTGAACAGGAGAAAAGGATCAAACCACTTACAAGTCTTAAGCAGGTCAAGGAATTCGAGGAGCGGGCGACGATTCCCCTCTATTGTGCAAAAATCAAAATCCCTAAACCCTAATTCCAGAATCAAGATTATGCTACCGTTAATAGGCTCTGAGCTGAGTGGTTTTGTGTCTCTCTTACTCTCTGCAATATTGACGTTGTTGGGATGATGTTGAATTGAATCATTTAGGGCTTCATATTCCTACATTATTTAGGGCCTTTTTATTTTGTGTATTTCATAAATGAATAATTCATAAATATATGATATTATTTATTTAGGTAGTAATTATTTTTTGTGCATGAAATAAATACATAATGTTAGTAATAACAAATCTTATATCTGTGCTTTTTTATTGAAATGTAGATATAATAAATAATATATGTAGATATAAAATGTTGAATCGATATTATGAGTATTTTATGAGCTATGTATACTCTTTTATAATTGAAAAATACTCTTTTGGTGTCTCAAATTTTTTTATCAATTTTTTTTTTATCTATACTAATATAAAAAAGAAAGTTATCTACACTCACAAATAATGGTTAGTGACACCGTGGCATCAATTTTTTAAATATAACAAATATACCCTAATTAGATAGCTTTAAAAATTAATTATAATTATTTACAAAAATGATTCTATGTCATTTTAACACCACTACACTAATTCTTTTGTTGTATCAATAATAATTTAAGTCGGTATTCTTTTATTTCTTTTTTTTTTAAATGTGATTTGTTGGTTTATATATTTTATTTTTATTTATAATATATTTTCAAATGTGAAAGATTATTTTTTATATGCACGCATGAACGACGTGCTACGAGGACTTGTATAAAAGGGAAAAGCCATTTTTAATCTGGCAGTTTGTGGTACCACTGCACCGAACTTTTTGTTTTGTCAAAAATACCCTTTAACTTGATTTTCTTTTATTTTCTTTCTTTCTTTTTTCAAGTTTTTTTTTTATCTCTCGTTCTTCTTTTTCTATTTTTAAAATTCTTTCATCAACCTTTAATCTCTGTTTTGCACTTTTTTTTGGTGCCGTTTCTTTTCTGATAACTTCTTATTTTTTTTAAATATTTTCTATTACCTAATTAAATTGAAAATAATAATTAATTTTAAATTAATTATACACACACGCATTTGTTTGCATCTCACGCGCTGGTCCCTATTAATTATTTGTAAATTTTCCTTTTCCATAATTTATTTATATTCTTTTTTCCATTCAGCCATATTTCATCTTATTTCAATATGTTCAATTTAGCTCTCATCAAGTACTAACAACCGAAATATACTTGATGCATGTGCACACTATAAATTTTTTATGATTTTGGTTAATTAAATGACGATAATAAAAATAAGATGAATAATTGATCAAAATCGATAAAGTGATCAATTTATGATAGAAGTATGGGGAAAAAATGTCACTATACATATAAAACTATCAAAATAGAACATTTAACCGGACAAGTAAATAGAAATTTTTGAGAATACTCTATAAACTTATTAATATTATTTTTAAAACCTTTACTAGGGAATATTTTAAATTAAAAAATAAAAATAGGGTTAAGTACACTTTACACCCTAAACTATGGTTGGTGTCGTATATACATTCCTAACAATGATACATAATCAAATGACCCTTGTTGTTAGCGTCCATTCGTCAAAAATATTAAATTTGATAAAAAAAATAAAAAAATAAAAAAAAGATGCCAATTGTGTCCCTTACACATAGCAAAATTGTTGAGTCATTCGCCATGTCATTGTCGACGTCAAAGCTCAATTGTTACAATTTTGACATTATGTGTTAGAGAAATAAACCTATCAGTTAAAAGCTTTAATTATTAATTATTTGCTGAGCATATTTACTTCATTATTTGTAGACTGTTAATAAATAATTAGTTTATTATTAATTATGTTTACTATTTTGTGTAATTATGGATTTTAGATGGATTGAATTTTTTATTGCAAGTTATTTTACACTTATTTTATTTAACTTACACACTATGTGTATAAATTTTTTTTAAAAATAAAATTTATGAAATTATTTATATGCACGTAATATATATTAAATGAAATATATAAAATATAAGAGAATTTGAAATAAAAAATTTAATCCGACCACTTGATGGAGGATGGTGGGAAGATTTGGAAGGGCGTGTTTGGTGGGCAGTGAGATTGTCTTATCCACTATGATAATTAATTGCCCATAAAATCGTCTCAATCTTTCTTTGTTTATTGCTTTTGGATAGATTGCATTTTGACCCCCAAACTATGTACTAACCAACATTTTGTCCTATTCAATTATTGAAAAGGCATTTTGTCCCTTCTCCTCATTCAACAATTTGAGAGAATAATCGAAAAACTCGTCTCCAGTTCTTAAAGAATTTGATGTTGAAAAACAGTAGTTAACACCAATTATTCCTTACATGAGTGGTGGAGTTAAGGTCTCATGATCATGAGGTCATAAGTTTGAACCTACGATATAGGTGCGAAATCTATTTTTATAGTAGTGTGTACATTATTTCTCGATTTGCTTTGAAGTTGTTGATGTAGATTCAATTATTATTGTAATGCGTACTGAACATCATAATAGTCTGTTGATTTGATTGCTTTAATAATATCATTGTATTTTTTTAAAAACAAAGTAATTAATGATTTTGTTCTCTTCTGTTTCTCGGTAATAAGGTAGAAAACAAAAAACTACAATAGAAAACCATAACCCGAAAAAATAAAATAAAATAAAATAAAATTCATAATTAAACAATTACTACTAATATTTTTATTAAAAAATGAAAATATCCGAAATTTCCTACTAATTTTATTTGTATATTCCACCTACCTTCCAAAACATCATATTTAAAAAAAAAACAATATAAATTATTATCGACACAACAAAAAAATAGTGTAACGGTGTCACAAACTCTTATTTGTGAGTGAAAATATTATGCTTTTTATACCTTAAATATGTATGAATAAAAAAAATTTGATAGTACATTAACTTCAACGAATGGTGGAAAATAAGTATAATTGAGGGTATTCTAATTTAAACGCATTTTGCCTACCAACGAAAGTTACTGTAAGCCGCTCCTACTTAATTAATAATATAGATTATTATTATTATTAGAAAAAATTATAGTTACCTCCCATAAGGTTTGACATACAAATACTCTCTTATTGTTTGAAAAATTACAAATACCCCAATGAGGTTTGTAACCATCTAAGAAATAACTCATTTCCATTATTTTTTATGAATGAACTGACCAAAATGCTCTTATGAACTGAATTATTTTTTATTTAATTCTTAAAAAAAATTTGAACTACAATGCGCCAGAAGAAGTTTGTTAAGTTTTTTACGTAGAAGAGCAATAATGCAATGTACCTCAGCTGATTTTTCTATAATTTTAATAAAATATTCAAGGGTAAAATTGTCAATTTTAAGCCTCCGATTAAAAATTACAAAATTCAATGGGTATTTGTAATTATGTTTGTAATTATGCCAAATCTCATAAGAAGTAGCTGCAATCTACCTTATTATTATTATTATTATTATTATTATTATTATTCCTGGGAAAATGTGATCAGAAAGCATAGAGAGAAGTGAAAATTGCATGGACGGTGTGTGTGTGTGTATAGATACAGAGAGGGATTGCGTGAGTGTATGTATAGGGGAGACGTTGGTTGACGCTCCTTGATTCTCGCTGCTCAGTCGCCTCTCCTTGTCTTGCTTCTTCCCTTCTTCTTTCTCACTTCTTTTCTTTTCTCTTCTCCGTCGAGGGAATTCTCTCCCCATTTATTTGCTTATTGGAGGATCCTGATCCAAATTATCGCAAGAATAGGTGAAAACGTGAGTTTCCAGAGCATCCCATTTGTTTTATTCTTCATTACAGCATGGAATTTGGTTTAATTGTGTTGGATCTGTTTGGGTGGTTTGCGTTTAGATGTTGCTAAGTTTAAAGTTCAAGAATTGCATGCGATCATTCATCCCAGAGGTTTGAATTTGTGGATTTGTAAGTGGATCTGCAAATTTTAGCATGTTGATGTCTGTTGTTTCTGAATGCTGTTTTAATTGATGTTTGGTATTTGATTTGGATTAATGATTTGTGGAGCAAATTCATAATCTCTAAGTTATTTTCATTCTCTGGTTAGTTCTTTAATGATGGACCATTTTCATTTAATGATGCGTTTAAGGATTAGGAGATTAATTGTGTCTTTCTGTTACATTCTAATCTGCTGTTGAAACAATGGTACCTATGCATTAACTGTGAGCTATGACTCTTTTCTGCTGATTCTTATTTAATGTCATGATGCTATGATTATCACTTAGGTAACTTGATTTAGGATAAATGTTTTTAAATGATTAATATATTCTGTAGGAGTAGTTTGATTCTGTCATACATTGTCTGGGGATCTATTATCTTGTTCGGTGCATCGGTTGTTAGATTTGATCGTCTCTTTTCGTTTGCAGATATTAAACCAAAATGACGACGTACACGCCCAAGAATATCCTCATTACTGGGGCTGCTGGATTTATTGCTTCTCATGTTGCAAACAGGCTTATCAGAAACTACCCGAACTATAAGATTGTTGTGCTCGACAAACTTGATTATTGTTCCAATCTTAAGAACCTCATTCCTTCTAAATCTTCGCCTAACTTCAAGTTTGTCAAGGGAGACATTGACAGTGCCGACCTTGTCAACTACCTTCTCATTACTGAGAATATTGATACTATAATGCACTTTGCAGCACAGACCCACGTTGACAATTCTTTTGGTAACAGTTTCGAGTTTACCAAGAACAACATCTACGGTACCCATGTACTTTTGGAGGCATGCAAAGTTACTGGGCAGATTAGAAGGTTTATCCATGTTAGCACGGATGAGGTCTACGGAGAGACAGACGAGGATGCTGTAGTAGGAAATCACGAGGCCTCACAACTCCTGCCCACAAATCCTTACTCAGCAACAAAAGCTGGGGCAGAAATGCTTGTTATGGCTTATGCTAGATCCTATGGGTTGCCTGTAATTACCACCCGAGGAAACAATGTTTATGGTCCCAATCAGTTCCCTGAAAAGTTAATTCCCAAGTTCATCCTTTTAGCAATGCAAGGGAAAATTCTACCAATTCATGGTGATGGTGCCAACGTGCGAAGTTACCTTTACTGTGAGGATGTTGCTGAGGCCTTTGAGGTTATTCTTCACAAGGGAGAAGTAGGACATGTTTACAACATTGGGACAAAGAGGGAAAGGAGAGTTATTGATGTTGCCAAAGACATATGCAAACTGTTCAACATGGATCCTGAATCGAGCATTCAGTTTGTGGAGAACAGACCATTTAATGATCAGAGGTATTTCCTTGATGACGAAAAGCTGAAGAATTTGGGCTGGTCTGAAAGGACCATATGGGAAGAGGGGCTGAAAAAGACCATAGAGTGGTATACCAATAATCCTAACTGGTGGGGCGATGTATCTGGTGCATTGCTTCCTCATCCTAGAATGTTGATGATGCCTGGTGGGATCGAGAGGCATTTTGATGGAGCCGAGAACTATGAATCTCGTAAATCCGACTACACTGGAAATTCTAACCAGTCCAAAATGTTGGTACCGCCTTCCAGAAGCAGCCCCTCGCCACAAAAACCAGCCTTCAAGTTCTTGATTTATGGTAGGACTGGGTGGATTGGTGGTTTGCTTGGAAAATTGTGTGAGAAGCAGGGGATTACCTATGAATATGGAAGGGGTCGTCTTGAGGATCGCTCACAGCTTGCAGCAGACATCCTTGCTATTAAGCCAACACATGTTTTTAATGCAGCTGGTGTAACTGGTAGACCCAATGTTGATTGGTGTGAGAGTCACAAGACTGAAACGATTCGTACCAATGTTGCCGGTACACTGAACTTGGCGGATGTATGCAGAGAGCACGGGCTCCTCATGATGAACTTTGCCACCGGGTGCATATTTGAATATGATGCTGCACACCCTGAAGGTTCTGGCATTGGTTTTAAGGAGGAAGACAAGCCCAATTTCACTGGATCGTTCTACTCTAAGACCAAAGCCATGGTAATATTCCCTCCTCCGTCCCGAAAACTACTTTATACTCTTCATGGATGACCTTTTGTCTCTACCAAATTTGATGTGTCAACAATTATACCTCATATATTCCTATTAATGTTTCTGATGTGCTCTGGATCAGGTGGAAGAGCTCTTGAAAGAATATGACAATGTTTGCACTCTCAGAGTTCGGATGCCAATATCGTCCGACCTGAACAACCCACGCAACTTCATCACCAAGATTTCAAGGTATAATAAGGTGGTCAACATCCCCAATAGCATGACAGTCTTGGATGAGCTTCTTCCGATTTCCATTGAGATGGCGAAGCGAAACCTCAGGGGCATATGGAACTTTACCAACCCTGGCGCCATCAGCCACAATGAGATATTGGAGATGTACAAGAAATATATCAACCCCGATTTCAAGTGGGCCAACTTCACTCTTGAAGAACAGGCAAAGGTCATAGTTGCTCCCAGAAGCAACAACGAAATGGATGCGTCTAAGTTGAAGAAAGAGTTCCCTGAGTTGCTCTCGATCAAGGAGTCGGTGATCAAGTACGTATTTGAACCCAACCGCAAGACCCCGGCTAAGTAAGTACTTTAACTTTCAGTGTCAACCCATCAGCAGCTGTTCTGCTAACGGCGTTGTAGCCTCCATCCCTCTATACGTTAGTTTTCAGTGTCAACCCATCAGCAGCTGTTCTGCTAACGGCGTTGTAGCCTCCATCCCTCTATACGTTAGTTTTCGTTCGCACCATGCTCAGCTCTAGCCCATTTTTTCAGTGTTGCTCTCTCTTGTTAACTTTTGCAATGTTATAAATATGGTATGTTTGAGGGAGATGGTTCTTGATTTACTTGAAAAAGAATCATGTGTTTAGTCTTTGAAAAGTACCTCTGTATATGTTGCTCGTGATCGTCTCTCCTGGATGTAAACATTTCCATGCTAAATGAATTATATGGATCGATTTTGTACTCCTTTATGGCTTATTGTTTCCCTTTTTCTTCTCTAAAATTCTTTGAGCCACTATGGTGTTTTGTGTTTTCAATTTTCAGTAGAACATATATATTTTCAATTTTGTATAAATTTTCGTGTAAAATGCGAATATGTATAAATTAGTTAATGAGATTGTATTTTGTATTTAACTGTGGTGTTAAATCAATATATTTTCAATAAAAATACATATATTGTTTCAAAAATTAAAAACAAGTGGGGGGGGGGGGGGGACTACATTAGAACATTATAGAGTGAAAATCTATAAGAGGTGTTGGTGCTATAATGACAAGTTTTGAGCTTAAAAGGAAGGGCTTAGGCGTACTCCATATCTTAGGTGCCAGAACTTCATGAGTTGAAGCATATCATGAACTCAATAGGACTAAGACTAGTTAGAGAAGGCTGCTTCTGCCAACTCCTTGAGAAACGCAACGACGTCATCAGAGGTGTTAAGAAGATACCGTGCATTTGTACGAGTTCGGCCAACAGCACAAGAAAAATAGTTCTCCTTTTTCAGATCAAGCACATTCCAAGAAGTGTTTTCTGATGACGACCGTTTGCTGCTACCAGAGGCACCGCCTGTTGCTTTCTTGTCTGAGTGACTCCCGTGCTGCTGACTCTTACTCGGAGGCTTTGAGCTGCTTCTTCCAGTTGGAAACTTGGGAGGTGGCCTTTTCTCGACAGAGAGCTTAATTGCATCTGTTACCTTAGTTCTTGGTAGACCGAAGGAATCAGGCGGGAGCTCTGGTTCAAAAAATGTGTACACATCCTCGTCCTATGGCAAAGATAGCAAGGTATGATGTAAAAGAAACAAATATTAGAGGTGCATTTTTCTGTCACCAACTGGAATAGAAAACTTAAGTCCAAAATCGAAGTTTTACTTTTGCATCAAAACTTGCTAAAAGGATATGTTAGGAAGATGTGGAACAGAACAGAAAGGTAATGAAATGTATAAATGACTTGGTCAAGCTGCATATCTGAAATAAAGCCACTGACAGGACACAACTCAAATTTCATATTAGAAAGTTTACCTTTCCTAAGAAATGACCTATGCACAAGACGTAATCTATTGGTGTGGAGATGGATTTACTATGAACAATCTCTCCCAAGATACGGTCGATAGCCGCTCCCTGTACAGAGGAAGGGGAAAGAACAGAAAATCAGAAAACTTAATAATAGAATAATAGAAGATAAGGTATCTAAAAATAATAAACATTGAAATATTCAAGAAATCTGGCTACCTTTGTGACACCAACAGCTCGCACCTCAACAGACCGGCTTCCTTGGACAACATCAACTGATGAGTTAGAAATTGGACCAGTCCACAGATGCTGTAGCATGTCTCTGGCTTGCAATCTTCCAAATTCAACATCTTCAATTATAGCGACAGAGAAAAGGAGAAAAGAATAGAGATCAAACAGTCAGCAAAACATAAGGCAAGAATATCAACTTAGCAGGGACACGACACGAATGAACTAATACCTGCATACTTGTAGTTCCACACAAGTGAAGTTTCACGACGTTCAAAATGTGATCTCGGGGTTCTTTCAGTGAAATACTCAATAACATGCTGAAAATAGTTGTCGAAACCACCACATAATTTAATTTTCTGATGAGAACTATATAGTGAAGATATAAGTACAGTTTCTCATACCTTTACACTGTCAACCCAATCCATACTCAAGTGCTCTGGCATTGTCGTCATCCATTCTCCTCTTGTAGACCGTAGAAACATCCCATTTTCAGCTGCCAACCACATGTTGTATTCCCCAAAGTTCTGGAAAAACTATTATTTTAGAACATATGCTAAGCAAAGAAGAGGATTCGAAGACAGTCTGACGTACATCATCCAGGACGCTTCTGTCACTTCCACTAAGGACCACAATTGTTGTATTTGGGTCACTACAAAGCATTGTCAGAGGTCCTCTCAACTCAGGATGCAATTTAAGTTCCATTTCTTTGATCTGATCTCCCCTTCTTCCAGGAGTGTCAATATGTTCCGTTAGGGTAGCATTAAAACCCTGTATGGCAATAAATTACATTACCCTTACTGCATCATCAGATAGCCCCACACATGAACGTGGGGGAATAGGATAAGGGGATGAGCAGAGGCAAAGAGAAAGAGGGAGGAGGGGGAGGGTGGTGCACCCTCCACCCCTCTAATTATTTTGGATTTGACAATAAATTTTTACGGAAAAGCAAAATCCTCACTGCCTTACGCTTCCTCATTTTAACGACTCAAAGGTTCACAAACTTTACGACTCTCATGTCATCCCTTATTTATGAGAAGTCTATTTCATTTCCAGAATAGATGAAACTATCAAGTGAAAAGCAGTAAAGCAGCACATATCTCTTGGCATGTCCAAACAATGTCATTAAGAGTGGCCTAAACAGAGCAAGAGAAAAAAGAAAAAAGCATCTCTCAGGTACAAACATCAGCTATGTTTCAAAATAAAACACATGCCATGTATTGTTTTCCCCCTCAGTGGCAACATAATATAATTACTACCTATGGAGAATGACTAGTGAACTGTCACTATTACAGAGCAGGTTACTAATTTTCTAAAATTTGTATTTCTTTTCAGCTGCTGCACTTTGGTATTATGCCAGGCTTTAAGCCCGATCATTTCTATTGAACTTTAAGAAGTTCTAGAGATTTTCATTAAGTGAAACACAACTTTATTAACATTCATATGGAGTACTCATGTTAAATTTCTCCACAATATGATTAAAGCTTCAAGGAAAATAGATGGTAAAAAGAGAAATGACAACGAATATAGTTTTCTGCACTCTCCTTTTAAAGCTTTAATTAACAGAAACTAAGCTGCATTACCATTTTGTTCTTCTAGGCTACACCTTAAGGCCCTTAACATATCGACTTAGTTGCTATGATGTGAAATTCAAAAACTCAACAAGTAAAAAATGGAGTTTACCAGTATAAGTAGTCGATTATTAGACTGCAAGTAACGCTTGATTGCATCACTGACGGCAAGTTGAGGTGGAACTTTTCTGGTTCTTTGCTGAGCTTCAATAACAGTATCATTTAGTTCGCTGCAAGTACAAGCCGTTACTGCCTTAACACAGAGCTATCAGTATTTATAAGCACACGACTGTATCCACTATGCAATTAGATCTCCATAAGAAAACCAAGCAAAGCCATTAAAGCACTCAGGTTAATGTGCAGCTTTCTTTCATCCTAAAGTAATGCGAACAGAACATAAATTCTTATTCAGACCGATGAAATGTATGAAAACTAAAGTTTAGGTAACCTTGACAATCCCAGGAAAGTAGTTCCAATATCAACAGCAAGAAATCTAATTCTGGAACCTAACTTCACCACCGACCTGCTCTTAAACTCAACTACTGCAAGAAAGAAAAAACTAATGCAATATTTCTCTCTTCCTCACCCTTCATCAGTTAATACAGGGCTTCATGTTGATCCCTACCATACAGTTGTCCAATAAATTGTGAAAAGTATACCATTTCCTTGGAAGAATGAGATGTCTACTTTCTGAAAGACATCGGAAAAGTTTATTAAGTTTCTTACTTTATTGCCACTATAGATTTTTTAAACCTTTTTGGATAAGAGATATTTGCTCTATGCTCATTAGTAACCATGACATACATGCCAACTGGTATAATTTTAGACCAGAAATTTTCAAAGAACATGGCTGAAACTTCAGACCTTGAGACAATTCCTTGAGTTACTTTATTATGTACATAATGCCGAAAATCAGCAGGCGCATTTTAAGGCACGTTACAAACCTTACAAAGAATTCAGCCCACTGTTGAGCAGTATGAGTTGTCACATGCTCAAAGTTATGCCGATGACGTTTCTCTCTTTCTTCATGGGGCATATTCAAAGCTTGGTCTATTGCAGCAGCAACTTCTGTGATGTTCCAAGGATTTACAAGAATTGCTCCAGCACCAAGAGACTGTGCTGCTCCAGCAAACTACAGTTCACCAAATTCATTATGGCAGGGAAGTATAACCAGACACAAGACAAATGCAAAAGCTGAACAGATTAATTTAACTTATAAAAGTTTATGAAATCAATTGATAGAGAAGGTGGTCTGACCAGCAAACTTATAATTGTAATTTTTTTTGAAAAAATAAAAATCATATAATCCATTGACCAATAAATATGGAATAATAGCCTCCACCAGAAGGAATGTGATAAAGAAGTAATCTACAAGCTTTATGAAAGAACCAAGAAAAAAATGTTGTCCAGTTGCTGAGGTTGTAGGAATCAGAAAACCTGTGCACTCATTCCTTCTTGAAACAATATAAAACCTTTTCTGGCATTAAGAGAAAACATATATCTGCTACCAACATCGAGGTTGGGTGCAAATTATTAACAACAGAGAACTCAGAACAGAAAACTAATTGCAGAGTCTGATAATTACTTCGCTGAGGATGAGAACTCCTCTTTTGGAATCTTGGCATGCCACAAACTCATAGCTGACAAGATTCATTCCATCCCGCAAAGACGTCACAAGTGCTACATCTGATGAATCAAGTCAATCATCAAAAGTCACCAGATTGCTTCAGTGGCCATTTAAACCAAAAAAGTGAATATTGTATCAGATTGTAAATACAAAGATAACACATCTTGTACATAAAATTTAGTAAATAAATGGTGCAGTTTGGAAGCTTAGATTGCAGCGAATTTGGGGTGCATTTTGAGGCATGACTTTGTAAATACTAACTTAAACTATCAGTTGAGCATTTGAGCTCCTGCTTCCAAGTTGAACCATATTTACAAAATGCAGTATGAGGGTATTGTAGAAACTTCTTTGTCTTTCTTTTTTTTTAGCATCATTTTGGGAGAATCCAATATTTCAAATTAATAAAAAATAGACCCCGTTTTGCAAATTTCCTTTCAGTGTGGCTTAACAATAACCACATAACATTTTGTATCACAATTTGCTGTGATGATTTTGAATACTACATAACTTCAGACTCTGGGGGTACAGAGAGGGCCAGCTGTATAAAAGTCAATAATTAAAAGTAAAGATAGAAAATTTGAGAGAGCTATGTTACTAAATAGTAACTATGTGATGAAAAATTCTAAACCGTCCAACAGGGTTGAAAAGATCCCACAACATTTACTTTGAGGTCTTATTTCTATGAATCATTAATATAAAATTTGGTAATAGCCTATCAAGGTGTTGTGATTTTGAAAAAGGGGGGAAGGAAAACATAAGCAGAAATCGACAGTCTCTCACATATTCTCTGAAAGATTATCAATACCCAAACGACAACACTGCAGAAAAATGTGCATGTTCCCTTATTTTCTATTTTGCATTCATTTTCACTAGTCGAAGTTAAATGGAAATTACTTTTGTACTGACACAATTCCTTCTAGGTCCATTACTTCTAATATTTTCCTATATCTCGTGTTCTTAGAAGATTTTATGAAACTTCAAACCATAAGTGGAACACCATAAAATACTCACATGATTATCATCTTTTTAAGTCAAACTGTTCATGAATTGCATGATATATGTTTTATTATAAACAAACTGATAAACTGAAGAAAGAAACTTTCTTCAAGTAGCATAGCAGAGGGATAAAATACTGCTTTTTTGACACCCCCACAGAGGTGTTGCCTGGTTTAGGATCCATGTGGTGGCACTTCCAGAAAATGTAATGTCAATTAGTTTTGACAGTTGATTATTAGTCACTAGTAATACGAGAAAACAAAACTAGGTATATATATTTAACAGCTATTATTACCGGTGACAGCATACAGTGCACACAATTTATGGAAGTCAAGCGAACGATCCTGCAGAAAACAAAAGTTCACTTAAAATATCTTAACAAATATATGTGCAAAGTTCAATTTCTAGAATTCAGTTACAGCATCAAGGACCGATAGATGACAAAGCAGATGAAAGCTGAGAATTCCACTACGTGACCTAATATGCTGAGCGTGCTGAGAGGTGATGATCTTTTAGACTTCTACTATACAGTATTTAAGTTCAGAAATATCTTTTGACCATGTAAAATGTCTAGATTCTCAATGATTAGAATAGAAGTAAATGAAATTAGGCTATATGTGGACCAAAGTGTTGAACTACCTAGCTAAAATCTTGAAGAGGAACTTTCATCGGTTGAGCAAAAGATTAATGCCACATGCTAAAAGAAAATAGGAAAATATGAAGTCCTTAAGTACTAAAGACAATTCATCACCAACTTTTTGATCCCTAAATGAGACAGAAATTGAGAGAAGCCAGCAAAGTTTTGTTCAATTGTCAGATTTTCTCAGCTATAGCTAACTATCAATGTGCATATGGTACACTTTTAGGCACCCTAGAAACTGATGACTAATGAAGAATCTAACCAGATGATGAATTGGAACAGCGGTCAAAGTTCCAAATCGGCCATTGATCCGCCCAACAATTTCATGAACCTGGCTTGTAAGCTTTTGGTCTATAGAATTCAGAAAAGAGAAACTTGGTTAAATGTCAACTTGCAAGGGGAAATGCAAAGATCTGACATGAAATATGATGAAGCTACCATAGGACATACATTCAGGGACATCAGTCCTTGTCGGCACAGCAATTTGCAGCAAAACCACCTTATCACGCCAGGATGGATTTTCCTCCAGAAATTTTTCAAATGCTAGTATCTTTTGAGGGATTCCTTTTATCATATCAAGACGATCCACGCCAAGCATTACCTGTAAGGACTTGTTAAGACCTTGCACGGGAGAGGAGCAGGAGGAAAAGAGGGCGACAGAGAACAAACCTTTCTTCCAGCAAATCTTTCTTTTAATTCTTTAATGTGTTCCTGGACCTGAGGAACTTCAAGAGCACGGATGAACCTTTCTGAATCAATTCCTATAGGGAACTGCATTCAACAGATAAAGAAAAGATGATTTATGAGTAGTCTATGACACCAGTTTTTCAGAGTGTTGACATGCAACAAAATTAGAAGGAAGGAGTAAGTTCAATATCAAGATCGGGGAATATTCCACGAAAAGTCTTGTGAATGTACCGCAGCCACACGAGTTAGTCTCCCTTGATCCTCTACTCCTTCAGGAGTACCTTCCAGTCCAAGAATACGAGTACAAGCACTCACAAAATGCCTTGCATAATCATATGTGTGGAAACTGGAAATAAATTCAAGTAATGATGAGTCAGTGAGTTCCACAGGCGACAGCAGACAGACTTTCAAATTTTATGAAAATAAAGCACATAGTAGAAACCCAGCAACCCTGCTGCAAAGAAATGGCAGCTATATTTTCAAAGTTAGACATATGGACACATAGAAGAGATAACAAATGCCCCTACTCAGAAGACTGATGTAATAACATATTTAGGCAAGTCTAGAAGGGGACATTCAAGGATTGAGGTAAACAAAAGACATGATTCAATCATATGATTTTTTCTTAAAGAATCATTACGTAGTCTATTTATGGAGATATGCATTCTTATGAATTATGTAATTTAGTTGACATACAAAGCCAAATAATATAGTTTAACCCAAGCAAGCACAGAAGCCAACAAAACGCAAGTAGTCAAACATTAGTCTGAATTTCATTATAACTAATGCAATACTTCGACAAAAGTTTGCAAACTGACTAATCAATGGATATGGAAGTTGTAAGTTGAAAATTCAAATAAAGCTTTTCTTCAATAATTAACTAATTCTCATTAAATTATTGCATATGGACTTTACTTCTAATAGGCTCCGATGTGAAGAACTAAACCACATCTAAAGCAATCTCCTTGGCTGTTTGATAGGATAAGCATGACTTACTACCAGGAAGTTAGTTGATGAAGACGAGATTTTTTATTGAAATTTAACGTGATAGACAAAATGTTTTATAATGCTTGCTGCCTCCACTGAATAGGCATACAGCATACTATATAGTTAGAGAATTCAATATATTGCAGTATGGACAACTAGGTATTTGCAGTTAAAACCACACTATTACCCCACTAAATCAGCAGCTAAAACTGCACGTAGTAGCTCTGATCGAGATGGCAAAGTCCGGTGGATTTCAGAAGATGGAAAGGGAGTATGCAGAAACCATCCAACTTTCATCTTGTTGTTGTATTTCTTCAGATATTCTGGAAGGAACATTAGATGGTAGTCGTGACACCAAACAACATCACCCTCTTCATAATTTCTGTTAACAACATCAGCAAACATTTCGTTTGCCTTTTTATATGCAGTAAACTGCGACTGAAAACTCCTGGTAGTTGCAAGACGGTCTTCTTGTGGGAGTCCAAGATAGTGAAACAGAGGCCACAATATGTTGTTGCAATAGCCATTGTAATACTGATGAACGATCTCTTCGTCAAGGAAAACAGGAATGCACCTCTGGAGTGAGTAAAAAGGATAAATTTAAAAAGCATATCATGCACACAAACTCAGGGGAGAAATAAAACAATATACTTCCAGAATTAGAAAGGTCAAGTATGCACTTTGAAAACTAACGGAAAGCCCATTACTGTTTCACCTTCTCAGCAAGTGCTCTAGTAAGAGCCTTTTGCCCAACCTCATCTGGCACATTTACACCTGCCCAACCAATCCATCGTGTCTCAAACTCCTTAACACCTACATCAAGTGACACAAGGATTAGGTGATGAGCATACTTTAAAATCATAGTTCAATTCCTAAAGGGGATCACAATGAACACGTGGAGAGAATAAAAAGAAAGCACATTGAATTCTCACCCAGAAGAGCACTGACTAGACCTCCTGCACTTATCTCTAGCGACCAGGAATCCTCACCTCTCCTCACTGCAGATACAGGAAGTCTATTAGCAACCACTAGCAATCTCTGTCTGATAGGCCTACTATCAGGCCTTTCCCACCCTTCATTAAGTGCTCGTGCAGCTCCTTCCAAATACTGTTCCACATAGGAAGTTCCAGAAACATCGTGCTCAGAGATCTCAATCCCTCGGTTGCCATCATTTCCATCAATTAATGAAGGAATTCTGTTGCTTCTTCTCCGCTCCCTTTCTCTGAGGAGCCTCCCTAGTCGAGTACTGAGAACTTGTGAGTTGTCGTTATACTTGTTGCCAGGCATATGAGCAGTTCAGATAAAGACCTCCAAAATGAGCTCTAATACAGTTCAAGTATGCCTGAAAGCAATTGCCCTGCATTTTGATTAGCAAGAAATGACAAGTAAGCACTCCAGAAACTCCCTCAAGCATGATACTAAAGATAATTCGCTACTGCACAAGTGTCTTAAAGATGCGGTAATCTGCAAATACGAGTTTTGATTTTTCTTTTCTCGTATGAATGCTGATATCAATGGGCATTTTGCATATTACCAATCAAAATCAAAAGTTGAGAAGGACAGGAGGCCACCAAGGAGGAGATAAGTGATAACAAAGAAAAAGGGATCCACAGAATTGTATGAGGGGACAAAAAGGGGTCTTTCCTCGGGTCCCCAAGGTAATAATACCCAAGTATTTAGTACCCATGTCAATGCAACGAAACAAAACAACACTAACTCGAGTGGACAGACAAGTACGGTAAATGTGTATGAGAATGTCTATGTCCCAAACACAGACATGCATTTACATTCACATATGCACAGCAGATCACCAGAGAGAAACACAGCAAAAATTAAGCTTCCCTCTTCAGAGTACGGCAACTGACTAAACGCAAACACATTGCATGCAAGAAAATTAAAGTAGAGCAGTCAGGGTGAAGCCACTTGATTTTCAAGAAAATTAAACTAGAGCAGTCAGGGTGAAGCCACTTGATTTTCCAGAAGCAAAGCCGCATAGCAACCCGAAAAACCCATATCAAATAGCGATCAAGAAAGCACCAGCACTCGAAAAACAATAAAAATTTGAAAAAATAACAAAAGGCTATGCAACGAAAAGAAAAATGACGGTTCCGTCTTACCCAATTCGACACCAAAAACACTCTAAGCTCAGAACAGCGCGGAGTGAAACCCAGAAAGAAGAGAGAAAGAGGAGCAAAATAGGTGGTGGTGGTGGTTGGAAGATTCTCCGGATGGCAGAGAAATAACATAGCCAGAGAAGAAGAGCAAGCAAAGACGAATCCTCGTGTAAGCTTCACAGGGTATGTAGGGCCGGGCAGCCATGCAGATGAAACCAATGGGATTTAGCTACTTGGAATACACAATTTTCGCACACTGAAAAACTTTCTTGCTAAAAACTTCAAACATAGCTTGAAACCTGGGGATTATAAGGCTATTGCTTACGCCGGGAAGCGAGGAAAGCAGAGAAAACCGTGTTCGTGTGAAGTCATATACTATCCTCCATGGAATTAGAATTAGCAGGATTTAGGCCATCTAACTTTGATGGTTTTTAGTTACTCTAATTGATTATACACTCCATTACAAATAATCAATATTTCATAGTCCCCGTGGGAACAAATCAATAGTTTGGGTACAAGACTTTTTTTACGAGATATTTGGTGTTTAAACTTTTAGATGTGTGCGCGAGTATAAAAAAAAAATAATAAATATTATTATAATGAATTCATCAAAATAAAATACAATTATAAATAACAACGAATCTTAATTTAATTGGCGAAGTTGAAACTGATTATGGGTTCGAGTCACATCAATATATGGATAGTAGTCTACTTTAATAGTATGTGGTTGATCTAATATAGTAGTTATGGGTTATTTATACATCTTTAATATTAATAATTAATGTATATTGATTGTTGATAATTAAACCTCATAATGTAATTGTAATCGATTCATTAAAAGTAAAACAAATTCGGATGGGACTTAAAATCCAAAATTTATATTTAAAAAGTTTTGATACTTTTATTTACTGTATTTTTGGTGAAAATTATGATTAACCGAATAATTTTCGAAAAAGGTATGTGAATTTATGAAATTCTATTTAGTTCCTACTATATAAATAGTTACAATAGTTACAAAATTCAAAATTTAGGAGTTTCCTATAAATGATCTCTTTTAAATATTTTGGTCACGTATAAATAATTATACCTAAATACTTAAAATTCCCAAATTGAATGATGATTGTAATTGCTCATGCATTCATATTTTCCAACAATTTCTAAAAATAAACCCAATATATATAAATATATATACATATATAAATACATACATATATATATATATGGAAACAGAAAACAACGATGAAATTAAAAGGGTGTTTGGACGAGGTATAAACTCTCAACATTTTATAAAATATTTGATAAATTATATGAAAATTAAAATATCGAGAATTTAAGATTTTCTTTCAAGAAAATAAGGAGTTCTTATTTATTTTTAAGATTTTAACAAACTCTTTCATATAATTTATATAAAATTGTTAATACACTTCATACTTTTTAGGGTTAAATAGATTTTCAACCCTGAACTATGCATGAAGTGCATTTACCCCCCTAAAATATAAAATGTAATAAAATGACCCCTCATAATATGGACCAACTTTTTTATGACTAAAATGCCCTTATTATTTACACCCACCTAAAATATATCTGTTACAACCATTCCCCTAAAATATATTTTGAATTATTAAAAATTCATTTAAAATAAATACTACCCAAAATTTATGATTTGTATAATAGTATAGAATCCATATAAACTATACGAAATTTACGATCCATATATTTTTTACATAACTATTAAAAAATCTAAATAATTTTTGCTTGTGTTGTTATATATATATATATATATGTTTTTTTAAAAAAAAGAATAAATTATCAATACAACTTTAAATTATTACATCAAATATATATATATATACACCATAAAATATGAAATTTATAATATCTTTAATCTATAATATCTACATTTTTTTAGTAATGATATAATATATTTTAATTATACGTACATATAATTAGATAAAAGTTTATAAGTTATATAATATACTTTTTTATAAATTATATGCACTATGTATTTACAAACATTTACATATATTGAGCTTGTAAATATTTTGTATTACATAATTATAAATGGCTATATTTTTTTTAAAAAAAATAAAATTTGAGTAAAATTATAAATCACTAAAAGTAGTTTTGGGATATTTTTTTTTTAATAAAACATACTTTAGGGAGTAAAATAAAAGGTATAGGGAATAAGTGAGAAAGGTATTTTTATCTTGTCAATGCCAAATTATTTTGTCGGGGGGTTTTTTGTTCCCTTTCATACTTTAGGGGTGTAAATGAGACTATATGCATAGTTCAATGGTGCAAAGTATATTTACTCCTATTTTTTAGGAATATGTCCCTCGAACATATATACAGGGATATGTCCCACCTGATAATATAGAAATATGTCCCCCCTGACGTGATGAAGTTTATTCGCTTGATTATTGGAGTTAAGTATAATTTGACAATAATCCTATGAAACATCCATTAACTCAATACTTCATGATTAAAGATGGAATTCACCAGCCGGTCAATGCAATGGAATGGATTAAAATCTTTAGGACAAGCTTATTAACATCCCTAAAATCTACACACAATTCATTTGTAGATATCACTTTGAAATATAAAATTTTAATATTTTATAAATTTTAAAAATATTTAATAATTAAAAAAAAACTTTAAAAGTGACATCCATACATATTGACGGGATGCACGTGAACAAAAGATAAAGGCTCAATTATTTAATTTGCTTTTCCTTTTCAGCCTTCTTTTTTTTGGTGGGATGCATATTGCTCATCATCAAATCTATGTAGATCAGATACGATTTCATTTGTCTGTTTCTTTTCTGCCAAGGCTTGCAGTACACACAAATCACCAATTTACGTACCATTCAGTTTATTTAATTATGAGATAATTATATTTATAATTCTGATTTATGATCTCTTTGCATAAATCATCTCTGTCTTTTACATAATTACATAAACTATTCTTAATAGTAAAAAATTAGGAATAATTTGTGTAATGATGTGTATATATAATTCTTTAAAAAGTATATAAATAATGTTGATAATTATCTAAAGTTTAGAATAATTCCAAAATAGTTCTTTTTTATTTGAGAAATTATAAATACCTCATGATTTTAACATACATCTAACAATAAGCTTATTTTGTTAGCATTCATTAAATTTTTACCTAATTTTATGTTAAATTGATCAAAATATCATTTTGGACGCTATTAATTATAATTTTAAAATGAATATATATGAATCACGTATTAATATACCATCAAAGTTAAAGTATGATAAAAGATATTAAACAAAGTGTTGTACGCGTCAGCATTTGTAGCAACCTAAGTGAAAAGAAGAGGGAATAAAGGGTTAATAGCCACCATCATAGCCAACACGATGGAAACTGGAAACAGTTGATGAATCAAATTTCTTTCCAGAAGGGATCATTTCATCATTTATCAATCAATATACTCTTAATAATTACTAAATTATAATAAATCCACGTAAAATAAAAAATTTAAAAACTTTATGTTGTATTTTTTTTAACTTCAATAATAGTTTTCCTTTAAATATATAATATTAAACTTGAACCACGATTGAATCGGGATTTAGTAAGCATGTATAAATGTTAACATTGAAACATAACAATTAATGATAAATGTTAATTAATTATATCAATTTGTTCTTTATTTAATTTTAATAATGACATAAATTCTTCATAATTTGTCCAAAATGATAGTTTAAAAAAAAAAAAAGTTTTAGTATTTATTGAGAGTAAGATGATGGTGATAAGGCCTAGCTACATCTACATGTGGCCAACAACGCAAATCGAGAAATACGAGGAAATTAAGGGGATGACGACAAAGATGTTATCCGTGGTGGTTAAACGAAGAAGCATCAAACTAGCCATAATGGGGATATCGTAGGGACAGAAGAGACCCACACCTAATTAACTCTTTTTTCTTTTTTTCTAAAAATAAAAAGAAATTACAACCATACCGAAATCTAACATAATTATAAATTTTTTGATTATTTGAAAAATTATCAATACTCCTCTGATCTTAACAATCGTTCAATAACTAGTTCAATTCATTAGGGTTCTATTTATTTTTTATAGTGAACTGGGCAAAATACCCGTATGGACTATATATTTTAATTTTATTTATTTTATAAAATTCTTTGAAATTTTTTTATGGACTAAGTGGATAATTTTTTATAAGATTTTTAAAATTTTCCATCCACCACATCCGATTGTTTTGCATTTTTTTTTTAATTTAAAAAAAATACAAGAAGGGCAAAGTTAACAATTCCAAGCTTCCATGCAAGGATTACATAATTTCATCAAACATCATGGGGGTATTGATAATTTTAGACAACAAAAAGGTATTTGTAATTATGTCAAATTTTAAGAGAGCTCGTTATAATTTGCCCTTTTTTACATTATTTTCGGATTGATGCATTTTGAGCTAATTTTTTCAAATTTAAAATAATAAGTATTTATTTTAATTTGTTTTATTGTTCTTAGTTATATAGATTTATCAATCGAATACTGGTGTATTGGTTAAATTGATGTACTACTTAATTTATTGAGATATTAATATAATTATGTCAGACTATCATCTTATTTATTTATTTATTAATTTTCAATTTTAATACTATTTCATCAAATATTTACTATTTTATATTTTTTCTTAACTGCCAACGTTTTCACCCTCCCGACTTCCATATACATTTAACTTCTTAAGCTCATAACTTCTCTATCAATATTTGAATTTATGCAATTGACATCTATTTTTAAAAATAATTATTATTTTTTTATTTCTTAATTTATTGTGCACACTTTCTTTGGTGTGCCACACTCATTAGGACTGAGCTGACTATATTATTAGTATTCTTTTCAAAGTGTAATTGATCATATCAAATCAATTATATTGTAAATATTATGAATAATTACATATACGCCTCTAATTTAGAGTCTGAACAAATTATTCTTACTTTTTTATATACTTAAACATACACCCCACTAGAAACATTAATATTTTTATACTAACCATCCTTTATTTTTTGAAAAGTTAAACATACACCCTGAAGTCAACAAACGCAAATTATTTCTACTTTTTTGCTGTTAAGATTTAAGAGTGATTTATATAATTATGTAAAAAGTAAGAATAATTTATGTAAACATTATTATATATTTGTCACTTTTCAGAACAAGTGTCTAAAATGTCAGCGGTGGTCCATTTCATGAAATAATAGTGGAACCTGACAAGGAAATGGTGCTAAAACAATTAACTAGTTCCAGCAAAAGAATGTTATTTCAGATCTGGTGTCCTCTAGAAACTACCACTTTTGATCTTTTACTACAACTAACGACCCTTTTACAACTCAAACAAACTGTCAAATTTCAAACATCACCAAGACGGAATTCTGTTTTGCCCATTTAATTATTCTTTCTTCAATATCAAAATGCCTCATCTATATATAATAAAACAAAATATTTAAATTAGCAGTCAGTATTATATATGTGTATATTTGGATAAATTTGTTTAAATTTTATTTTACCACATAATAAAATATTTTTTAATTTTATTTAAAATTTTATAAGTGTATGATTGTTTATTTTTGTTCAAAAAAATCACCAATTTTTTTTAGTAAATTAATTAGTAATATAATTTAAATCTGATTTTGATATCAAATCATACTTAACAAATTATTTTCTACTTCCTATTTAAATTTAGATAAGTATATTATTGATTATCTTATTCAAAAGATTCTCTCATTTCTCTATATAAATTTAGTTGGCAAAATTGTGCAAATTTGTTTCTATATTCAATATATTTTTGTGTTTTTGTACTTATTACTTACTTTAAATTTAAATTTTAACTTTTTATTTTATCTATTTTTATGTTTAAGTTTTAAATGGAATGATTCATAATTTTATTTTATAAAAAAATTATAACTTTCAATTAATCATTGCTTTTTATTATATTTAATTTAAATGAAAAATGATAACGTGCAAGTGTAACTACTTCTCTGATGTCAAATTAGATATGGAATTATGCAGTAATCGTGTGTATAATTTTTAGTAATACTTTTAATTTATTGAAACTCATAATTTGTTCATGTATATTAAAATTGTCATTATTGCAATCTCACATACAAAATTATCTGGTAATTTTTTTTTATCAATGCATCAATACTTGATTTACTCAAATTAAATTAAAAGTTGAAAAATTTTGTACAATATATGGCATATTGACACGATAATTATACATACATGCAATGTTATTTCTATATGAATTACCAATAAATTTAAGGGATAATTACACTCCGCTCCCCTAAGGTTTGGTGTAATTACACGTAGACTTCCTGAGGCTTGAGAAATTACATCTACTACCCCTGAGGTTTGCTTTTGTCTAACAAATAGGTCCCTCCGTTAGTTAAAATTCACCGAGTTTATTGATATTAACAAAAGAAACTGAATGAAAATCGATGTTTACCCTCGATTGACTTATTAATGACTCAATGCAGGCCAAACAAATCTTTTATGATTAAATTACCCCTATAACGGTGAAGATATACTTCCTCTCATGCATTAACGTGTGACGATATATAAGGGTAGTTTGGTCATAAAGAGATTCGTTTGACCTACAATAAGTCAGTAATAAGTCAATCGATGATAAATATCACCTTTAATTCAATTTTCTTTTGCTAATATCAATAAATTCGATGAATTTGACTAACGGAGGGACCTATTTGTTAGACAAAAGCAAACCTCAGGGGTAGTAGATGTAATTTCTCAAACCTCAGGGGGTCTACGTGTAATTACACCAAACCTCAAAGAAGGAGAGTGTAATTATTCCTAAATCTAAATACAATGAAAGTAAATTTAATTATTTTAGTACATAGAATTGCATCGAACTAATTGTCTTAAAAAGCTTGATTGTGTGGTTAATTCAACATGAATTGAGAAATTAAAGGATATTTTTAATATTATTATAATTTGATGTAGTGGCATCAAAACTATAGCTTAAAACCACTTTTTCCTTTACAATAGTTACTTTCATTGTATCACAGCGGCATATAAAATTTGAAAAGAAAAATCATGGTTCAATTCATTAGTGAAATGTTATTATTTTTAAATTTTGCACGTGAGCATCACATTAAAATTGATGATCGATGTGGGTCTTACTTAAGGAAACCAAATACGAAAATCCTACATTTTTTTTTAAAGAGAAAATCCTACATCTTTTTTTTTTTTAAAGGGAAAATCCTACATCTTAAAACTAGGAATTATGAACTTTATAGGACTTAAGAGGTGTTTCTAAATGTCGAAAACAAGTATTTATTAATTTATTGTGAAAATAAGTTGAAAATGATATTTTATTCTACAATTCTTGCTTTTAAATTATTTAAATGAAAATGATTTAAATCAAAATTTATACACAATTCCCATCAATTTTTATAGTTTATTGGTAAAATTAAAATATTAAATTATTTTTCAATAAAATTATAAATATTAAATTATTCTTACAAACACTCTATTTTCAAATTCTTTTAGCTTTTAACTTTTATTTCAATTGCTCCATATTTTTACTACCGCTTAATTTACAATTTCTCTAAGATTTTCATCACAAATCTAAAAGCTATTGAAAATTCAAAGTTTGAAAACAAAAACAAATTGAATTCTTCATTGTCGAAAAAAATAAAGCAAACAAGTCCCACTAATACTAAACCAATGAAAAAAAAACTAAACTAAAAGGGATGAAAACCAAAAGAGATAATAGGGTGAATTGAATGCTCATACTCTAATTAGGTCTAAGACTCTAAGCTGACCACCGAAGAGATTACTCTGATCCAAAACAAAACAAAACTTACCAGAATGCGCACATCAAAGATCATAAAAACATGCTATAGTATTTCGTTCATCGTTGAAATTAATGCTTCATGTACTCAAAATTGTTACGATTCAAAGCAATAACCTACGGCGGCGACACTAACCATTTTCTCGATAACTGAGATTAGGAAACCAATCTATCTATACAAATACGCTTCCAGAAGACAAAAACACCAAGTATAGAAGGCAGCAGTTCCAAAATTCAGCAACAACAAAAATTGCAAAAACTCAAAGGCAGTTTCAAATGGAATTCGCATTTTCCGATCCGATCATGAGTATAGAAGTAAAACTAACGCCTGAAAGGGGGGAAAAAGTTGCACTGACCTGGAAATTGGAGGGATGTTGACGTCAGGCTCCATTAAAACACTAAGATTCCTCTTGTCATCAGTGACATTTGGCCATTTGGAGAAGACGAACAAGAAGAAGAATCGTCGAGAAGAAAGTGAAAAAGCTGGAAGGAAAAGCAGCAACAGCTTTAGCTTTGATTCAGCCTTTATGTAATGGTGCTGGTGCGGTGCGTATTGCGTGTCTATGATATAAAGGTGTGTATGTATGCGTTATGTGTGTGCGTGAGAGAGAGAGAGAGAGAGAGAGAGAGAGAGAGAGTGATGGTGATGGGATGGTTGGTATTTAAGGGGAGGAGAGACAGCTTGCACTATGCTGCCCAATCTTTTGGAGGGAATTTGTTCCCCTTCCTTTTTCAAATTTAATATTATTTAGTATAATCTATTTTCTTAAATAATAATAATATTGATACGTATTTGAGTTATGAGGAACTGCACATTTTGAAAGACCTTCAAAAGAATTCTAATATTTGGGAGGACTAATCTGAAAAAAGTGTTAATAATCCGATACTTAAATCAGTAGAATATAAAATAAAAGTACCAAGCTGGTGGGTTGTCCTTTGGGCCATTTGGATATATTTTGAGGGGGCATCAATAGTAATATGAAAATTTCAGTTTGAATTTACGGTGCTAATAAATTTATATTTATTAAGTAATTGATTAAGGAGAAGGTGTTTAGATAGGTTTATAAGATTTTCCAGACATCTTATAAAATGGACTGAATATTTTAGTTTAAATCTTGTTGTATTTTGTATTTCAATTAACATATACGAATCACATGTACTGATGTGGGTGTTGGCTCAAAAATGCCAAATGGGCCCCAACGGCCCAAAGAATTAGAGCAAGCCCAAGATGCCAGCGGGCTGGAACAGTCTAAGGGGCCTAGGTTGGCCCGACCTGCAACTGGTCAGAGAAGGTAATCATTACCTGGAAAAAGGTGTCAGAGTGACGACAGCTGATCCAGAGCAAGTGGGCACTCCAAGCCCTATAAATATCCCCATCTGACACATTTAAGGCACGAATTTATTGCACTCAGTTCGGACTACTAGATCGCACCCTTTTATCTCAAACTACTGTCTGACTTAGGCATCAAAGGGCCTTCGCTGCGAAAGCCCCCAGCTAGCCTAACGACCTTCTTTTCTCAGGTTCCGAGCAGTTATCTGAGGAGATCTTATACGACTTGCGACCTAAAATAGGGCGACCTCGGATCATGTACAAAAATTAAATCATTTGTTTTATTTAAGGAAATATTTTATACATATCGATTGAATATATATTAAATGGAATATATTATGTAATAGAATTCTGGATAGAAAATTTAATCCATTTATAAAATCTTAGAAAAATTTTCAAGATACTGAGATGTAAATGTTAAAAATTATAGAGAAGAAGTTACAAAAGAATAAGATAATATGAGCTTATATAACTCCTTTACAAAAAAGAAAGCGTTTTCCGACTTATTTGTAATCTTTTAATGAATTTTTTCAATTTTGATCGTATTAATTGTATAATTACGTAATTAATGTCTTATAAGTTCCATGATTTTATTTTATCTAAATATTTTAAGAGTTTATTCTTTATAATAAAATTTAATATTTTAAAAATATCTTATGAAATGTATGAACTTATAAGAAATTTTATATAAATTTAGCCAAACGCCCACTTATTCTTTAAACGAGTTAATTGTATTTATCTCCCCTCTAAACTGATTAAATAACTAATTCCTCCCCCACATATTCAATAATTAGAGGAACCTGTTCTTGAAGTTATCATACTTCTTTTGTTAAGATTTTGGATGAAAATGATTATGTAAGCCTGGAAAGTTTTAGTTTTTCTTTCCTCCCCAAACAATCATAAAAAAAAAAAAAGAATTATTTTTTCTATTATAAATTATCACGGCTTATAGAACTCTTGAGATCCAAATCTCAATTAAAAGGGTGTTTGTATGAGCTTATAAACTCTTTAAACCATCTCATAATGTGTTTGAGAACTTATAAAATAATACTAAGTGTTTGCAAATTTTTTTAAGAAAATAGCTTATAAATAATTCAAAAATAAAATGTTAGAAACTTATAAACTCATTTAGGAAAATGAAAGAATTACTAACTTATTTTTGAAATTTTAGTAAACTCCTTCAAATCAATTATAAAATTATCGTTACTAATATCTTATAAATCCCCTCATCTTATTTTAATCATCCAAACACTTCAAAAACTTATTTCAGAAAAAAAAATATTTGGCATCTTATAAATTTTAAAAATATCTTATAATTAAAATCACGAGCTTATAGAATTTTTAAATAAATAAAACCAAACAACATCTAAATATCGTATCACTTTATGTCAGTTTATTGTTATAAATAGTTTTATTATTTTTAATTATATTGACATATTGATTGAATATTGATGTACTAATTGAACCAATGTACTATTCAGTTTATTGTGATATTAATATAATTATGTAATTATATTTTACAAAAATAAAGACTCCATCAATGATTGACTATTTATTACCACCACTTTTCATTAGTTCATAATACATGATAAAGTATTAAATATTCGATAAGAAAATCAATGTTTAGTAATATGTTCAACTAAATTTTGATATAGAGCTATTTGTAATTATTTTCTTTAAATTTTCCGTCAAATTCAAATCATTCCCTCCAAATATAATCTCAGACTACATTTGAATTGATGCATATGAATTTGAGGGAATAATTTGAAGAAAAGTTTCAAATGACTCCATATAAAAAAAAAACTTGAAACCCATTAATATTTAATAAAATATAATTTAAAAATAAAGTTAAAGAATTTTAAATCATCTGAATTTAAAATGGCCCGAATAAGTTTGAACGATTTATTCTTAGAAATTTAAAATTTATAATTTTAAATCCATCAATCCAAATATAGCCTCGAATTTTACTCAAACATCTTGTGCAGTGGGACTTCTTTTTCTATTTGATGGAGCACTTTCCCATGTATGAGAAAAGGTGTAGATTTATGCCTTTTTCACTCTCTTATTGACCAACTTGGTGGAATTTGCCAGGTTCCTCTTTCTTTTGCTTTTTGTTGTATAAGATACAGTTAAAAAGGAGTTATGACTCCCCATATCATCACTATGTTTTGGATTTATTTTGAAAGTATTTTATTTTGTGGAGATAGAGATCGAAAAAAAGAGATAAATAAATACGTGTTGAAAATAATGTGTATGTTTGAATTAATTTTTTTAGGTAATTTAAGATAGTGTAAAATAGAAAGTTGTATATTTGATTTTGATTATTGGAAGATAAAATTTATTGTTTATTGTTAAATCATGTCTCTTTTCTATGTATTTATATTTATACAGATATATATATATATATATTATTTTGTTAGTAGGTGGAATGTAGAGAGTTTTCGACTAACATTTATAGTGTGTCAAAGTCAGCAAACTACATCAAGTTAAGGTATCTTGGAATATGCCCAAATATTGATAATGTTTGAAAATAAGCCAAAAATAAAAACAAATATAGTGGAACATAAGTCACATGCATTTGTCATTAAACGGAAAAACAGTCTTGGAGCAAATGTGTCTGAAAAGTTGAAGCATATAATGATATTTTGACAGGGGTTGTAGATTACTCTAAAACCATACAAACATTAGAAAAATATTAGGAGCTTATAAACTATTTTTAATAAAAATAAAAAATTCCAAACTCATAAGATCTTAACAAGCTCTTCTAAATTAAGATTGAATTACAACCACATTTCCCGAAATTTGACATAATTATAAATAATTCCTCATTGTTTGAATTATAAATTATAATTTTATATATTTTTTAAAGATTTTTTAAAATATTTATATGAACTAATATGTCTTATGAATTATTTATTTTACCACCCTCAAATTCTTTTATACTTTTGCAAATATTTCTATTTTTAAATTCAGCAGGGATAAAGTAATAATGTCCACCTCCCCGCTTAGGGATGTACATAATTATCTTCCATTTGAAGGGGGTATTTGCAATATTCAAACAACGAGAGTGTATTCTTAATTATACCAAACTTGAGGACATGTAGCAATAATTTACCCTTAAATTAATCACATTGACAATTTATAAACTCTAAAAACATCGTATAAGACGTGTGATCTTATAAAATACTTTAAATAAGCTTAGCCAAACATGCAATAAGCGTAACCAAGATTGATAGATTACTTACGAAGCTCTTCAAAACGGCTATGGAGAAAACAAGTCAAGATGAAAACAAGAAGATATAGAGTGTAATTTGTACATCCCAGAATCAAGAAATCTGTGGTGGAGGTTAATACAGATGAATGGTGCAATCAACTTTTTATCTACTTCTCCAATCAAGATTCACAAGCAGCCCTAGCGAATGCCAATAATCTTTAAAGCAAGAATCCTTCGGATTAGCAAAGTAGAAACAGGGTGGACAACGGTAAGCGTTCACCTGACAGATCTACAGCGGCAAGGAAAAAGAAAATATAGTTTTGAGAAAAACTGGAAGAGTCGGCACGACCTGCATTTCTCAGTCTATCGAACTTCACATGAATCACAAGTAAGAGGATCAGTGCAATTTCAGAACTCAATCTGCAACTAGAAATTGATGATATGGATCATACCATGTAGCATGTCAACTTGTTTCCACAGGAAGTGGTAAGGGAGAATTGCTCAGAGTTAGGGTGGTTCCTGGACAAACAAGAAATGGTGATTTGAATATCAAAGTTGAAAGAAGATAATCTTTTAGGGTAAATTATAACGGGCTCCCCTGAGATTTTTTATAATTACAAATATTCCCTCATTGTTTGAAAAATTATAGATACCCCCGGAATTAACGGCTGTCAAACAAATACACCCTCGTGACATTCCATTGGGGGGGGGGGGGCTTGTAAATTTACCCAATTTTTTATGGTAAACATGAAACTGATCATACCTTCTGGTTCCATTCTCAACCAATCTTGCCCACAGAGCAAAGCTTCTCTAGTATCTGGACTTAGTGAACTATGATACTGATCGAGCACTCTGCCACCATTGCTGAATGCTACCTCTGGTCCTAGAGTAGACACGGGAATGCCAAGAACATCACGTGCCATCATAGACAAGATGGGATACCTTGGTGTGTGTACTTTCCACCAATTCAGTATGCTGAAATCATAATTACGTGGAAAGACCGGCTCCTCCAGATACTTGTCTAGATCGGATGACATGCTCTGACTTTGCGAGGTTTCAAATAGGAACTTATCAAACCCCTTAAGTTTATCTCGAGAACTATTGCTGGAACTGGGTAAGCAGCTACCAGGTAAACCTGAGTCGTCATCAGGTGAGGACGAGCCCATGGAGTAATCATTAAAAAGTTCCCTGAGACCAGCAGAAACTTCTTTGATACGATCAGGTGCAGCACTACCATAAATCTGCCGGAAGTAGTATTCAACTAACTTCATTTTGAAACGAGGATCCAGAATTGCTGCTATGGCTAAAACCATGCTGCACTTGCTCCAATAGACATCAAACTTGTGCTTCATCTTCAAGGCCACAGAACCCAGAAAATCATCTTGGCTCTTACACCACTCAATTAATTGAATGTGCATATCACATATCTCTGGGAAAAATATGTTGGAAGTTGGATATTTGTTTCCTATTACTATATTAGTAAACTCGAGAAGAAACTTAATGTAACCTGCAATAGAACTAGCCCATTCCCACTCCGTCTCAGATAAAGCCTTTGAGTAAGATGCATCATGCTCTTGCAGAAGACAAAAGGCACCCCTGTACTCTATTGCTGCTTCAAGCATCATGTATGTTGAATTCCATTGCATCGGACAGTCAAGAACTAGATGCCTACCACTATTAATACCTACTTGTTGAGCAATCTCATTAAATTTTCCGAGTACTGTTTGCGAGCTCTTAACGTGCCTTACACTCTCTCGGATTTTATGTGTCACATCCCGACATGCTTCCATGACTTCTTGAACAATGGACTTCAAAAGATGTGTAACACATCTCACATCAAATAGATCGCCATTCTTTAAAAGAGGTCTATTTTGAGATAGCCAATCCTTTATCCTGAACACCATAACTTCATAGGCAGAACAATCATCAAATGTCATGGAAAACAACTTGCGGTCAATAGCCCAGTCTGTCAAACTCTTAATAATAACCTCTGAAAGTATGTCATCAGTGTGAGACGGATCCAATGATATGAAATTAAGCATCTTCTTCTGTAGCCTCCAGTCCTCGTCGATATAATTAGCTGTCAGGCAAATATATTCAGAACTCTCAGGTGAACCCCACATGTCAACAGAAAGGTTGATTCTACCATGCAAATGATGAATGGCCTCGTACACCTTCTGTTTCTCCTTACCATAGATGGTCATGCAGTCTAGTTCAATGGCACCATTATTATTTACCTCAAACATTGGCTGCAGATTCTTGACAAATATTTTGAATCCAACATGGTCCACCATGGCCAGGGGATAACCATGTAACATGATCATTCGAGCGAGATCCAACCGACTACGCTCTTGATCAAATTTAACACTTCCGAGATTGATAGTCTGATTTGGTTCTTCTTTTTTTTGCTCCTGATCGAACTTAAGAGGTATAGGACTGAGGATTTCATCTTTTACTTTCCCTTCTTCATAGGTGGTTGTAAGACCAAGATTACTTTGACGAAGAGGACTCTGACTAGTTTCTTTTCTCTTCCTCTTGGCAGAAAGTATTTGAGAAACATCATAATTCGATCTCTTCAGACAACGCAACAGATGATTTCTTAAATGAGTTGTACCACTATTACTGGATCCACTCAGTTTCTTCTTGCAATGGACACAAACAGCATATTGTGCATCTGCCTTTCTAACTCTTTCGAAGTGATTCCATACAACAGAAGTTAGCCTCTTTGTTTTCTTTGCAGGGATCTCATTTAATATTTCCATGACATGGAGAAGGTACTAAGAATATGTATCTGCAAAAATTATGTGAAGAACAGTAATCATTACAGAGTGTAAAACAAAATTACAGCAACATATTTATTTATTTTGTTTTGATAACTGAAATACAGCAATTAAGACAACCATGTGAGCAATTTGACTACAACAAATTATTTAAACAAAAAGGTTTTCTCACACAGCATCAAGAAATTGACAAGAATTATGCGAGTAGCAAAGAAAAGAACTTTCTATCGCAGTTTACACATGAAGGCACACTTCTTTGCAGTCATGCATTAAATTGTCAAACATGATATTGCATGACTAAAAAAAAAGGACATTATCCCATGTTTTCTATTGTATTTAACAGTAGAATTCTTTCATGTTTCATCCGTTTCAAACATAGTATCCCATTTCGAAGTATCACCTTGACAAGATCAAAGCAACCAACTCACCTACTGACGCATTTGCATTCAGCAAAATATTCACACATCTAATGTGAAAAGACATTAAAGTCACCAGATACTGTTAAACAATACAAAATCAAACTTCACTGTGAACCAAGCTTCATCTGAGGGGTTATATATTTCCCTCACATCCCACCCTCTTCTAATCTCACAGCATGCCTGAAAAGTCAACCCAAACTACCTTGAACATACCCCAATCTGGACCTATCGTCCTACCCTGCACGAGCCCCCCACCAAGCATCCCAAATTACAGATGCAAGTGAAGTCCAGCCACCTTTGGCAAAGAGATGAAAATCCACTTTATCAATTCTCTATCAAGCAAGTTTGTGGGCAAGCAAACTGAGGGATATTTTTTCCGTAACTCTTTATAGCAATTTTGAAGCGTATAAAGCAGTTGACCTGAAACATATAACGGTTGCAATATGGCAAATGAACTCTCAAAATCCTGTTTGGGAGCTGGGGCTTGAACAGATCAAAGTTCAATCCAGAATTCAGCTTTAACATATCAAATTCAATCCAGTAATTCCACACACATACACATACACGAATCGCAGCAAAGACACACTATTCCCACTAACCTCTATGGAACCTTCTTCTACAAGTAACTCTAACAAAATCTCGGTTAGGAATTTTCAATTAACCAAGTTGACATGACGGAGCATCCAAAAACAGAAGGTGCAAATAAACACACGTGATATCGCAGATAATTCAACTCAAAACACCGAAAATTCACCACACTCAAACCGCCATAGCCAAAACAAAAATCGGAACTGTGAATTTCACAACAGATCACCAAGCACAACAATTCAAGCTCCGGAGCCCCGCTAGATCATCGAAATCGGGTCGGATCTGGCAATACCATGGGAGAAAAACGAACCTGCGAGCGTGAATTCTGTATTCTGGTTGAAGCTGCAGAGAGAGTCCGATCGGAGGATCCGAAGAGCGTAAAAGGGTTAGGGTTTGGATTTCAGATCTTTGCGCAGGTTTGGATATGAGATGAACCCGATTTTCGGTTTGGTAAGCACACCCGGAAAACTGGATCCGCTTTACTATGGTTCGGCTTATAGTAACTGATAACACCACACGACTTCCGGGTCAAACCAAAAAAAAAAAAAGACTTCCGGGTCGGGTTTGGTTTAGGGTTAGGTTCGGTTACTCTATGTGAAGGTTTTGAATGTGGGTTGCATGAAATGAGGATTAATAGAATTTATACATTAATTTTCATTGTAATGGTCGAATATTGAGATACGTACTTATCACTTAAAAAATAAAAATAATTTCCACATTAATTATATATCATGCCAATAATTAAACTCATGTGATTTAATTTATGTAATTCTTTGATTTTCTAAAATCTTATAAGTATAATTCAGTAATTAGATATAATTATAACTATTAATTTTATGGGATCATATAGAATCAACACGCGTGTTCCACAAATTTAAAATTGTTTTTTACCCAACAATAAATAAAGATAATTGAATTTTCCGTTGCTTACTTTAAGAATTTTGGCTTTATTTATTGGGGTGAAAATTGCATTCAAGCCTATGGTTCTTATTATCGTCACGAAATATTGTTTTCATCAAATTTTATTTGAATATTCGTGATATTCAAAGAAAAAATTAATAATGTAACCATTAAATTACTGTGGAGTACGGAGTATAACTTAATAGAAAAATATTGATTTATTTGACTTTTCTATTAAATAAATAAAAAAGTTGTCCATAAAATTCATTTATGTTTCATAATCTCTTATCTAAATATACAAATTGTTTCAATAAGGCCTTGTTCGAACGATAAAGTTGAGGTCTCATGATTATGAGGTTGTAGATTTGAGTTTCTATAAATTATGGTATATATAATAAATTATTTTTTATTTCTTCAATGCATTTCTTAGTTTCAAACTATTAATTTATTTCATCAGTATTTATTAATTGAATATATTTGAATATAATAATGAAACGTATTAAAAAGTACATAGATGTGTATAATTTGTTGTTTTCATTAACTATTTTTTACCCAAAATTATACCTTATAGATACTTGGTTTTCATAAAAAGTGATAGGCAAATAAAAGGAAAATATGCACAGAACTTGGCTTTGCTTTTTTTTTTTTTTTTTTTTTTTTTTTGAATTTTTTTGGTTATCTGAAAAAACCATCAAAATTATTCTGAATTTTACACGACTAATTCTTTAGGTACACTCTCGGGCCTCAGAGGTTGTAACTATAATTTTACAAAGTATGGGAAATGTTCGTGTAGTTAGATCAACCTCAAGAAATATCGATGTAATTTATCTTAAATACAAATGACTCGTATATGTTTGATATATATGTTAACATGACCAAATATGAATTGATATAGAAATAATTTATACTTTTCTCCAGAAAAATGTTAAATATTGCTATCGGTGCAGAATACAACCCAATCGAAGTCATGTTTTAACCAACATCCCTATAGGTTGGTTTGTTTTGAAAAAGCACATCACGAGAATGAAGAGGCTCTAGGACTTATAAACTACTCTAGTCTACATCCATGATCGATAAACATAGATAATAATTAGTTGATAAATTTTGTATAAGCAAGAGAGAATTTTAATTCCCTAATAAGAAACTAATATTCTTCCAATTTTATTGGTTGTAGTCGCATTGTAGACGTGTATAGAATAAATACGCAAAAATAATATAATTACAATAAAAAAATTGCATAAATTCGATGGGTTCTCTTATGTTTGCCGACATCCATCCTAAATATAATATTAGGACAAACTTTACGCTCCAACGCATATAATATTCATATTCCAGTTCTGAAATTACTTGCAATTACATGTTAACAAAAATAATTGGGATAATTACACCCCACTGTTTTGGATTTTAATGTAATTATACGTAAATCTCTTGTGGTTTGAAAAATTATATGTACTATCCCATTTGTTTTGTCCAACAAATAAATCATCTAGTTAATTAAAATTTATCAAATTTATTGATATTAGCAAAAAATAAAAATAAAATTCATACTTACGTCTCAATTGACTATTACGGATTTATTGTATATCAAATATATATATATATATTTACCAAATTATCGGAAGGGTGAAGATATATCTCTTTATTTATATTGGCGTGTGAGAAAGATGATGAAGGGTGGTTTGTAAGATCAATTTTTCTACCCAAAATACCTTTGGAGAATCCATACCCGATTACAACTTTTCAGGTCCATTAAAATTAATCCGACGCTCGCAAAGCCCACAAGCAGATTCGGGCACCCCAACCGGGTCGGACAATCCGCCAAATCACCGAAACCCGTTCCCCTTCCACCTGCCGATCGGGATTTCCTGCTCAACAGTTGCGAT
Source organism: Sesamum alatum (assembly GCA_034509735.1). Classification (NCBI taxonomy): domain Eukaryota; kingdom Viridiplantae; phylum Streptophyta; class Magnoliopsida; order Lamiales; family Pedaliaceae; genus Sesamum; species Sesamum alatum. The sequence goes on along the minus strand of JACGWO010000008.1, from coordinate 1,395,581 downwards.
TTCCTCTTTATTTCACCGCAGGGAAATGCTGAATTATTGCCGCCTCCGCCGCCGCCGCCGTCATGCCCAGGCAGCTCGAGGTCTGACGATTGCCTACAGAGACGTGAAACTTTTCTGAAAAACGAGGTAGAGGAAGAAATGGTGCTGAAGCGATTGCTGATGCTGTTGAAGCCGTTTGATGCGTACCCTTCTCATGAACTTGCCGCACTCTCCTCCTCCAACAGCCGTAAGGTACTCCATATCCGACCGAAAGTTTCTGAAAATGGAAAAAACAAACCGAACCTATTTGTATCTTTTGTAGTATTGTTCGTTAATTGTTATGATATTGTATCCGTTTTACGAGGAAAAAAAGTCTGTTTACTAGACGAACGAGATTGTTGGTTGATTGAAGGCTCTGACACTTCATTTGAGATGTCAAGAGTTCAGTCATCATCATCGTCATGTTCTTTTGTTCTGTTTATGTTTGTACTGCTTGCGAGATCATTTTTTTTTACCTCGCACACGCAACACTGACGCACACACAAGACCTCTAATAGAAATTCTTGTGCTGAAACCATTGGGTTGTTCCCTTTGGATACTGTTTACCAGATCACTATTACACTGGGCCTGGCTGGAGCTACGGTTGAAAACTTGTTAAGAAGAGAAATTAGAGAAAAGGGCATGTTGAATTATGAGAAGGGGTGAAAATTATTTATACTTACTGTTGTTTATCCGGGTCTGTTTGTTTGTGTTTTCATTCAGTTTTTTAAGTAGAAAATATGTATTTTCAATTCGTATAGGTTTTCGTGTAAGATGATAATATGTTTGGATTAGTCAATGAGATTGTGTTTTATATTGAACTGCGGTGTCAAATCGATATATGGAAGCAGCGAGAAAACGTATAAACAAACACGTTTTCAAACGAACACTCCCTTAGTGTCTGATTTCGTTTCCTATACATTTTTGGTTTTCTGTCTGTTTGATCATATCCATAGACATATATTTGGCGTGCATGGGATTACAAGGTGAGGCTGTTTTCATGGAGGTTGTGTCGGACAAGAATATGTTCTTTAATTGATAGGAATCACTTTGGAGTTCAAAACGTAATGCATCTTTTGTGGCTTCGTTTCGTTTGTTCAATATCACATGCTTCACATAAAATTAAATTTTCTTCTCCTGAAGGCGATGCAGGTATTAAGATTTTTATATGACAGGATGCTGGTTCACAGAAATGCTATTACCTTCTGCCGGAATATTTTGATGAAAAAAGCTGTTAAATCGAGAGTTGTGTTTCGTAGTGATCTATCTCAGCCGATCCATGATGTAGATCTGGTTATTACAATTGGAGGCGATGGCACCTTATTACAAGCAAGTCACCTCATGGATGATTCGATTCCAGTTCTTGGAGTGAATTCTGATCCCACCCGACCAGATGAGGTTTTATTTAATCTTTGCTTACTTTAGATTGGTTTATATCGTCCAAGTTATATGTTAATGTCTTCTATTAGTCGTTGAATACGTTTGTTTTAGCTATAGTTGTTTGTGCAACGAAGTAATAGTTATTTCACATAGGTGGAGAAATTCAGTGAAGAATTTGACGCTACAAGGAGCACTGGCTATCTTTGTGCTGCCACTGCCAACAACTTTGAACTGGTAAGACTACCAGCTTAAGCCATTTTTCTGTTGGTTGGTATGACATTGAAATTATTTGGCTGCTTGATTCGAGAATACGCATGTCACTGAGTTCTAGTGAGATGTAGATTAGCTTCTTGTATAAGCTTGTCTCTTGTGTTCATCATGCTAAAATGCTAATTTGTTGAAACTAGTTGCTAAACATGTTATATGTTTAGAGGGCAAAAAAAGTGTGAATTATGTCAATGGTAGAATTTTAATGTAGCAAATTAATGAGGTTATTTGTGTCTTATGAATTATTAATTGCATAGAGCTTATAAGATTTATAATAAAAATTAGGAAAAGTTTACTTTTTTTTGCACGATTTCATAAGATCCAAAACATTTTATTTTGAGATCTTATAAGCTCTTAACCAAAAAAAAGAAAAAAGAAAAAATGCCAAACGGTTTTTTAACATCTTTTAAGATGTTTTGAGAAGCTTTTAAGCTTAGCCAAACACCCTCTAGAAAATGAATAATCGGTGAGGAAGTTTCCTATTTGACCATTTCATTCACAAAATGTAATTGTCTCATAAACTTTGAGAGTTTTGGTTCTATGATAAGCATTTCCTAAAGCTTTGGTTCCTATATTTTATTGAAATTATGTTAAAAATAGTCTTTCTACAAACTTCAAATCAGGCGAACATAAATACTCTTCTATTATTCAGGTCCCCTTGAATGCATAATAATGCATTTGCTCTTGTCTAGTAAAGTCAAAAAATAGTTTAGGTATTCATAACATTTAACTTGCTCTTGCTGGGCTGGAGCATGAGTGAACACAGTTCTTCTGAGTTAGCATTTCAGTCAATTTTGCAGCAAGTTCCTTGTGCACATCGAACTGCAGGAGGCGCCACTCTGCAATTCACATATGCTAAAGAATGGGTTAAATCCAAATCACCCCCCACCAAACCAACACCCGTCCGCCATGCTGTGTTTTTCACTTGCACAACTTGCGTTTGATTACTTTTCATGTTTTTTAAGGGATTAAATATTCAACTAGCACTTAGTTTCATTTTCTCTCAAACCTTAACACACCTCATTCTGGCTTGTTAGAGAAAACAAAATTAAGTGCTAGCTAAATGTTTAGACTGTTATAGTTAGTAAATGAGGGCAAACTAGATAATATACATGCCAAAACAGGAAAACAGTTGCAAATTGTGCGATTGAAGAACATAACAAAGCAGAGGGAGATTTAGGTGTTTTTCTGACTTTTTTCCAGTTTAAGGTTTCTTTTTACCTATTTCAATTTTCATGGGGGGAGCAGCTTGAGTTTAACCTGCCAAAGAGTGTTACCTTGTATGTTTTTCGGAGTATTCCAGATCATTGATCATTCTCATGAGTTTCTTTTGTAGATACTAGATGACATCCTCGAGAATCGCTCTGGACCTTCTGAACTAGCACGAATTGCTGTTAATCTAAACTCAAAGCCAATATCAACTTACGCTCTAAACGATGTTCTACTGGCGCATCCATGTCCTTCAAGAGCTTCTAGATTCTCATTCAGGTTGAAAAAAGCTTGCTTTAGTTGTCAAAACGAAACGTTTTGTGAGACTTTCTGATCACATCCTTGTCTATCTGTATCCTGCCATTTACAGGATCATGCAAAACGGGGAGCCCTCTTCTTCTTTACTACACTCGAGATCAAGTGGGCTGAGAGTCTCGACAGCTGCTGGATCCACAGCCGCCATGCTCTCAGCTGGTGGATTCGCAATGCCCGTTTTATCCAAGGAACTCCAATATATGGTAAGAGAGCCGATTTCACTGGGTCCTTCCTCACACTTAATGCACGGGTTTATGAAGTCCGATGAGACGATGAACGTTACGTGGTTTTGCAGAGAGGGGTTCCTATATATCGATGGTTCCCATGTGGTTCATTCTATTCAACATGGAGATACCATCAACCTCTCTTCCAGGGCTCCGAAGTTAAAAGTTTTTTTGCCGCCCCATTTGTTATCACACAATGTATGAAAGAATGGAAAAATAGATTATTTTTGTCTAAACAAACCGTCTTGGTATTTTATGTGCATATAATATATAATTTTTCACGTTTTAAAATATATTATAAATAAGTATAAAATATATTAATTGGACAGCTAAATTAATGTAAAATTTGAGAAGTTAAATAAGTTAGTTATCTTATCAATTAAAGTGTATTTCTGTGATTGGTGCAGTGGTGTCAAAACCTATATTATATAGAGTATAGATGTTATAAATAAGAGTAAAATATATAAAATTTATTAATTGGACAATTAAGTTAATATAAAATTTGAGAAGTTGAATAAATTAGTTATTCTATCAGTCGAGGAAGATCACAAAAAAATGTGTAGTAGTGTCAAAACAATCACTTTGTATCTATAGCACCTCTTTTCTTTATAATCATATTGGTCGATATTTGCCGTAGTGTGTACATTTTGCAAGGATAATTGAGTTATCCTTAGCACAAGTTATGCACTAATAGCTGCAAGTTCCTTTGAACTTAGTTCCTTTTTGTACAAATTTAGAGACTAGATGCGATATAGGTATAGAAATATGTATTTAGAGTTAAATGTATCACTTATCGGCTAAAAGAATATTGTGTTCATAATTTTATTATATATATTTACTAGTGTGGAACCCATGTTGTGCACAATTATATAATTAAATAAAATCTTTTATAATATATTGCTAAAGAAAAGAATGTTCTTTCCTAAAATAGAACTTTTGATTTTTAATAGGTAAAACATAGTGCTGACGTTAAAATTTTTGGAATAAATTATCAATTAAAGTCCAAATAAATCAGCTAGCAATTGGGTTCCAAAATAAAAGTCCATAATAAATTTAGGCTTGTCGTGAATAAATTAAATCCATAAACCCATATTAAATTTGGGTTTTATGTATTTTATGGGTAGATCCAAAATAAATATAAAGTTATTATTTTGGGTTGACTAAATTGGGCCAGATATATGTTCGAAATGCAATCCATCAGAAGACTAGTTCATGTCAAAGCCCACGGTGATCAAGGCCAATGGAAGTGAGCTCAAGCTGTTTAAGCCATACTCACGCCTATAAAAAGGGGCCTCCACCACTCAAGTCAAAGAGAGGGGATTCCATAGAGCATTGGAGCACAAGACAAGAAGTCATTCCATACAACACAAGAAATCCAAAGATCCAAGTCCAAAAACTCTCTGCCACAACGAAGATCCACGACCACGAAGGTTTCACGTCTTCCTCGGCTTCAAATCATTCAAGGCCTTGATACCAAATTTCAAGGTACCGCGTAGTTTGTTCCACAAATTCGGAGGAGATTATACATCAACATCCAAGAACAAGCATCAAGCCCTTGGATCGAAATTCAGAGAGAAGAATTAGGGGATTACATTCACTATAGAGATTGTATCCACTTTTATTTTTAAATCAATAAACTGTATTTATCCATATTTTTCTTGTCTTGTAATTATTTTTGCAGACACAAAATTTTGTGTGAACACATAGTACTTTTAAATTTTTAATCTATGTTGATTATTATTGAAAATGATATCTACACATGCAATAGATTCTACTAACCAAAATTTGTATTTTATGAGGATTACTTTCAAATAATTATGATATTTTATTAAATATATAGATCACTTTTTTTTTTTTTACAAATATTCAACTCTTATAGAAACATAAAAACTAAAGAATTAGTTAAATGTATTGGTTGTTATATTTCATCTTCCATCAATTTGGAAGAATAAAATAAAATAGTTACTTTTATTAAAGTAATAAATCTGAAATGTTCTTACTTTGTAAATAATAAAAGAAAATATAAACTAAGAATAGAAACGTAATTTCAACAAGTTATAAGAAGACAACTGAAAGAAAAACAAAAACAAAAGATGGACGATAAAAAAAAATTAAAAAAAAATTAAAAAAAATTAAAATCTCAATATCGTTTCATTAATTTGAATAATAAAAGATAAAGAGTAAATTATTATGAAATGAGAAAATAAAATAATTACAAATAAAAATAAAATGATTAAATTCAATTCAATCATAAATATAGCGACATAATCACTGACCATGAAAGAACAAAAAGACTTTCATTGACATAAAATAACATTTTATTGAATAAAGATTTTTTAAAGAGGAACTCGAATTAGAAACAGACTTACATGTAAATGTAATTCGTCGAGTCTAAACCCAACCAGAAAGTAGGGTTTAAGCAGTCAGACCCATTTGCAGGACCCATCGGGTCTTGGACCAAGGTCGTGTTGTGTTAGGTCCAATAGGTAAATTATGGGTAATAAATGGGTACGAGCCTGAGCTTGGGTATTGTTTACCAATTTACAGGCCTAAGTAATCTACAATTGGTCTATTCATTCTTGATATCGTGCTTTGATGATAAGATGTTATCCGCAATGTAGAATGTTGATGATGTGTTGCTGAGTTGGATAGGCACTCGATTGACTGTGATTGAGCCTCAATTGATTGTTGTCTTACCAGTAGGTCGATGATAATTGAGCTGGTACTAGATGGATTGGGCTTACTTCTTTAGCCTAATTTAAACTAGACTTCGCCATTGAATTTAGAAAAAATGAATAGCCTAATATCGCATATAAAAGCAAAAAGTATTATAATTTAATATCTTATACAAAGTTCTTACCAAAATTTAATATTTCTCAGGAGATCATGCATGTTTGTTTATTCTTGTTGTCGTGCTTTGATGATAAGGTGTCATCCACGATGTAGAATGTTGATGACATGTCGTTGAGCTGGATAGGCGCTCGATTGACTATAATTGAGTCTCAATTGATTATTATCTTCTCAGTAGTTTGATGATAACTGAGCTGATATTAAATGGATTAGACTTAATTCTTTAGCCTAACTTGAACTAGGTGATCATGCATATCTATTACCTAACTCTAGACCGAAATAATATGAGTTCGTGAACCACAACCCCAAAATACTAAAACAAAGAAACATCACTGTCCAAATTTAAGGAAATTCTGACATGGTTGATGGCCACTCCACACATTTTAATGACGTGTTTCACATATTCTGCAAGCTGTCCGACATATTACTTTTCTAAAAGAAAATATATTTTAAGAATTAAGTTTGTTTAGAATTATTTTTGAAAAAATAGTAGGTAATATTTAAATTTACTTATTTTTTATTTGCATTTTTATGGAGACATTTTTTTTAAATAATAAACACAGCTATATTTCCATAAATATGTTTTAAATGTACATATGTAAGTTATAAAAAACTTATAGATTTGCAGCATTTTATTTAAGGTGTTTTGAGTTTTAAAAAATTTTAAAATTTGTCATTCCTCACGTTCGTAGCATGTTGTAATATTATGTTACAGTATCTATATTCACCATAAAAGAAAAGGTAAATTATTCTCTACATTATGGTATCTACGATTTAAAAATATGGTAAATCAATATTTTTTTACTTCGATCAACCACACATGATCTCAGCTATGATTGATGTTCTCGCATCGCCCGCAAAAAAACACAACTGCTATTAACGAATCTGTAGTCATGATTCATCGATAATTAATTATAACAAAAAGTCATATATATTTCTTTTAGTAATTCATGCATCGTGTATGCTTTCTTGTCCTAATAAATATAAGGAACATTATGTAGGGCTTTAATAGCTAAATTATGGAGTACAACAATCTCTTCATTTTCGAAAAATTAAGATTACCTAAAATATAAAATTTATTTATTTCTACAATATTTCATCCTAAAATACTAAAACAAATTAAATAACTTCTAATTCCATGACCCAATTTTCACCTTAAATGGGTTCTGAAATTATTCAACTATAAGTCTATAAGTAGTCCCATATATTAAAATTTTAAAAGAGTCTCGAGTTATAAATAACGTGAAACACTCAAAATAATATTAAATTAATAAAAAATTCATCGATAAATCACTAGATTATGAACAAGAAACAAACATCAAGGGCCAAAACATTAAATGTTGAAAATTAAGTTTCGTATAACAAAATTTTATTTTATTTCGATACGATGTTATTCACAATATTTAGTGTTTTTTCACATAAAATTGAGCTAACTATGTGTTTTTTCCGTGGGATCAAATTATTTAGCACGTGAATTAGATACACTATTTATTAAGACTTAAAACCTCAACAACCCGCCATGATTATGATGTTGATTTCTCATGGGAGCCCATTTTTACTTCACTCGTATGTTTTGAAAGCAACCTTTCTTGTAGAAAATTATTATCGGAAGCAACTATAATAATGGGATTGTAAGAACGTGCCCTTTCAGTCAGATGATTGTGAGTTTGATTCTCTCTGTAGAGCTGAAATTTGCGTTGATCGATGACCTGCAAATACCCCTGCAAGCGAGTTATGGTTTTGGGGGCATGTTGAGGCCTGTGGTGATGATAAAAGTTAAACCACTGAAACTTTTTCGTACGGAAAGAAATGGAAAAGATGAGTCGATTTGACTGAAAATGCGATTTCTTCATATTTTTCAGTTAGACATGCTCGATTAGATAAATCTTTCAACACCTACAAGTAGATGTCCTTATACTATTTTTTTTTTCTTTTTAACGCACACATTCGGATTTATTTCAATTTACGATATAGTATTAATTAGCTAGGGAATTTAAGTAGTAAAAAAAAAAAAAAATACAACCACGAGTTGATTCTTAATTAGTTCCGACTTTGAATTTTATCTTCATATATTTCTCAGTTGATTTTTTAGACATCTTCTATTAATTAATGCAATTAAGAAGTAATTGATATGTTAATGTTCCTTGTATGAAGTTAAACTTGATTAAAAGTCATGTAAAAAGCAAGGTCAAATTTAGTACTATTAAATTTAACACTTGGTACATAGCTTTGACGTTAAACATGTATTTAATCAAAGTGCAAATAAAATATTTAAGTCGATAGTAATTTATGGTACACTTTATGTGGCGCGTATTTAAAAAATATTATTTTTGATAAAATATTTATATTTTTTCATTTAATAAAATATATAAAAATAATAAGTTAAAATTAGATTTATAAAAAAAATAGTGATTAAAAAAATAATGATATGATATAAAAAAGAAAAAAATGCAAAATACAAAAACAAAAAAAGAATTAATTAACGAAAGATGTTGGGTGAGTAGGGCGTTAGATAACAAATTAAAAAAAATTAAATATCTATACTATTATATATATATATTTGAAATTCCGTTTTTCCTCATAGAGCGGTTACTTAATTATATCCTGACACCAATTTTTTATTATGGCAATAATACCCTAAATTGGTTTCCTTTCGTTCTTTTTTTTTTAAAATGTGATGTGTGATTTATATATATATATATTTATAATAATATAGTTTAAAACGTGAAATATTATTTATTATATGCACACATGGATGACGTGTCATATCCACTAGTTAAAAAAAAGACCAAATAAAACGAGACACCCAAATGATACACTCACTTAATAATGAAGTATATATATTACATAAAAGCCGTGTGGGTGTTGATTTTATTGTATCACAACTTTTAATTTTTCTTATATATATATATATATATATTTGTTGAGGGGGTGGTTACAATTATTTAATGAATTTTAAACATTAACAATATTATAAATACCCATTTCTCGTTGAAAAGAGGATGAGGAAAAAAAAGCGAAAAAAAAATATATTGAGTTCTAGTGTAATTGTGTTGAATTGCATCTCAATTAATAAAAATTGAGTCAACTCGCTTTTTTGGGACATATAACTATAAATAAATTACAATGATAGAAACATACATTTATTAATAATTATATAACTTCGATTTAAATTTACGACAACTCATATTCAGGGTTGTAAACGAATCGTGTCGAGCCAACACAATTATTCAAGTTTGTTTGTTTGTTTGAGTTGTTATCTAGCTTCAACAATTGCATTTGAATTTGATTTGTGTATCAATCTAATCAAGCTTTAATTAAATCTTATTATGAATCGAATTTGAGTAATATGATAATTTTAAATATATTTTATTATATTTAAAATGATCTAATCAGCTCAAGCCTAGCTCAAAAGTAATTTATCGAACAAAATATTTTGTTTAAATTTAATTTATTTAAATTAATTAATAGAATTTTTATCAATATATTATAGTCGAGTATCAAATAATTTGATTAATTTTTCAACCCCTAATAGTTTTCAGACCAGTAGTGCAAGTGGATTGAATTGAATGACATTATGACATTGTTCTAAATAATAACCCGCCTAGACCGGCGGACTACACGTAGGATCGATGATGAGCCTAAACCGGCTCAAAACCCTTAATTTTGGCTTCACATATTTATTTTTATGATATTAACAAATTCCTCAAATTTTAATCATATTCATTACAAAATGATCATCAATAACATCTTATAAGTCCATCATCCACGACTTTAGTTTTTTAAAATAAAAAGATTTGTCTTTACATAACCTATAAAATATAGGTTAAATTACAACTACTTTTCCTAAAATTTGACATAATTATAAATATCCCTTCGTTGTTTGAAAAAATTACAATTCCCCTGAGGTTTGTAACCGTCTAACAAATAACTCATTTTTCATCCATTTTATGGGTGAACTGACCAAAATGCCCTTATGCAAACTAAATTATTCTTAATTTTTTTTAAATTCTTTTGGACTATAATGCGTAAGGAGGGGTTTTTTAAGTTTTTACACAGATGAGTAATAATGCAATTTGCCTCGATTGATTTTTTTATAATTTTAACTAAAAATTCAAGGGCAAAATAGTCAATTTCAGGCATTTGATTAATAATTACAAACCTCTGGATGGTATTTGTAATTTTTCAAACAACGAAGGAGTATTTGTAATTATGTCAAACTTTAAAAAAAATAACTGTAATTTACCTCAAATATATAAATTTATAAGATATTTTAAATAAATATAAGTAGACAACCTTTTTATCTAGGGGGGGTGTTTGCAAACGCTTAAGCACTTATTAATTTATTACTGAAAATAAGATGAAAAGAGTGTTTTTGTTTTATAATTTTTGATTTTAAACTGGTTAAATTAAGTCGATTTAAAAGCTATAAGGAGTTCCTACAAACCTCGGCAACTAATTACTACCAGGAATACATGTACCATCCCTGAACTATCACTCAAGTTGCAAAATGACACTTAAAATATAAAATGTACCAAAAAGACCCTTCTTGTTAACGGTCAAGCTACAAAAGAAACTTAATGATGTTCATTTTTAGTAGCAAATTACGTTTACGCCCGTTATACATAAGCCAAAACAAAAAAAAAAAAAAAAAAAAAAGAGAAGCCAGCATGATATGTTACAATACGTCATCCTTTAACTTTATAAACTAACATTTTAGTTCCACATTTTTTGAATTTTTGCAATTTTAGTCTTTTTGTTCACCAGAGTTAACCTCCACCCGCGAGAAGCATGAATTCCGGCAAAAAAAAATTAAAATCGTAAAAATTAAAATAATGCAAGACCAAAGTGCTACTCTATTAAATTAAAGGACAAAAATGCTGACAGAAATAAATTTTAAAATGTCACATGAGAGTAACATGCATTTTTTCATCGAGAAGAGTGAAATCTGACAAAAAAAATTAATATAAAAAAATTAAAAAATGCTGAACCAAAATATTACTTTACAAAATTAAAAAACAAAAACGTGAAATCACTTAAATTACGAAACTAATTAAGTCAAATAAAAATTATTACAAAGATGAAACACCCCTTGACATGTTTGGACAAACGTTAAATTACCCCTAGTTTTGATAGTAGTTACTATTAACAAGGAAGCAAATTTCTGGTGGTCCTGATTTGCTTCTGCCCTAACAACGAGGTGAAAACCGAACAAGAATTCTTCACTGTTAAGATATTGTCTCTGTCATTTTGCCCCCACCCTCCTCAATCATCTCACACTCTCTCTCTCTCTCTCTCTCATGCCACCTACCTTTACACGCGAACAGTGCTCCCCACACGTGCCTAACCGCCTTACGCCACACTCTACTACTCCCATAAACATCTATTAGTAGTAGTAATTCACTCTCCCAAGAATCCGTATCCATTCTTGAACTCTTCTTTCCACATCCCACTTGCTTTCTTTCTCTCGCTTTATTCGTTATCATCATCATCTCGTACCCCGCTGCTTCATGTCATATTGTTCTTGGGGGAATTTGGCAGCTGGGTTTTGGGTTCTTGAGAGATGAAGATTCAGTGCAACGTGTGCGAGGCGGCCGAGGCCAACGTCCTCTGCTGCGCCGACGAGGCCGCGCTCTGTTGGAGTTGTGATCAGAAAGTTCACGCCGCCAACAAGCTTGCTAGTAAGCACCAGAGGGTTCCCCTCTCTACCTCGTCTTCCCAGATGCCCAAGTGTGATATTTGTCAGGTTTGAGTTATCATTTTTTTTTCTTTTTTTTTCGTTTTAAATCTTTCTGGGATTCTTTCTTTTTCCTTGTTTTTTGTTTTTGGTAATGTGTAGAATTCTCCTTGTGTGTGTGGATAGTTTTGACTTTGTGTTTCCTGGGATTGTGGGGATACTGTGCTTTGTTTTTGACTAGTCTATGTAATATAAATATCTGGGGTTTGTGTTTATTACACCGAGTGGTTGTGTTTATTTCAGGACCTGATATTTTTAGTTTTTGTGGATACAGTGCCATGGTAGGTATGTGCCTGAGATTATTTTAATGCTTGTTGGTCTGCTGGCGCTGAGCTGTTCTTGATATTTACTTCAGTTCACATTTGTATTTATCCTTTTCTTGTTATAATTCAACTCTAATCTTAGGGGACAATGCCTTCTACTGAGATTAGCCGGAGTATAGATGAGACTATGTGGAAAAAACATAGATTTCCAGTTTACTAAGTTGATTGATGTCAGAGAATTTTTTACGAAGGAAAGATTTTTGCATTAAGGTATGTGATGTTAGAGTAATTGGTGATGGCCATTGCCGTTGTTCGTAGTGAATCGTATGCCTGATCCTGGAATGTCTAAGCTCAGTTGTGAGTGCATCCTGTCGTTTGTAGTGAGGGTAGTCGATTCTGGGCAAAACTATAGGTTGCGACTGTGAACGAACTTTTTTGTATCCATTTAGTAAAGAGGGTTCGAGGACACAATCATATCTGTGATCGATCTGGCCGATAGTAGTCTCATTTGCTTACTCACTCACCCTGAATGAGAGGAAATAGAAATGTCAAATTGGAAAAGAGAAGGAACCAAAACACAGGCGCGAATGAACTTATAACGTGGATTGATTAGAAATGATGCTAATGGTTCCTTTTCTTGGAGCATGATTTATGATCCTCGAATTTTCATCTCTGCAATATCATGGGGGCAGGGGCACCTAACTGTTCCCGGCATCTATTTTTCTAACTACGTGATCTTTCCTTGCTGATGATGGGCTTTGTCTTTGATGGATTGAAGCGGAATTGGGTGGCCTCTGCTCTTCTCTGGGCTAGAGATGAGCTTAACTTAGATGACCACATAGTACCATACTCTTGTTGCTGGTTAATTAGCATTTTTTACAAGCTCAATTGTTGGTTCTCCATATTGAGATCACAACGTTATCCTGACAATACTGTGCTACCAGTGCTAGTAACTATGCTTAATTCTATTTCAGTATGGTTACTGATGGCATGACAACTCCTTATTTCCGATTCAATTTTGCCGATCGTTAATGTGGCCTTAAAGCTAGACATTAGCATGTTAGTTTCCCTGTAAGAGTAGGATTTCTCATGCATACTGTATTCCTTGTGCAGGAAACTGTTGGCTATTTCTTTTGTCTGGAGGACCGAGCTTTACTTTGCAGAAAATGCGATGTTGCTATACACACAGCTAATTCCTTAGTAACGGGGCATCAGAGGTTTTTGCTCACCGGAGTTAAAGTGGGTCTTGAGGCTAGTGAAACAGGTTCACAATCATCTTCCGGGAAGACACACACTACTGAGAAAATCTCAGAACTATCGCCTCGTTCTCTTCCAAAGAAGACCAACACACCAGTATCATCATCTAGTCAATACAGTAAAAGTTTACCCATCCAAGCTAGTGTAGATGGTGACTTTCCATTGTCAAAGTCGCCGTTTGCTGGAGGTTCCTACAACGGAAATATTTCCCAGTGGCAGTTGGATGAATTTATTGGACTTGGTGATTTCACTCAGAATTATAATTTCATGGACAATGGGTCGTCTAAGGTATTGATTTCGTCATGTATTGCCGCATTTATATGTGTATTCGGTGGGTGCTAATTCTGTTTGTTCATGTCAGCGTTTTCTGAATCATTATTTGTCTTGATTTTGGTTTATATTGGGCATAACATCTAGTAAATTACCTTAGGAGTGTTTCCAGTTGGAAAGGGTATGCAGTTTTTCCCCTTTTTAGTAGATATATAGCCGTGTCCTAAGCTCCAAGTGGCAAAAACATGTGCATAAATGCATGGTCTTTGTTATTCTCACGTACTGCAGATTTAAGTTTCCATGGTTCTCGGTGTTAATTGCATTTGGGTGGAAGTTTATGCGACGCTTAGGAGAGTTCAGGTCTTGGTTATAGTTTGCCCGTTGCACGTCGTAATGCTTGCAAGTGAGGAATAGTTTGGAAAGTTTAACTTGTTTGAAAGACATGGTCATATGTTTCCATCAAACGATGTTTACCATACCATTTATTTCATAATTGCTTCAATCTGATACGGCATAAGAGTGTCATCGTGCAAATCTTAACCCTGTCTCTCTTTAATACACTTCACCAGGCGGATAGTGGGAAGCTCGGAGGTTCAGAAGACTCCCAGAATCTAATAGCTGCAGACGGGGAGCTAGAGGGCGACGAGTGTATGGGCCAGGTGCCAGATACATTTTGGGCAGTGCCACAAATGCCATCTCCACCTACAGCATCCGGGCTCTACTGGCCTAAAAACTACCAGAATCTGTCCGACTCTACTGCCTTTGTACCCGACGTAAGTTCCTTGCCGTTACCAACCTTCCACCACCACCACCACCACAATCAATCACACGTTATCAGCTCGAAGCGGAGAAGGCACTCTTGACGTATCTTCCGAGACGGAGAAGCTCTCTAGGAGTTGCAGTTGTTTAGGATTTGTCTTTCCTCAAAGTTTGTAGGCCAGTTGTGGTTGGATAATTAGTTTCCTATATATATATATATATATATATATTCTGCGCAATGCTTGTAACTTGAATATGTACCATAAAGTGTGGGGAAGTTCCATCTACTTTATAAAAGAAGGGGACAGTTTGAGCCTTGTATGGCAAACATCAGATTCCAAGTGTTTTGCAATAGGAAAAGAAGGTAAATTGAAGGGTATGTCCAGTGGGGGTATCTGTTAGATTCCCAACTTGCTTATCTATGCTTGTTATTAGAAAACTAGAGGGATAAATTGTATTTTAATACTCGAACTATGTTCATTTTTTACACTTTGTTATGTAAACTCTTTTCATTTTAGTTAATATACTATCTTAACATTGAAAAATTTGAACAAACTCTTTTCTTTTTAGTTAATATACTATCTTAATATTGTAAAATTTTCACTGTCATATATTGACCGTTTCTTGTCTATTTCTTTTGCAGAAAACATCACATGCAGTACACATATAAAAGATCGTATTATATTGCCCTTAAATATTATATATGCATTGCATGTAATATTTTTTACTGTAAAAAAATCAATAAAAAATAGTTATATATAGCAAAATGTGAATTTCGCAAAATTGAGATCGTAAGTTGATAAAAATAAACAAAATAGATGGTAAAGTGTAAGAACAGACACAATCCTTCAAAATGTAATTTACATAAAAATTTGTGAAAGCCCTTCTAAGATGATCAGTTGAAGTACTTTGTGAGAGTTTCTTGACCTGCTAAAAGTATCAACTGTAAGATATTTTTGAATGTAATAGATTTATAGGTGTGATGCTGCAAGAATATTCTGTGAAAGTTCCATTCTCATATTGTATGATGTTGTTGCTTTTAATGCGTATAAGGGACGATAAGCACGTCTATCAACATAATGACTAGACAACATAATAATCTGTTGGCACCGAAAAGGGTGTTGAAAAGCTATAGAAGGATATAGGGAGTGTATGTTAAGGGATGAGCTGAGCACACAACTATTCCCAGTTTGGATTCGAAATAGATATTCTAAAGCGCCGCGCCAGCTCTCCACTGCTCCATGCTAACTACTTCTCCCTAGGTGAAGTACCAAACAACGAAGCCTTGGTGGTAATTTCTGCTGCGCCGGCAATACGAATCACCTAATATCAGGGAGGTTTCCATCATCTGACCGCCTGAGGGAAAAGATGGAGAATCTTGGTAGCAAAGGTGTATTCAGGGGCGTGCTAGCTGCAGCTAGATCTTGTGGACGATGGCCTAATGATGTGAGCTATGTCTTGCAGTCATGAGGTCCGGTTTTGGAGTATTAGTTGCTGCATAAGGACTGCCAAGATGCTGCCCGTTGATATGTTGATGACGTTAGCAGCGTCATTGGTGAGCTGAAAATTGAAGAAGAAACACGGTCTTTTGAGGGGAAAAAACGGAAACCAAAAGCAAGTAGGGGGTTCAAGCATCATTAGCACACATGAACACTGATACCGGCATTCTTGTAATCATGACAAAGAGGGGGACTGAGAGTGGGAGGGGAGTAAATGCATTTTTGGTCCTGTAAATAGATCATTTGGCATTTTCGTCTTTTAACTTTTCAGGGTAGCATTTGGGTACGTCATCTTTTTAATTTTCATGATTTCAATAATTTTGTCTGCCGAAGTTCACCTCGACTGGGAGAAGGGTGAACTCCGGAGAGAAAAATGATTGAATTCGCAAATTAAATATGCAGAACCAAAATGTTGTCCTAGAAAGTTAAAGAACAAAAATACTCGTAAAAATGAGCCGATAGTAACAGTGGCCCCAACTTTAAAAGATTGCGTATATGCACATGCATTTTTCCGCCAAGAAGGGTGAACTCCGGCAGAAAAAAGACTCAAATCGTGAAAATTAAAAAGATGTAGGCTACCCTAGAAAGTTAAAAGGACGAAAATGCAAAATTCGGCTAAGTTAAGCGACAAAAAATACATTTAAGCCGAGTGAGAGGCTTTCTTCACTATGAATTGCATGACAGTCACATGGATTAAGGGATAACGTATAATCTTCAACCACTAGGTATTTCATCAGTCAAATCAAAAGAAAACATGATAACTGAAACTCGGCCACTTGAGAAAAAAATGATCACTAACCCATCTAAAGCCTTCTTTCTCCTGCAGTGCAGCACCGATAATACTCTCTGCGAGATTGGCAATCTGGGAAGCAATCACACATATGACAGCTTCAGGTGCATATATCTGTTCCGATATAATTCAAGTTGAAACGTTACATCACACAGAAAATATCCTCGAGTTCACCAAGCTTTACAAAGTAAGTTTCTATATATATTAGCCGAACAAGATATGTCGGGTTCAATCTTTTGGATAGCTGTTCTTTGTACAAACACCTCTGAAGAAAACGACAAATATAACTTTTACCTCACCCATCATACAGCCAACAGAAGCAAGAAGAATTGAAGCTAGAAGTCCGGCAACAGTTCCCTCAGTGCTAACAGCACCTTCTGTACCCCTCGGGACCATCTTGAATGTAGTGATTAGATAACTACAACGGAAAACCATTGTTCTATCAACAAGACATACCAGCTATAACTTGGATATGACCAACTTGATAAACAGCAGAATAAAAATGAAGTAATTCCAGAAAAATGTTATCCCAAAACATATAATTTCTTTCTTTTTCACATGCAGGCCACATTAAACGTAGATTTAAACATTCTGGGGTCAATGTTGGGCTATGAACAGCAAAAAGAGCAGTCCCTCTACCAATTGGCTCTGTGTCGAGCTGATTTTGTGTAAGCAAGATTATATTTCCATAGTTAACTGCTCATTGGGTTCTTTAATCTATGCATTCATCTTTTCTGTACATACTGCAATAACTTTATCAGAGGAACTGCACCTTGACTCTAGAGAGACGACGAGATAACTACAGGAAAAGTAGTAGTACTAACGTTGTTTTGCCATATGCCTTCCCAATCTCACTTGAAACAGTATCACTCAGTTTAGTGCAGAAACTGGCAACGAATCCAAGTTCCCAAAGACGAGCAAATGCCTCTCCCCCAATACCATAGATCGAGAGGAAAGCACAGACACAGCCAGCAGCACTAGATCCAATAACACTTCCTGGCCCCCTCCTTCCTTTCCTTCTCTCAGCAACCCCTTGGGCCTCCTTTTGTGCCATCTTCACTTTCGTCGCTGCCGTCCCCTGAAAATTTCCACACGATTGAGTTACATTTTTCACTTAAGTTCTAAAAACACATCAGTTCTGTCATTCAGACCTTCGATCGATAACTATGCAAACATGAATAAGTAAATCAAAGGAAACACAATAACCGAGTCACTTTCAACATAAAAATATCAACTCTTTGAGCAAATGACAAACGATAAATGCTGTAATGCATGAAAAAAGAACCCATAAATAATCAAATCCTTGCATGGAAAGTAAATGTAAACCATCTTTCAATTGGATTTAACCAATCAAA
This sequence comes from Sesamum alatum, assembly GCA_034509735.1. Taxonomy (NCBI): domain Eukaryota; kingdom Viridiplantae; phylum Streptophyta; class Magnoliopsida; order Lamiales; family Pedaliaceae; genus Sesamum; species Sesamum alatum. The sequence goes on along the minus strand of JACGWO010000008.1, from coordinate 1,377,388 downwards.
CAATCAAAAGGAAAGAACTTTTTTCTTGCTCCATTAGAACTCACCCTTCTCACTCTTCATATTCCAATGACAACATAAACCCCAAATCCCGCCATGATCAGAAATCCGTGCACATAGCAAACACACAGTACTAGAAACAAGAAATATTTGATTTTTAGCTCACCAGGACAAAGAATGTGGCGACAAGAAGGAACCCAGAAGATCCAAAGGCACGCCAGGTAAGAGTCCCGAGCACGAAAGCAGCAGCAATCCCCGAGAGGGACAACCCAGAGACAAGAAGCCGAGAGCCCAGAAGAAAGATCACGACGTTGCTCAGCAAAGCAGACTTCCACGTCGGCGGCGACGATTGGACCAGATTCATCACCTGCTGCAGCAGGCCTGGATCGAGATCAGTGGCTGTTGCTTGAATTCGGGTTGGCATTATTCTCGATAATGGGGGGAATTTGGGGGTTTTGATTTGAGGGGAAAAGAGGGTTTTAGGGAAATTGGAAGAAGAGGTGAGGGTTTGATGAGAGAGGGACGGGAGTGGGGAGTAAAGTCGCCATTTTTATAGCTCGGTTGGAGGTTGCTTGCGGAAAGAAGAAAGCTCCGTTGAGAAGGTGGAATTGGCAATACATATACAATCGTCATAATTATCAATTTCGTTTATCCAACCATTTTAAAAAATTACACATATATCCTTTAAAACGTCGACGTCATTAGATAAATTATATTTATTTTTTATAATTAAGCAAAATACATAAATAATTTATTTCAACAAATCATAGACTAGAGATATAAATATAATTATCCCTTTAATTTATTTATTACTCTTTACACTCTTAAATTATAAATATAATAGTTTGCACCTTCTAATTACTCGATTCCAAACATTTTTCGTATGAAAGTACATCTCGAGTTTATTAATATGCCGAAATACTAACCATCATGCGAGATAGGAATAAAGCGGAATGGTTGAAACCTCAAGTTCCATTCGAGTTGATGAATTTGAATCGAGAATTTCAAGTAACGAATCGTTTGGAATGATGTTGAAAAATTTTATACTAGAAAATATTTTTTTTATATCTTATTCGATATCATTCATAAATCATAGAAATATAATTAAACTTATATGATTAATTAATAAAAAAATAATTTTTTGGGAAATCATGTAAGTTTTATTTACTGTGTATGAATTAATAAACAATTCTATTACTTTGTGGGGGCATTAGTGAATTAAACATCAAAATTTTTTATTAGTATTTAATGTTTAATAATATAAAAAATAAATATCTATACAAAATTAAATATGAGATATATTAATTAAAATAAAATTTATTATTGTTTGAGAAAAAATAGTCCTTATTAACAAAGCACAAGTGCAATAATTAAGTAAAAATAGTGTATAATACATGGGGACAAAATAATTTTTAATCAATCAAGTTTGTTTTAGAAGTGTCTTTTTCCCCCTCCAAACACTATCCAATTTAGCTTTTATTTACTTTTCACTTTTCTTATAAACACTACACATTTTTTTATACTATTACAACTTTCAATTTTCTCTACAAAAATCACTTATCTAAAAGTAGAAGTTTTCGTAAATACTCTCATAGTAGCTTCTTAACAATTTATTGATAAAATTATAAGTATTAAGTGTTTTTTCCAAACTTCAACTAACTTTTTACTTTTTAACTTTAATTTTTAAATATTTTCAATTTTTACCACGACTTAACCTATAATTTTTTGTACAACTTATTTTTACCATAAAAATAAAAGTTATTGAAAACACCTATTTAAAAAGCGAAATTCATAAAAGGCCATTCCAACGTTATATTTACTCCAATAAATCAAAAAGCGCACTCGAGAAATGGAGGCTCTCTTGATAGAAGCGCACCAGGTTATTTTGCGATTTTAACAGTGGGGAGCAATCTGATGGTGTTAACCCCCACGATAGAACGACACACCATCTTATCCTCTTCATACAGCTCCTTTTATCTGCTACGAAGTTGTGCAGTAGAGAGAGAAACAAAGAGAGAGAGAGAGGAGAGAAATCCCACCAATGGCAATGGCGGTGAACTGCGCCACTTCTTCTTCGTTGATGATCTCGAAACCTTCTCAGACACCATTCTCCTTCTCCCCCTCCAGGAAAACCCCTTTCCTCGGATTCTCGTTCGCGGCTTCATCCAAACCGTCCGTCCAGTCGAACAGGGTGTCCAAGATTTGCTGCCAAGAAAAAGAGGCTCTTGTACCGGCAGGGCAGCAGTGGATGTTTGACAATCTCTCTGGCCCGGTAAGATGTTCCCGACGTTCTATTGTTTAACTGTTTGATGGTTGCTTGCCAGTAGTAATTTTTGTTTCTTTTTCAGGGTGAAATTTGGTTTTAGTATTTAAGTTTTCGGCCATTGTTTTTTGGGGCAATGCGGCACATTTTTGGTAATATGAATGCTGAGAATCAAGTAAGATGATTGTATTCTTGCTTGGTGTTGGTTTTTGAACTGGGTTTATGCTGGTGTAACGCCCTGTGGAAGTTAAAGATGGTGTTTGATAAGGCTTGTTTTCGGTCATGTGGGCATCTATATGAGTTGGAATTGAGGCGTTTTGGGAAGATTTTTTGTAATTAGTTGGACCTTATGCTTGATTATTGTTAGCAAAAGGTCGAAGCTCGTCTGTCTGGAATAAATGCATTCTTTTGAAGTGAGAAACTGGACAAGCAGGCTATTAACTTTTAGACTTGTGGAAAATGACCTGTTTTGCTTGTGCTTGCTGCCAGTATAGTTTCTCTGACATGAAAATCCAAAATCTATTCAAGAGAGCTTGTTTAAGATGGGGCATCATAATTAGTTGCAAAATTTGGCTTCTTTTAATGTCTGCCCACTTTCGAAGGAAATATGGGCTTACTTTCTTAATAATTATTCTGATATAGCACAGAGAAAATGTCATTCTGCCAAGACTTTGGGATGACCAAGATAGATTAATAGTGAAGAAGAAAGGAAGAGGGGTCTATTGTTCTCCACCAGGAGTGATCGGAGAAGATTTACTCCACAATGGCGAGCAAAAGAATTTACTGGATTCCTAATGAGGTTCTACTAAAAGATATGATTATGTAACCTGGATTCGAGGCAATTGCATATCATGAAAAATGTTGGATGAGAAAGCAGCAAGTTTCTCTCTGCCCATAATGTTCCGTGTTTTAGATTAGAATATCTTTATGTTTGTGATTAAAGATGCATTTGTGCAATAGATCTATCCAAAAAAAAAAAAAAAAAAGAAAGAAAGAATGGGTTAACAACTTTTGCATGATATGTTAATTTTCACAATTGATTTGAAGGGATTGACTTCCATTCTTTGCTGTGTCCAATGTGACACTGGATTGAGTCATTTTTTTAGCTGTCTTTTAGATCAAAAGCCTTGTAGTTTCAAGTACGAACTACTACTTCAGGCTTTTAACATTCCACATGGAATTTGTGTCAGCCAAAGTTTTGTCTGGTGGAAAAATGTATGCTTCACTTTGAAGTTCAAATCATGTTGTTTGTGTCCTGTTATTTCAGTGTTATCATTCTCTTTCCTGAAATCTGGCTTAAGAATTTACCTTAGGTTTTAGCTCGAGCATATTTTGTACCGTTGTCTTATAAGTCTTTCTCTGACTTCCTCTGTTTATTTAACTAGAATTTTTCAACTGCATGGGCAGATTTATGATGCTTATCCAGCATTCAGTCCAGTTGAGGTTGTACATATCGCTTATAGTTGCTTCTTGTTTCAGGATGTCTGGAATAAAACATGGTATCCAAAGGCTGCAGACCATATTAACACAAGTAAGACGTGGTATGTAGTGGATGCAACTGACAAGATTCTAGGAAGACTCGCTTCAACAATTGCCATTCACATCAGGGGAAAGAATCTAGCAACTTTCACTCCTAGTGTGGACATGGGAGCATTTGTGATAGTGGTATGCTGATATCTGAAAAACACACTTTTTCTGCTTACGACAAAGTATTATAATTGGCAGGAGAATCCCATTTACCTCCATGGAATTATAGGGCTAGTCCCAACTATCACATTGAGTTTTAAGAAAAATCCTCCTTAATCAAATGGTGTTAGGGAAAATCTTCACTATGCATTAAGATTATTAGTCTCCAAAGTTTTTATCTCATATTTCCTTTCTATTAGATTAAAAATATAATGTACACACAAATAATGGATAGAATGTTTGCAAATAACTTCTATTACATAATATGGACAAACTACTTAGTTGATGATTTGGCAATATCTCGTAGTGTCATTCTTGTGTCGGCTGTTTCCTGCAAGTTTTATTTCACAAAGAAATTGATTCAATTTATTCTCATACTTATTAAGTATTTGTTAATTCTTTTTTTTTTTGGGTAATTGAGAATTTGTTTATTTTATTATGCATTGAATAGGTCAATGCCGAGAAGGTTGCTGTATCTGGAAAGAAAAGGACGCAGAAACTCTACAGGAGGCACTCAGGAAGACCTGGTGGGATGAAAGTGGAAACTTTTGATCAGCTTCAGAAGAGAATTCCTGAAAGAATTATTGAACATGCTGTCCGCGGAATGCTTCCTAAAGGGCGGGTAAGTTTCTTCGTCTATGAGATAATCTATTTTCATTCTGAACCTAGGTAACCACCGCATACTTATCACAGTATCATATACAGAACAATGTAAACACATTCTGCCAGTTCAAGCATTAAAAAGCGTCTCTACGGGTGCTAAAAATGTCATTTTGTTTACCATATGCTTCCCCTATTTATATTAATCTCAGTGCCTTGGGGAGAAGTAATGCTTCTTTAACAACACGATGTATAGACCAGAATAGAATGGATGTAAGAAGGCTTCTGCTTCGGCGTGGCCAACGCTTTGAATATGTTACAATGTTTATGAATGTTTCTTATCCTGCTTGTGTACCATATGTAAGCAGTTTGTGGTTTGGTTGCAGCTTGGCAGATCATTATTTAACCATCTTAAGGTTTACACCGGTCCAGACCATCCTCATGCAGCCCAGAAACCCGTTGAGTTGCCCATAAGGGACAAGAGGATACAAAAGCAGACATAGATTCGGAGATTGGAATCGTTAGAGGCTACTTCTCAGCTGTTCATACATGTCCCGTTATGCCAACGTTTAGCAAGCGTGTTCGCTTCGTCTCTCTTGTAACGCAACAGCACATTAGTGATTTTTCACCATTTTGCTGAGGTATTTTAATTACAATCATGATTATGTTTATAGCTAGCTCCTTCACTGAAATTCATGTCAGCTGGTGATGTTATTTTGTTCTGCAAATGGTAAGAGTTTGTTCTTTCTCCTCTATCATGCTTACTTTTTCTTGTGTTTTCTTAGTTTTATTGCTTACTTGCTTTCTTTTTCTTGGTGATGTTAGACAGGAAATGCTATGTATAATAGCAATGATGAATAAGTGAGGGCATATTAGTCGATTCAAATTTTGCCAACCAAAAATGGTTTCTCTAAAGTTTTGAACTTTAATGTATTACTAGTAGTCGGGCACACTCGAATTAAATGAAAAACAGCCAAGATCTGTGTTTTTAATAAAAAAGAAAAAAAATTAAGCACAATACTTTTTTATTATAATAGAATCAAGAAATAAGTTTATATTAACTACCGAAATCAAAATCATGAAAAAAAAACACTTATAAGTTTATTGTTGAAAATAGTAATTTTCTTTTGCAGTTTTTACTTTTGAATCGTTTAGATTAAGTTAATTTAAGTTAAAAGGTTATAAACCGTTCTCTATAACTTCTGCAGTTTATTTGTAAATATTAATTATTTTTTTTAATTTTTAACTTTTATTTTCAAATATTTTTAAATTTTACTATCGATTAATTTATAATTCTTTTACAACTTAATCACACCACAAAAGTAGAAATTATTACAAATCCCCGCTTAATTATAAACCGCCTTGAATCCCACTCATCTTATAACCTTACTCGGCCATACAGTCCAACGCAGGAACTCCAACATTGTACCAGCAATCAAACATCATGTCAATGATATCTTAATTTGTTGAGGTTCAAATTTCATTTCAATCAAAACAAACTCTTCTTATTTCCCATGCATGATGATATCCTCCAACTCCAAGGGAGCAAAACAAGTTCCTAACTCTCTACAAGAATTGTGTACAAGAGTTGGTTCCAGGTATCCGGCACGCCGGCAAGACACCAGTGGCTGCAGTCCAGCCCTACATCGGCATACGTTGATGGGTGCCCGTCCTTTCTCAATTGCGTCAGCAGAGCTATGTCCAGCAGCACCGCCGGTTTCTTCATACTACTCAACACGCCCTTCACCACTGCATCGCCCGGAGGTTTGTTCCCTGGGTAAGTCGACCCCTCCACCGGCCCCGTCTGTCCACTGCAGTTCTGCACGTTGGGTTCGTTCCATTCTGTCCCACTTGCATTAAGACAGAACATACAGAGAAGATTTATGTGACTTAGACAGTAACGTAAGTTATTATTTAAGGAACACAGAGCTAGAAATATAACAAACTTACTGGTAATGAGATGCAGAAATTCCTTGAAAAAAGACACGGGTCTTAGTGGAATCAACATTGGAATCAACCCAGTTAGCCCATGTAGTCAGAGCTATCCTATATGCTTCCATCACATCCATGTCTTTGAATATCTGGTTGCCAATTTGGTAGCTGTCCCATCTAAACGCCAAACAAAAAAAATAGGGGTGGTTTGTCTCAATGATGATGACATTATGGTGAATGTATATATGTGTAAATTTTTGAAAATATGGATAATTTGTGTAAATAAATCATAATTTAGGGAGTATAAATATAATTATCCCTGGTCTGAGAGAAACTTACGTTCGAAAACGTTCGGTGTGTAGCCACCAGTGGTAGGTGTTGAAGATCAATACATCGACTCCCATCCACATGCCGCTGCTACTAAGGGTATCGAGCTTCAGGGTGCGATCTATTAGGCTCACCAAGAATCCATTTTTCAGGAACATAACGGAGACGCCGAACTCCTGCCAAAGCGAAAAGATCATTGAGGTAAGTGATCGACGTTATAAAATTAAGGGTAAATTATAACGAGCTCTCGTGAAGTTTACTATAATTATAATTAATATTTCCTCTTTGTTTGAGAAATTACTAATAGCCCCTAACTTTTATGATCGAACTAACACAATATGTTAGTCTCTGGTTAGTGTGGTGAGCTAACCAAAATGCCTTTGTGGTCAATTTTTTCCATTCACCTCTTTGATTTTTTATAATTTTTCAATTTTTTTTCAAAAGAAAACACAATAAGGACAAAGTTGACAATTTAAGGCATCCCTCAAGGATTACATAATTTCATCAAATGCAAATATCGAGGGAGATCATTGTAAATTACTCCAAAATTAATTATGATTCATTGGTTTTCGATAACCCCCCTCTCGATCTTCTTAATATATCAATTACAAAAATAACATATCAATGTCTTGTGTAAGTTGGACAAGTAATTATATAGGTAACTGAATACAAAGAAGAAAGAAAAAAGGAAAAAAATAGCAATTAAAAAAATTAAGTCGAAAGTTTTAATATTGTCAAATTAATGAGTTTCAGAGTTTTAACAGTGACCAATAAAATTATCACTATGAAAAGATAGTGACAAGATAGTTGAGTATAAAATGATCACTACAAACAACTAGTAATAGGTGTAATATATCGAGAATAAATAATTATTGTCATTATAAAAATTTCATTAATTATTTATAGTGAGAACTTTAAGCATAATATGTTATAATTAATAATTATTTTGTAAAAAAATTTAATGATTATCCTTTAATATATATTGAAGGACAACGTTAGAATTATTAATTAATATTGTCATTGATATATATATATATATATATATTTTTGTGTTCCCTTGGAACATGAATTTTACGAGTTGAAAAAAATTCAAAGAAATAAGAAATATTTCGTCTGAAAAGCAATCAAGAATTAGATATAACGATTCTTGACGAGTTTCATGATTTTATATTTCGATGTGATTAAACCTTTTCATTTACAGATTTAATTTCTAGAGGGTGAACGTGTAGCCACACAGAATGATCAGAATAAACTGAATTTCGGTATTCGATTCTGTAATAATCATTAAAAACCGAAACCGAACTGAATATTATAGTTCGATTTGATCAATTTACACACCCAGCTGTAAACACACCTAAATATATAATATTAAAGTGTGGTGGAAGATGCCTCTATCAAGAAAATACAATATATGGGGCAAAATGCATTTTTTGGTCTAATAACATTGAGGTGATGGCACTTTTGGTCCAAACCTAATTAAGAATAGCGTTCAGGACTGTAATTTTTAAAAGACGACAATTCTAATCTAAAAAAATTCTAATTTTATGGGAATTCCTCGTATTGATCACACATGACTTTAAACATTTGGGAAGTTTCGCTATCCTGGCCAGCTTTGCCTATGCGGATTAAACTAATCCACTCTCCTTGGCAAGGGTGACGTGCTAAATAAAAGATGTCACCATTGCCTCCTCAAAATGCCTGCCAAATCATCCATTTTAGGCTAAATTTCATTTTATCTTTACCCCCACCACTAGGCACTCGCCCCATACTGCCTAACCCCACCCAACCATGCCCCCTGCTGAGGGGGTGATGACGATAGATTCGAGGGCGACTGCGTCGTCGTCACCCTTAATTTAAAATTTTAATTAATTTTTTTAATAAACTTAATTTAAATAATTAAAGAAATTTTTTTTGGAAAGGTTTTAATAAGAAAATTTTAAAAAGAAAGTGAAAGAGAAATTTATAAAAAAATTAAGAAAATTGATTTAAATTATTTAAAATTTAAAAATAATTGAAAGAAACTATTAAATCTGCATTTTAAACACATATTTTAAATACTTTTTACACGTAAGTGAGACTGAATTATTTTAATCCAAATAGGTAAAGCTTGTTGGAATAGTGAAAAATCTCAAAAAATTTAAAGTCACATGCGGCCTATGTAAGAAATTTCGATTAAATTAAGGCTTTTTGGACTAAATTATTATTTTTAAAAATTACAGTCCTAAAACGTCATTTTCAATTAGGCCTGAATCAAAATTATCACAACAAATATATTAATAGACTAAAATTACAATTTTCTCCAATATATGAGGTGAGACGAACATCAAACTTATTGGAGGGGCCCACGTTATTATAGTTTGAGAGCGTGAGAAATACATGAGAATAAAGTGGAAATGGAATTGTTGTAATGGTGAAGGGCATGAGAGGGAAAAAGTGTGATGATTACCGGAAAAGAAAGAGTGGTGAGCGGTCCACGTGAGCCCAACGCATAAGGGGCGTTTGGGACAGCGGCGTGAAGCATGCACGCCAGTGATTGCCACTGGTTTGCGCTCAGTGAGTCCCCCACAAACATTACCCTTTTGCCCCTCATTCTTTCCAGAAATCCCCTCCCATCAAACCTGTCCCATTATCAATATTAATTACCAACAAATAATTTATTATATATGGGGATAAATAAACTAATACATATGAAATGTATTAAATACTTGATAATTTTTTTTGGAAAAAAATGAACTTGTAATATCAAAAAAATAAAGTAAACAGTCACTCAGTCTATATTGTCTTTGAATTTTATGATGCAAATATACCTGTACTACATGATGTAATGACGTTATAATGACTTTTGAGACGTATTTCATATAATTGGTTTTATATCGCATTGTGCGAAGGATTGCAATAACATTGGGATTTATTTATTTATTTTTCTATTCTACCTCTTATCACTCGACTATTCCATCTATAGTAATTTAACTTCCATCGAACTTAATAATCAGAGAATTTAGTAAGATATATTTAAAATATGACAGACTATTATGATGCATGTGAAAGATGAGGAACCAAAGTAGATCGAAAAACACAAATTTATAGGACTAACAATAAGATTTAGCTTAAATCATAATTAATATCTACATGTTATGCATGTAGTGTACATATATCCAAAAGGGTCCCGACAAAGCGGATCCACTACTACTGATTCTTATAATCCAATAATCATGAATGAACAACTGATTCTTGCAATACCTATTATCGTCAGTCTAACACGCTAACCCAGTGTTAAATTCTTATAATCCAATAGTCTTGAACGGACAGTTAATTCTCGCATTACCTATATTTTGAGTCTTCACAAAATCATGTATTATGTAGTGATTCTTATAAATTATAATAATCCAATAGTCTTGAACGAACAAGCAATGAGAGGTACCTAGAGATCTGACAGGCAGTGGGCTGCCATCTGTAGTGAAGATAGGCGTGGTCAGGCCTGCCGTTCTTCTGACAGTTGAGGGCGGAGGCGGCGGCGGCGAAGGGGCATTGCGACGCATCGTAGAGTGGATAAGACGAGTCGAAGACCCAGCTGCCCTCGAACAGATCACAGCCGTTTGTTGGGCTCTCCTGCTGCCCGTGATCGTGAAAGTTTCGGCCTGTGGACTGGGGTTTCAGTCGATCATGTGGTGGAGAGGATGCTGATGATGAGAGGAACATAATAAGGCCGGCCAGGAGCTGGCCGAGAGAAAAAATCCTCACATTCATTTTCTTGGGCTAGCTTAGCTTGTCTATCTACGTGGTGTAAATATGTCATAGGGCTTACGTGCAGTTTTCGTCCTATATTTTGGTATTTTAGTCATTTATCTTTTTATAGTAGTAATGACTTTGTAACTTTTTAATTTTTTGTAATTTTGATCCTTCAGTCGCCAGAATTTACAAATGTTGTCAGAAAAAAGCATGTGCCCTGCATGTGTTTTATTAAATTTTGGGTTTTTGTTCCTATTGGTCAATTTCTACCAGCGTAGAAGCAAATTCTCAACTTGTATCTTTTTTATTTTTGACGTTTTTTAGTCCTTTATCTTTCTAAGGGTAGCAAATAAATCCTGTAACTTTTTAATTTTTATGATTTTGGTCTATTAAATTGACCAATGGGCATAAAAGCCTCAAATTAAAAAAAAAAAAAAAAAAAGCACGTGCGTGTGAGGCATTTCCGACAATATTTACAAATTCTGGCAATTGAAGGATCAAAATCGCGAAAAATTAAAACGTTACTGAAACTATTTGCTACCATAAAAAAATAAAGGACTAAAACACCAAAAGCAAAAGATATATGACAAAAATTGTATTTAATCCTATGTTATATATATAGTCATATTTAATTTTTTTTTAATTTGATCTTGTTTATTTGTTTACTTTTAGAATTTATAAGACTTAATTATTAAAGAATTTTTCATAAAAAAATAATTTTCCTAAAATAACTACATTCAAGAACAAAGTTTCTTTTTTGTGCATGGTACAAAATTAGGTTAATTGTTATTTTAAATTCTCTCTTCAAATCCAAATAATTTCATCCAAATGAACCCTTAGTTAATGAGTTGGAGCATTTCAAAAGGACTTGAACATTAATTTTGAACTATTTTCGTTGAGAACAATGTTTTGCGTGTATTGGGGGGGGGGGGGGGGGGTTCGCTACAAAAAAGGGTTAGCCTTCAACGCTCAATCAGTAAAAGAATGGAAAAGAAAATCAAGCGAATAATACTTGCATAGAAAGTAATGTGTTTGTAGTAAGTGCCGCGAGTGAATAGTTTTGTGTATGCTTGTTGAATCGCGTATTTCAGTGCATAGGGAAGGAATTCGTTGCCTATTTATAGAGGAAGATGATAATGTTATATCTCCAAATTCTTGTGCGAGTTGGTTGAGCCAACTGAGCATTCCCATCCGTGTCGCAACTGATTCGGTAAGCTACGTGTCCGGTGCACGGAGAACTGCCTTCGGTCCCCCAAACTGACTTGCAGCCGAGATTCTGAAACAACCTTGGATTTTCTCCAAGTGGTTAGGTAGTTGGTTACTGATTTCTATTAAATTGATAAATTCCTTCCGAGATTTCCTTCAAAATAACAGGGTTGTTAGTATAGATAAGCTTTAGGCTTCTAGGGTTTGCATAATTTGTGTGGGCTTTCAGATTACGCTTGATATGCCTCCATGTGGACATTCCTCAGTTGGGGTCTCCAGATGGCTCTAAGGGGTTTTTAGGTGGGTAATCTCAGTTGAACTTTCAAGTAGGCCTAACAACCTCAGGCAAGCCTTCAAGTGGGTGTTATGGGTTTCTAGTCAGGTGGTTTTCAACTAGAGTTTTAATTATACTTGCGGATTTAGGTGGATAACTCATAGCTGAGCTTTCATGTGGGCTCGAGACTATTGGGTGCAAACAAGTGAGTAGACCTCCAGCAGTTGGCTTTCTTTCTGTACAGTCTTATTTAAATTATATTTTGTTGAATATTGATATAATTTAAATTTTTTTAATATGAAATCATTTGAAATATTTTTTTCAAATTTATCAATCCAAATATAATATGATTTATTTGATTAGCCAAACACACTATATGAATTTCAACTGTAAAATTCAAATTTATTAAAATCAAATCCACCCATCAAAATACACTTTTTTAAGTGCACTGATCGGTATACATTAATTATCAAGAATGACAATGATTGAGACAACGACAGTACCCACATTTGCTGATTATGTAATAATTAATGAGACAAAAGAGAGTTGGGAAATGGGAATTAGTGTAATAAAGTCAAAGTTTGATTGATGATGGGATTCCAATTAAAAAACTTTTTCTCTTAATTTAAGTGTGGATTTGGAGGGATTAATACTCGTGTAAATATAAATTTTTTATTAATTAATAATAAGTCAATTAAGTTTAAATATAATTTTTTATTTAATTTTTATTTTTATAACTAATATCAACAAATTCGGTGATTTTGATTAATAACAAATCTCATGAATGTTAAATATAATTATTCAAATACAGGAAGTCTACGTGTAATTATATTAAATTTCAGGAGATGATAGAGTTATTACACTACTCACTAGAAAATGTAAGTAGCTCTATGGGGCTTACAAGGGAGAGTAAAAGTTGAGAATATATATATATATATATATATATATATATATTTGAAATATTTGGTTGTTGATGTTGCAAAAAAATGTTACAAATTGAAATAGCAATTTTATTTATTGGGAGCGATCCAACACATTTTACCAGAATTTTAATACAAGAGTTTTTCTTTTTTCCACTCCCCCATCTCAAATAAAGACAAGGGATACTTATATTAGTACCTAGGCGCTATTTATGTCATGTAATTTGAAAATACATCATTATCCTTCCAACTACCTCCGTTGCAAGGCTATCATTTACTAAACATGAGTATCAAGGTAATTTTCAACCTCACTTATCTCGCAATTTATTACGATTTCGCTTATGTAACAATCTATTTATTGGGACCTCATATCTTATCTTGCAATATATTGCGATTTCATATTATCTCGCAATCTATTGCGACCTCATATCTTCTTTCGCAACCTATTGCGACCTCATTTTATCTCGCAATCTATCGCGACTTCATATATTCCCAATTTTCCAAAATATCATTTAGTTGTTCATTTCCACTATCAGTTGTCTACTTTAAAATTTCATCATTTTATATTATTGTTGACATTTAATTACGAATATACATATCCTTAATCTATGATATAATTTAGGTCTGTCAATGAGTAAATAATACCCAAGTCCGAATTCAAGTCCAATCAATAGCCATTACTTATTTATTGGACCCGACTCGACCCGACCCAAACCCAATGGGTTTGCCGGGATGGATTTGACTTATTAGACCCGATATTGCCATTAACACTAGGTAAGTTCGTTTGTTTGTTTTTTTTTTTTTTTTTTTTAAAGAGCTTATTAAAAAAAACAGTAACTCATCTTTTAATTTTAACATTTTAAGAGACCAAAAAACTCATGTATTTTGTTTGTATCACTTTTACAATTCATATAGTTTTGACTTTTTTTTTTTGCCCCAAGTATAAATATTTGTTACATGAACATGTTTTGAAATTGTAACAATTTGGTAGGTTTCTTTTTGTCATTATTACAACATAAGTAGCTTATTTATACAAACACTTTAAGTTATCGTTTTTAAAATAAAATCTAATATTTTTAAACTCTTAAAATATCTTATAAAATATAAGAATTTAGATGCTTCAAATGAGCTTAACCACACATCCTTTTAGGCAACTGAACTATCAGTCTAATTGGAAAAAGGTACTGCACTTTCAATCCCATACTTTACGTGTCCAACAACTAACATCTCATAAATTTAAAAAACACTGCACTTGTGGTCCCAAGTCAAACAACCGTCTAAAAATTGACAAATACAAAGATCTCCCCGTGTGATATTAGAAATGTTCAGAAAAATCCTAGTAAAAAATAAAGTATCAATTACACCCCTGGATATGAAAAAAAGAATTTAAACCCCCCCCCCCCATGTCAGAGTTGGTGGTACACGCGTATTGACTGCGAAGATGGGTCTGAAAAGCGCTTTTTTTTTATAATTTTGCCCTTCCCTCTCCCAACCTAATCAAATATATGTAACATATTAAAATATTATATTTATATTATATATAATATATTATATTATATATTAAGATAACATATAAACATTTATTAATAATGAAATATTAAATTAATTAAAATTATATTTTTTAAAAAAAGGCAGCACATGACTTCTTCACCGCTGCAGAGGAGGACGACACAGACTAGAAATAGGTCTGGACGACGACATCGCCGGAGGCGGAGGCCGACGGGTTGCCCTCCCTCGCTCCGATATTCAATTGAAGACATCATGGATATTCAATTGCACGCATCTTTTAAACAAAATGAAGTAAATGTTGGTGATGATGGGCCTTTTATTGGGCGTCAGATATGGTTGCCCACAACTCATCTTACCTGGCGGGTGGCGACAATGGCAGATGATGCCACCCAACTTTTAGTTACTCGCCACCTTTCGAGGTTACCAACCATACTCACGGACAAACTTTCACATGGAATTTTTAAAAGAGGGAGAACACAGCTTCCTCAAGTTTAGTAAATCGAATTCATTTGAGCTTTTATAAACGATCTCAATTGAGTATCGAGTAGTTTGATTTATTTTTCATCCCTACTTGTGAGCTTCTTTTTTTCCTAGGGATTGTGTTCTTTTGTGTGTGTGTGTTTTCAATAAAGTTTTATGTCTAATTAGTATTTTTATGGACCGGTAAAATAACCTAGGGTTTTTTTAGGTCGGTCTAGATTGTCTATTATAAATAGATATAATATTTTGTATTATACTTCATAAGTTCATATGTCCAAGCTCCCTGTATAATTTTTTTCTTAAAATATACAGACCATGACATGGATTTCATACATGCGGCATGTATATTATAATACAATATTAATATGCAATAGAAGATCAGAACTGTTTCAACTTTCAAAGTTATGTTTTTGGGGTTAATGCAATTTGCTCCTGTATTAACCAAAAAGAGCAATTATCTCCATGTGAAAAAATAACTACCAATTTACTCTTCCGTGTTATTCAAAATGCAGCAAACAACCCCCTCACAGGGGGTTTTTTGCTCCGTTTTTAGGGGATTTTTTTGCTCCATTTTTTAAAATACAGGGGGTAATTTGCTATTTATTTTTTCATATGGAGGTTTTTTACACATTTTGCATATCACAAGGGGGATAATTGCATTTTTCCCTACATTTTTGCTTCAGAGATTAATGGTAAGGAGATATTCAGCTTAGGCCAACCAAATCTTGTATAATACACTTGTCATGTGATTGATGTATAATTCAAAAAAAAAGACTAATCATATGGAAAGTATACATATAATTACACTTGTTATGCGATTCAACCCACGCAACCAAACCTCGTGATAATTTGAATAAGAATTTGTCTTGGATAAGCAAGGTAGGTAGTTTAGGCTCTTGTCGGCAAAATTACACTTTAAGTCCCATACGATAGGGATTCAACATATTGAGTCCTCTATTTTACGGATTTTTTAATATAATTCGAAAATTGTGAAAACTCGACACATTTAGTCCTGTACTTTACGGGATTTTCAAAATAGTCTCAAAATTGAGAAAAATCGACCACATTTAATCCTCTGTTTTACATAATTTATGAGATTAAATGTGTAAAGTATTTTTCAATTTTGAAACTATTTTAAAAATCCCAACAAATATAAAATTAAATGTGTCGAATCTTCTAATTTTGAGACCACTTTAAAAAATTTCATGAAAATAAAGTACTAAAACCCCTGTCATCCTACACTTATTTATACACCCAAATCGTGCACTTGATGCCGTGGGAGAAAATGGAGAAAGAGAACTCAAGCCAGATGCTGCCCAACAAGCAGATTGTACTGAAAAATCACATACAAGGTTGTCCAAAGGAGAGTGATTTCGAACTAAAAACAACATCAGTCAGCACAGAAATTTCCGACGGATGTTCCGACAATGCAGTGTTGCTCAAGAATCTGTACTTGGCCTGCGACCCTTACCTTTGCCACCTTATGCGGGCCGACAGACATTCTCTTCTCACAAGTAGTTCCCTCGTCCCCGGTTCTGTAAGACAATCTCTTTTTGATAAATTTTTGGGTTGAGTTTACCAAGTGTAATATTAATCTTAACTAGTTTTTATGGTAATAATTAGGTTGTGAAAGGACAAGGGGTGGCGAAGGTGATGAAATCTGGATATGGGGAGCTGAAGGAGGGCGACTACGTGTGGGGAGTAACAGGCTGGGAAGAATTTACTTGGAACTTTGATCCTCAAAACCTATTAACCAAGATACAAAACTATCAACATGTCCCTCTATCCTACTATGCCGGCATTCTAGGTACCTCCTAACATTTTCATTTTATTTTCGATCAGAAGTTGTTTTTATTCGAAGTATTGTTTACTTAAAAAAACGTCTGACTAGGTAGATGAAGTATTAGACATTATAATACACACTCAATATCATAAATTCCCAGACAGGAGGCTTGAGAAGTGAAATTTATGTAATTAGACCTAATATCGTATAGTGTCAAAATAATTTACCAAAAAAAGAAAAATCCATAATAGCGTGGTAAACAAAAGGGTTAAATGCGATTTACCCTTGTGATACGGGAAATGAGAAAAAACACTTTTGTGAATTTTTTTTTTAACAAATTATCCCCATGGATTTTGGGAAATAAAACAAATTACACCCCCTATCAATGGAGAACAGAAGAGGGTAATTTGCTTCATTTTCTAGATCACACAGGGCAATTTGCTAAGAGAAAATTCACAAGGATTTTTTTGTTCGTTTCTCATCTCATAGGAGGATAAATTACATCAACTCTAAACAGTAGTCAATGTACTAGATGGCGACCGTCAATGTACTAGAACTACGCGACCATATCACATACACCGGTCATTGTGATTGTCCGACAACTTGAAGTTTCGCTACTGCACTCATTGTACGATAGAGTTATCGGGTTCTTTTCCGTTGTATCAATTTACTTGGCATGACGAAAAGGTTTTATGCAGGCATGCCAGGACTTACTGCCTATGCTGGGTTTCATGAGATATGTTGCCCCAAGAAAGGGGAAGCTGTTTATGTTTCCTCAGCGGCAGGTGGAGTTGGTCATCTTGTGGGACAATTTGCAAAGATGATGGGTTGTTATGTTGTTGGGAGTACTAGCACTCAACAAAAGGTCCATCTCCTCAAGACGAAGCTCGGATTCGACAACGCTTTCAATTATAGAGAAGTCGACCTGCGCTCTGAATTGAATAAGTTCGTTCTAAATTTTGATACTAATTCTCTCTTTGAATTTCTAAAGGGAAAAATGCGACTTTGGTCCTTTAATTATAGGGTGGTAGTACTTTTATACAATCTTTTCCGAAATAGGAATTGCAGTTGAGAACTGTAACTGAAAAGAAAAGGTACATTTTTAGACCAAATCTCGTTGGAAAAAGCTAAATTGGCTGAAAATTGTCATGTGTCTTGCACGTGACCTAGCTAATTTGGGGCTTTTTAACTTTTGCGGCCATTTTTGTTGATGTGGTAGCATGAGGAACATAGGAGAAAAATGCACTTTTGGTTCTAGAACTCATGGGGCGGCTCATTTAGTCCAAAGTCACTAGAGCAAAAATATCACATCAGCAAATCTGGCCGGAAAATTTAAAATCCCCAAATTAAAGAGGTCATGTGCTTATTTCAAGCGACATTTGGACTAAATATGCTAATTTTTTTAATTATAGTCCTCAATTGCAAATTCAAAATCGGAAAAAACCCAAAGTGCCACCCTTATAGTTATAGGACCAAAATTGCATTTTTCCCGATTTCTGAATTATAAGTCAAAAAAAATGAAGATAAGGAAACGGGTGATAAATTCCATAACAACCATAAATGAACGTTACATCTACTTTTGCCAAAAGGTACTTCCCTAGGGGCATCGACGCCTGCTTTGAGAACGTCGGAGGGCAAACGCTGGATGAGGTCCTTCTGCAAATGAAGACCCATGGGAGGATTGCCGTTTCCGGGATGATTTCTCAGTACAATGTCAATGAACCACATGGTGTCAAGAATCTATTTAGCCTAATAGAGAGGCGCCTAACTCTACGAGGCTTCGTCGAGTTGGACTACAAGAGTATGTATCGTTCATACGTCGAGTGGGCTCTGGAGAAATTGCAGGAGAAGAAGTTGGTCTATGTTGAAGATGTGGTTCCAGGTCTGGAGAATGCAGCTTCTGCTTTTGTTGGCATATTTCATGGCCACAATGTTGGGAAACGAGTTGTCGTCGTTGCTGAGGACTAATATGGTTTTATCGATGGGTAGATGAATAAATTTATGTGCTGTGTAGTGATTGCAATTGAGGAAATCTTGACTTGGATCGAGCAAATCACATGTTGAATGTATTAGATTTGCTGTGTGATTCCTATATAGTTTAAAAAGTGATCAATCATGTGATTTTTCAGTTCAGTTGAGAAGTTGTGATTTGTAGTCGTATCTTTTAAATCCCTTGTATGACTGGAAATGCAGCAAGAGCTGGGACTTTAATGTGGATTTGGCTTTCTAGTTTGCCAAAATTATATATGTTCTTACATATGGTATGTAATATGTTTCATAATCTTACAAAATTGTAACTAAATGAAGAGAAGAAAGAGTAAAATTAATCTCAATTGCTTAATAGGAATTGACTCAACAACAATCATAATAAGCATAAATTATATCGATACTTTCTAAAATTTGGTTCAATTGTACAAATATTTTATGTTATTTGCAAAGTTATTATAAATCAAAAAAAACCCTTGAGGGATGTCGATGTGATTGCCGGGCAAGGGGTAATATAAATTTTAATTACAATCTCATGAGCGTATTTATAATTTATAAATAATAAAAAATTTCAGTATAATTAAATTTTATCTCAGAGGATGTTCATATAATTTGCCCTAATAATAAAATATTGAAGTTCACCAGGAAAAATAAACAAAAATATAAAGGTGACTGGATGTGACTGAAAGATTAAATTTTGACTTAGAAAAATAAAAGGAGAAAGAAAAATAGTTGGCAAGGGTATTCTTGGAAATCAATGCATATTTTTCCTGATATATCAACATTTAACCTATGGTTTGAAACGAAAAAAAAAAACAAAAAAAACCAATGGTTTGAAACGGAAAATATTACTTGTTTTGTTCCTTACTTTTTGATTAGCAAATAAAAAATATATCCTTAATTGAGGTATGGGACAAAAAACACTATTTTGTTAAAGTTCAAGGACCATAGGAGAAATATGCAAAGAACATCGGACCTAAATGCAAAATAATTATTCCTTGAGAATTATTGTATTAATAATACATCATTGACCAATAAAATAATTTGTACAATTTAATTATACGCATTGAAACATTGTACTTGGTCAACATGCATGGGTCAAAATCCCATAATGTACAGTTCTTTGTCTTGCTTGGTCAGCATCAAACAAGATCCGAAAAATTTCAATTCATGATGTTGACATGATCTTTTCTTTTTTCTTTTTTTGTGTTATAATTTTATAAATATTTGAAAATTATAAAAATAAATATCTGCATAAATTAGAGAAAATTAAGAATGTAAATAGTTATATAATAAAAAAATCACTATTCAATGTCGGAATATGAACACCAAACGGAATTCTGTTCGAAAGATAAAGTTGATACATCACAAATAAAAAATTATAGATCTTCATCTAATTCATTTAACATGATTATATATATGTATTTGTAACAATTTGATTATTTATTTTCTAAATGTATTATTTAATTAAAATTATCAATATATTTAATCATCATTTAATGTTGAAAATATATCGAATGATACAAATAATTTTATTTATTAAAAAAATTGAAATATAAACTCTTTCTTGCGAACTCAAGTCACTAAAGAAGAAATAATTCTTCTCTATATTATAATTTACAACGGCTTAAAATTGTGGCGAAACAATATCAACAGTCACATAAAATAAAATTATATAAAAACTTAAATTTTGACCATAATTAAAAATAATATATTTGTAATGATCTTAGTTATGGTTAAAGAATTTATTATAATTTTGAATTATGATCAAAGCATTCGTAAGGACTTTTAATTATAATAAATATTTTGGCACGCTCGCAGCAATCGCAATTAATCACTAATTATTATAATTTATCTATTTTAATCACATGATAATTAGTTATGAAAAAATATTATATTCTTTTTAGAGTTGGAAGCGATGAACTTTATTAATTGAAATAAAGTTTTTATAATCAGTCCTATCGATAACAATATCGGATAGAGACAAATACAACAATTATATCGATAATATTACATAAACTAACATCAGTTAATAATACCTACTATACAACAGAAATAACATGATCTCATACAGAAGATTTCAATCCATGACCTTTGAAATCATGATGCCTCAAATTCGGCAATTGATTATATTGGAACACGTAGAAATTGGTGTTGGGAAAAAGACACAAGTCCCAACAACAACAATTTATTACAACAATTTGTCCGACAAGTGTGCAAGTTGGAACCATATCAGAATGAAACTTCTGCGAAAATATCCAAAAACTGCTTTGGATCCGCCAGCCGGTCAATCTGACAAAACAAATGGCACTAATTATAAATAGGGATAATTACATTTATACCCCCTCACCTATTGTTCATTTACACAAACCACCCCTGCCTTTTGAAAAATTACAGAAACCACCCCTGGCAGCATTTAAAACCCCAAAATACCCCTATTGACTTGGTCAAACTTTAATATAAATTTTGAAGGACAAAAATGCCCTTAGGGGTGTTTCTGTAATTACTAAAAGGTAGAGGGGGTGTTAATGTAATGTTTTATGAGGATGAGTAATATGACCCCATATATTTTTTTATTATTTATATCAAATTTAAATTTAAATTTAAATTATTTTATCAACTTTTTTTAGTTGAATCTCTATAAAAAATTATAATTTTTAATAATTGAAATATTAAATTGTTCAATTAATATATATTTATAAAGTTAGCTACTAGGCTATACATTTAAATTATAATTATCACACTTGTATAAATTATTTTAGATTCTTAAAATTAAAAAAATATTTATCCTCTATTTTTATTTATAACTAAAATTAATAAATTATATCAAACTTAAATTTAAGTTTAAATCATTTTATAACTTTTTTTTATTGAATCTTTACATAAATTACACCTTTTAATAATTGAAATATTAAATTATTCAATTAATATATTACAGAAAGTTAGTTACTAGGCTATATATTTAAATTATAATTATCACACTTTTATAAATTATTTTAAATTCTTAAAATTAAAAGATTATTTATCCACTATGCTTATTTGTATTTAAATTTTACTATAATTAATAAATTATACATATATGTATATATATATATATTTATACATATATAAAAAATATATATTTATACATATATGATATATATCTATATTTTTGTACATACTTATTTAGATATCGGATGAAGGTGGAGGAGGGCGACAACGAAGGCGGGTGAATACGGAAGTGGGGTCGGGCACAGGCAGGGTGGCGGGGGTGAGGGATAATTTTAAAAAAAATTAATAATTTAAAATATCTTTTTAATAAGTAAATTATTTATTTTACTAATTCGATTTATATAAAATTCATAAATTATTGTGAATTACAATATATTAATTTTAATAAAATTTAGTTATAAATAAAAATAGAGGATAAATATATTTTCAATTTTAATAATTTTAAATAATTTATTCAAGTATGATAATTTTTTAATTCAAACTTATAATCTAGTAACTAATTTTTATAAATATATATTAATTGAATAATTTAATATTTCAATTATTAAAAAATATAATTTTATATAGATTCAATTAAAAAAAGTTAATAAAATAATTTAAATTTAAATTTAAGTTTGATATAAATAATTAAAAAAATATATATGGATCATATTACTCATCGTCATAAAACATTACATTAACACCCCCTCTACCTTTTAGTAATTACAAAAACACCCCTAAGGGCATTTTTGTCCTTCAAAATTTATATTAAAGTTTGACCAAGTCAATAGGGGTATTTTTGGATTTTAATGGCTGACAGGGGTGGTTTCTGTAATTTTTCAAAAGGCAGGGGTGGTTTGTGTCAATGGACAATAGGTGAGGGGGTGTAAATGTAATTATCCCTTATAAATAAGGTGAATTGCAATTATTTCTTATGAATTTATCATAATTACGAATATTCTTTCGATGTTTTAAAAATTATAAATATTCTTCTAAGCTCTAACTTTTTTAATTAAGGATCTAAAATGATCTATTTTGCCCTTGATATATTTTTTTAAAAAAGAATTTTAGAAAAATCAGTTGATGTAACTTTCATTTGTTCCTGTGTATAAAAAATATACAAAACCTCTTTTTGCCCATTTTTGTTCAAAAAAATTAAAAAAATTTTAAAAATAATTCAATTTGCATCAGGCATTTTGGTCAGTTCACCTATAAAAATAGATGAAAATGAATTATTTGTTAGATGGTTACAAATCGTACGGGGATATTTGAAAATTTTGAAACAACGATGAGGTATTCGTAGTTATGTCGAACCTCAGGGGAGGTCATTGTAATTCACCCTTATAAATATGATAAATTATAGATACATATTTAAAGTTTGACAAAATTATAAATAATTATTTGTTGCTTGAAAAAATATAAATATCTAAATTTGCATGTGGTATTTGTTCATTTCTTTATTTATTTTATGTTCAAATTCTTTTAATGTATGTTTGACGTTGTTTTCAAGGTGGGATCAAGAAATAGATCTAAAGACAGATGTTTTTTTAATTAGAGAACGTGGTTCATATATCAAATTATTGTTTGAGTGTTAGATCAAATTTTTAATAATTATAAAGTACAAATGCACTATTTTTTTAATTTAATTTTACTATGCACAAAGTTCTATATATAAATATATAACAATTCTACATAGTAATCATTTGAATTTTTTTTATAATTAATTTGGAGAAAGAGCTTTGAAAGTGCAACATATTTTGGTTTTTATCTTTGCAAAAATAATAAAACTAATAAGAAATTATTAATAAAATTAATTAATCAAAAAATATAATTTTGTAGAATAAATAAATATAATTAGGGGCATTTTAGGTAATTGGTATTTTGCCAATCGTAATAGTTATTCCAAGAGTCTCCCTCTAAATATAAATAGTATATACTAGTATGTGTGCCACTCAAATGAGTGCGCATAATAAATTAAAAAATTAATTATTATTTTAAAAAATATATTTCAATTGTATAAATTCAAATATGAATAACAAAGAGAGGTGGAAAATTATCCCTACTTATTGAGATTTTATTTCTTTATCTCTTTAATTCAATCTTTTTACTTATATTATTTCAAATTATTCACTTATTTTATCATAATTCAATAAAATACATTGAAATAGTTAACAAAATACTTAATTTTATATTAAAAATATTAATAAGTATTTATAACTATATATATACTATTTATTAAGGGGACCTAGCTATCATAGTGTGCAAAACATAGATTGCCTAAACTGCGCCTAACTTATATTTATTTCTCCACAAAATCCATATTTTTGTTAATTAGTTTTATTAATAAATTTCACATTCATACACATTTAAAATAATTCATTTTATTAGTCTTGATGAATTATATATTTTATATTTCTTATTTTTCATTCGTGCATTCATACTATTATAAAAAAATTAAAATTGACCCACCAACTTTTGAATACTCAATTTTTTTATAATTTATTTTTTCTTATAAAAAAAGTTGATCAGTATTTTTAATATTTTTTAATAATTTAATAATTATAATTTTTTTTCTCAACCCACTGCTCTTACATTATTTCGTCACAAATTTAGTTTCTAATTTTATATCACACCGTGATTTTTTTTATATACGGGCGAAGACTACGCCTAGCAAGACTAGTATAAATATAATAAAATATAATTATCTACACCTATTGAGTGTGCTTAAAATGCTTAGTATAGTATGCAACAACAATGCTAATTTCTTACAATTTATATTTGCCCCACCCCGGAAAATTACAAAATTCAAATTTGACCCCTCCAACTTAATCTTAATTCGAAACCGGTCGTCTTCATCATCTTTCCACTTTTTTTACTGATACTCAATAACGCGTATCACTTTCTCCCGCCATTGATTCTAACTACCCCCTTTCTTTCCTTTTTCCCAGAATCAATTTTCTGCTTTTCACTTTATGTAAACGACACATTTTGCCAACGTTGTCTCACACAAAAACACACACGTCCAGCGTATTTTTTTATTCACGTAGTTGTTCATGTAATACGAGGTGACTTTGTCTGAAGCGAAACGAAGAAGATCTCGGAATGGGTCTTTCTCTTGCCAAAAGGGCCTCCAACAGCGCAAAATTCGTCGAAATCTTGCTTGTCGGTGTTCTTGCAACCTTGGTTTTGACGTCCGACGCTCAACTCTTGCCTGAAGATGAAGGTACACTTCTTCTTCTTCTTCCTGTAAGTTTATGCTGGAAATGGGTAGAAAAAAAAGACAAACAAAAGCTTGTCTTGGCTGCTGTTCATTGACGACCAGTTTATGTTACTGCCTACTGAAACTGGAAGTTAGAAATCTGAGGCTTTAGTGTTTTCTTCTGTTTTTTCTTGATTTATGCATTTTATTTTCTGTTCCTTTTCATTTTTTTTTGGGCCCTTTAAATGCTTTGGTGCAATGTGCAAAAGGATTGATGAGAAGGTGTTTATGATTTTGTGGTTCAAGGTTGTCGGATGGTGTTCTGTTAGTAGTATTGTTCTTCACTTTGTTCTATGTATGATTTCCGTGTTTCTTGGTTATATGGAAGTTATTGCAGTCTGTTCTGGTTGTGTCAATTAGTGTTATATATTATTTGATGCATGTGCTTGCAGATCTTAAGATGAAATGATTTGACTTTTCCAGACAAGAAGGGGCAACTCTTAGTACTGTTTGAGTCATTAATCAACTACCTAAACATTCTGCAATAATTTATATTCATACCGGCTATTTCTATTGAACTTATTTTTCATAAATTCGACTATTCAATTTATTTTTGCAGCATCATGCGCCAGTGGTTGAATTTTAGCCCCTTACTGAAGTACAATGATAGGTCGATTGTAGTATAGGTTTGCGATCGATTTTAGATGCGTATTTGAGCATCGTATGGTCTCATCAGCAAGGTCCCTTTTTAAAATTTATGTTGGAAAATGATTTCTTGAACTTTTGTTTGTGAATTCATGTATAAGTACACCCCCTCTTTGCTTGGAAGATGATTTCTTGAATTTTTGTTTGTGAATTTTTTCTGTTCTGATTTTCTGATTTTAGATACGTTTCTGGTACAGTACAAGTTCTTCAAACGATATCCTCGAGGCTACAGAACAAGTACTGGAATATCAGCCGACGCTCTTGTATTGAGGCTACTGCATTTAACACAACCATTTGGGCTAACAAAATATACAGCAGCGTGACTTGTGACTGTTCATTTAACGGAAATAAGACATGCCATGTTACAAACATGTATGCTCATAGTCTCTCTATGATGGACTTTTATACTCGTATGCTTGTTTGATCAGCTGCTTTAATGATGATATTTGCTTGGATATTTCTGAGTCTTCAGCACATAACAAATATGATATGATTTTCCTCAGACCTGTGAATGTAACTACTCAAGAAAATTATCCTCGTGGGATCTGTTAATTTATTGATGTAACTCTAACAACGTACACTCTTACGCATCAATCCTACGTAGTATTTTAGGATGTCGTTGGTATCTTAAAAGAGATTCTTCAGTATAAGATGATTCTTTTCTGCTTTAGAATCCTTAAATGCATTAAACTGTACTTCTAAGGCAATCATATGCTGAGTTATAAGGGTGGATTAGTGATATGAATGAGATTTTTTTTTTTTTTTTCTTTTCCGTTTTTCATTATCTAACGCATTTCCTATGTGTGACATGCACAGACAATTGAAGGGTCTGAATTTGACTGGAAGTTTGCCTGTGGAGTTTGCAAATCTCAGTCATTTACGGGATATGTAAGTGACAACTTCTGTCTTTCAGACCATCTTATTATGGTGGTTGAAGTTAATATCCAGTCCCATTACCTTCATTAGTTTAGCTTAATGTCGAGACATTCCCCTAAGAATAGAGTATTCATCTGTCTCCCTATGCGACGTAGATCGGTGAATAGAAAAAGGACGCCGATATGTTGCAAATAGAAACAGTTATTGATTTCTTCAATGGTTTTCTAAGTTTATCAAAGAAGAACATTTATCACTACTTCTCTATCATCTCAGAGATCTCTCTCGAAACTACCTCAATGGATCAATTCCTGTTATATTCAGAAAGCTTCGTCTTGTCACTTTGTAAGTTCTTGTTCTTATCTTTACCTCTTTTAGAAATGGAAAAGAAGATCGTGGCTCCAAAGCCTTAGTTTGATTCATACCTATGCATATGCTCATCTTGTTGTTATCATAGGGCACTTCTTGGAAACCGTATTAGCGGTACAATCCCAAAAGAAATTGGTGACATTGCCACGCTGGAAGAGCTGTAAGTGATACATCATACTCACGGTGTTTATCAATGGAGAAAAGGAGTTTTATACCTGATTGTATGTTGTCATCTGAGCTGTAGAGTTTTGGAAGACAATCTGCTTGAAGGAAATCTTCCGGCCAACCTCGGAAGCTTGAGCAATTTGCGGAGACTGTAAGACTACCGATCAGAATTTCAGTTCTTTTTTTTTTGTCGTGTTAATTCTTGAAATAAAGCCTTTATATCTGTGGCTATGTTTGTGATGCTCAAAACATTTTTCTGTTAATTATATCATAATTCTCTAATTTAATGTGAAAATATTTCACATGCGTTCGTCTTCTTTTCTTTTTTTTCCCTACAATTGTGTTCATGAGGTTCAGGTGAGATTACTTAACCTTTTACACTATATCGATGTTGAGGAAACAATAACATTCTTGTTTCCAAGATAAATTAGGTTTGCTGATATCGCGGATCTACCCTGCAGCTTGCTTTCGGCAAATAACTTCAACGGGACGATTCCAGTGACATTTGGCAATCTAAGGAACTTGACAGATTTGTAAGTGATAATATGTGACTGCACTCCGATTTAGGTCTAAGAATTAGATATTCGACATTCACTAGTGCAACGATAAAGCCAATTAGAAAAAAGAGGTAGCCGTTTTATAAAGATAATTCTGAAGTTTAGGTCTGTTTTGACTCAAATCTCCCACTGTAAGATGGGAGTATCCAGAATTTACTACGAACATCATATATCACTCAACTATATTGTTGCAGTAGGATCGACGGGAGCAGAATGTCCGGAAAGATACCTGATTTTATTGGAAACTGGTATAAACTTGAAAGACTGTGAGTATCTTTGGCGTTTCTTCACTTCATTGCGATGAATTTATGTATAAAATTGCTGTCGGTTTATCAAATCTTGATTGCAATTCTTATTGAATTTGTTGCAGAGATTTGCAAGGTACATCTATGGAGGGTCCTATTCCTGCTACAATATCCCGGTTGAAAAACTTGACAGATTTGTAAGCCCGAATGCTCTCTTGATAAAAGTTTTATATATGTTAATATCTCTTCCAACCAAATTCCATCATATTTCAGGAGGATATCTGATCTGAAAGGACTAAGCATGAGTTTCCCAAATTTGCTGGACATGAATGATATGGAGAATTTGTAAGTATCACATGAATTAGAGGACAGCGTGTGAAAATGGTCTGTTGATATGGTTTTGCCAGCGCACTAATTTTGAAAGTCGTTTTTGTGCAGGATACTAAGAAATTGCTCGATTATTGGCCCAATTCCGGTATACTTGGGAGACATGAAAAAGCTAAGAACATTGTAAGTTTTTATTTTTTCGTTTCCCATATGGTCTTAAGCATTGCCACTTTGACTTGAGGAATTTTATAGTAGGAAAGACGCAACTATAAAGTCTTGGACTTGATTGTTCTATCATGTGCAAGGGTAGAATAACTAATTGTACTGGAGAAGACATTTCTACACTTTTATTTGCAGCTTATGTCAGCTTTTTGCTTGGAATTTCTCACAATATATTAAAATCATTGCTAGTGTATGTCATGCTCTCAACCATTATTTAAGCTGTAGAAGATCGAAGGCATATTCAATGTAAGGGGAAAGAAAGGAAGAAAAAGTTGATTTGCTTTCCAAATTCATTTATATGATTAACATAGTTGTGAACATTTCTGCCACTTGTCACAATCGAAGGATTAAATGCAGTCCATATGCATACAACTATGCAAATATGCTCTCTAAATATTATTATTATTATTATTTTTTTGGATTCATGTGCTCTGATCTTTGTTCTGTTTCTTCTGCTCCATGGGACCGGTTTAACATGTTTAAGTTTGAAATATTTCTTTGCAGAGACTTGAGTTTCAACATGCTAAATGGTCCAATCCCAAATAGCCTCCAGCAGCTGTCGAAACTAGATTACTTGTATGCATCTCTCTCGGAATCTACTGCTTCTGTATGGTTCTTCTTGATCTATTTTATGTCCGTTGCACGAATTCTAAATTTTCCTCTGAAATTTTATCTTTTTTCCTGTAGGTTTCTTTCTCATAACTCGTTAACTGGAGAGGTTCCTGGTTGGATTCTGGATAGTAGAGAGCATATGTGAGCATTTATTCTTTATTATGCTTTTATTGTCATGTAAACTTAGCAATAGAGGTTGGTAAATGCCATATAAACATGGTAATCTTTGATTCTCTTTATGGAAAATTTGGCTTCTGATCTCGGAACCAATTAGCTCTTCGTGAAATGGGCACTACATTTATAGCCACACAACAAAGAGACAAATTCTATGCAAGTGAATGGATGGAAAAAGACTAGTTACCGAAGAGCTCAAACTCACATTTGATAGTAAGAGTCGGCGTCCAAATCAAATCCAACGGGTATTGGATGGACCGGATCATTTTGCATATTCGGAAGAATCTCTTAAGCTTACTTTTCTGTCGTCGGCCTTTAACAAATTTTGAGCCACACTTATAAGTTTATATAGCAGAGAGAAAATGTAAGAACAGTTTAAATATCGACTTATGACTTGCTAATACTATGAATTGCTGCAGGGATTTGTCATACAACAACTTCACACATTCTCGTACAACCGGCTGCCAATTCTCCAATGTGTAAGTTTTTCAATGTTAAACATTTAAGTTGAATCTTGGCCATTACTTTTGAAATAATCTTTTATTTGCGCAGAAACTTAGTTGCCAGCCATTCGACTTCAGCAAGCAACTCGTGAGTCCCTCTTAATCCGTATCAAGTGTTTTAGTTTTTATCTGTTTTTTCTGTTTCTTAACTATGTTGTAGAAGTTCTAACACTTTTATGCGACAGAATTTCATGGTGTCTGGAACCGGACATACCTTGCTCCAGAAAGCCCAACCGTACGGACTTCTGCCGTTTACACTTATGCAAAGTTAAATCTTTGCTGTGAACCAAACTAATGCTCATTACATGTACAGATCATTCCTTGTTTATAAACTGCGGAGGAAGAAGGAGTATCTTTGAAGGAAACGAATATGAAGAGAACTTAAGTGGTGAAGGTCCATCACACTTTGAATCGTATGATGGATGGGCTTATAGCAGCACAGGAGTCTACATGGGAAATGATGACGGCAGATTTATCGCGACCAATGCTTCTTCAATGGCGTCAACAGGTGCAGAATTTTACCAAACAGCGCGCCTGTCACCGTCTTCACTTAAATATTATGGACTTTGCTTGCGCAAGGGTAGCTACAAAGTGCGTCTCCACTTTGCTGAAATAATGTACTCTGATGACGCGACCTTTAGCAGCCTCGGAAGAAGGAAATTTGATGTATCAATCCAAGTAAGTGATATTTACTTCCTCTTAGGATTTGAGAATAGAAATATAGTGCGTTCAAGAAACGAGAGAGAAAATCAATATGCAAGAATGCAGATATTTTATGTGATCTCGAGATGAAGTGTGTGCCAAAAGAATTTCTCAAAGTCTGCTAAGTATAACATTAGATCAGACTCCATACTTGAACACTTGCTTCACAAGGTCATATGATACAGAGAGGATTTTCTTTGGTTGACATTCCATGTTCGTCGGACTTCCTTTTCAGGGGGAGGTGGTTTTGACGGACTTCGATATAGTGAACGAAGCTAATGGAGTTAGAAAAGGTATCTATAGGGACTTTAATGTCTATGTTAACGGTAGCACTCTCGAGATCCATTTGTACTGGACGGGGAAGGGGACTACGGCCATTCCTGACAGAGGTGTATATGGACCTTTGATATCTGCAATTGCAGTGACACCAAGTAAGAATTTCTTTTATGTTCAACGTTTTCGTTGATTGTCTTATAATGAGGATTTCTCTCTATTTCTTTGTAGACTTTGATGTCAGTACAGGGCTATCCGTCGGAGCTATCACTGGGATTGTCGTTTCATCGTGTGTGTTCGTCTTGTTGATTTTAGCTGTTGTATGGATGAAAATGTGTCGAAGAGGAAAAGCTGGTGAAGACAACGGTAAGGAATTGCAAGAAAACGTAATGTGTAATATCTCCTTCCAGTCTTATGAGCTTATCAGCCGACCCCAACTGGTTATTACATGGCTGTAAATAGTAGTTCGAGTAATCAGTCGCATAGTAAGTATAGTAACACTTGCAATAAAATTGGACGCGTTTGGCCAAAACTGATTTAAACAAGAATTTTCTGCCGAATCTAAAACTAGTACAATTGGAAACACACACACACACAGACAGTACTGAAAAAATGAATTCTTAAATAGTGTTTTATCCACTTACCTAGACGGGGTCGATGGGCGATCAAGAAGGCCCATGGCCTAGATTGGCGACTTCCATTGCACTTGGGAGGGGCGCCCGTCTAAGGTCGGCCCAAGTAGTCGAGCCTACGTCATAATTTGTGGTAGAGGGGGCCTGCGTCCGCACGGCCCCTGCTAAAAATAAAAAGAAAAATAGTTATCTAGTTCTCCAGGTTTTAAATTTGCATCGTGGTTTTCTGTTAATAACTATTCAAGAAACTAGACCGTCGTAGCTGAAATAATTATTATGTTATCTTCTCGATGCAGAACTTCGAGGACTTGATCTACAAACAGGTTATTTCACTCTAAGACAGATCAAAGCTGCTACAAACAACTTCGACAATGCTAATAAGATTGGTGAAGGAGGTTTCGGGCCTGTCTACAAGGTAAGTTAAAGAAGTCCGACTTCCGCTCTTTTCCTTGTTGATCCAGAAACTATTCTATTTATTCCTGAAGTTCACTCGATACGCGTAATTCTGATAATTATGATACGGGAGTAATTTTCGACACGCCTAAGTAACTTATCTGACACACTTCTGCATGTTTCAGGGTATACTACCCGACGCTACAGTCATTGCCGTGAAGCAGCTTTCCTCCAAGTCGAAGCAAGGAAACCGAGAGTTCGTGAACGAGATAGGCATGATATCTGCGCTACAGCACCCGAACCTCGTCAGGCTTTTCGGCTGTTGTATAGAAGGAAACCAACTGCTGCTGATATATGAGTACCTGGAAAATAACTGTCTTGCTCGAGCACTTTTCGGTAAACTTTTGCTATCGCGTATACCTTTCAAAATCAGCTACGGCGTTTCCTGCCGCTCTTAGTTTATTCCCAGTTTCTTCATTTAGGTCGCCAAGAACAACAACTAAACCTGGACTGGCAGACGAGAAAGAAGATATGTTTAGGAATAGCGAGAGGTCTGGCATATCTACACGAGGAATCGAGGTTGAAGATTGTCCATCGAGACATAAAGGCTACTAACGTTCTTCTGGATAAGGATCTAAATGCTAAGATATCCGACTTTGGTTTGGCCAAGCTTGATGAAGAAGAGAACACCCATATCAGCACAAGAATTGCCGGAACAATGTGAGTTTAAGTTTATATTGTTCCTTTACGTAATTGTTATTGTATTATATGACTAAACTTATTTAAAAAATCTTATAAGATAATAGATCTTATTTTCAAAATAAGCACTTAAAGTGTTTGGATAAAATAAGATTATAGAGCTTATAAGATGCTAGTAACGACAATTTTGTAATTGATATGATCAAAATGAAGGAGTTTGTTAACATCTTAAAAATAAGTTGAGGAACTTATTTGAAAGGAGCTTATAAACTCCTAACTTGATCTTATAAGCTAAATTCTCTTAAAATTTTGCCAGAACAATTTTCAACATCTTATATTCTATCAAACATCTTATAAGATATTTTTAAGAGCTTATAAGCTCATCAAGACGCCCTCGTAACATCGATCTTGCATGTTCTTGTATGCGATAACAAAAGCGTTCTACATCTCTATTGGGAGTTCACTAAGATGAAAATATTTTCCGATTTTTCATGTTCTCAGAGGTTACATGGCTCCTGAGTATGCTATGAGGGGCTATTTGACGGACAAAGCTGACGTCTACAGTTTTGGAATTGTCGCACTAGAAATCGTTAGTGGCAAGAGTAACACTAATTACCGGCCGAAAGAGGAGTTCGTCTACCTTCTTGATTGGGTAAACTTCTTTTCTCTTAGTCATATTTGTTATATATTTCCCCGTTTCTTTGAATCCCGCGAATATTACAATGTTTAAATGTCACAGCTCATAGACACACACAAACACACACGCTCACACGTCGAATTTGGTCATGACACGATTGTTACTTTCTCTTACACAATCTTCCGTTGTTCTCTTCAAGTTGGGATAACATGTTCTTCAGTTATGCTGCATGCTATGCGTTTCTTTCCACTTTCATTATGGATTATAATCACTGGTTTTCTCCTACACATCGTTGAATTTTGAAGGCTTATGTCCTACAAGAGCAAGGAAATCTCTTAGAACTTGTGGACCCAAGTCTTGGTTCAAACTACTCGATGGAAGAGGCGATGCGGATGCTAAATTTGGCACTTTTGTGCGCTAACCCATCCCCGACTCTCAGACCTCCCATGTCCTCTGTGGTGAGCATGCTCGAAGGGAAAATCCCGGTTCAAGCACCGGTTGTCAAAAGTGGTAATGCGAATGAGGACATCCGGTTTAAGGCATTTGAGATGCGCTCACACGACAGCCAAACATGTATGTCGGCTTTCTCTCAGGACAGCAGGGAACAGAGAGGTGGCTCGATGGACGGGCCGTGGATTGATTCATCGATCTCCCTTTCGAGCAAGGATGGAAGTGGGGATCATTCTTCTTCAAGTAGGCTTCTGATGCCTGATCTTTATAATGTCAATTTAGATTGATTGATCTATTAACTTAGGAATTTGTTGGTCTGAGTGTTGTACAGATTCTTGTTAATGAAAATCTTTCAAATTAAGACAGTATCTACATGTAGGATGCTCAAAATGACATGATGTAATAGTACGATAATGTTTTAATACACCAAAAACTGTTCAACAACTCCATAGGAAATGGGATATTGTGTTGGGAACTTTTTTGTTTTTGGACACACGAAACATGAAAAAGAATATAATTGCAAGATACAAGATTTACGCGCTTTGGAGAATTCTCCTATGTCTTCAAAACTCGTTTCTATTTAGATAGTTTCGTGTGAATTATAATAAAAAGTTACTAGTCAGCTATCTAAATTATTACGTCCTCAGTAGCTTAGTGGTAGAGCGATCGGCAGTTCAGTACGAGCAAAACATTGTTTTTTAGCCCTGTAACAATTCAATGTAAAGTTGAGCTTAGTGGTAGAGCGATCGGCAATTCAGTAGAGAGGCTCTCACTCCATATTTTTCATGATGAGATGATAATTGTCATGATCAGATACCAATGAAAAATATACATGTGTATATATATCTATATATATTATTGCATGGAAGAAAAAATAAAATAATAATTACATATATATTTATTTATTTGTACGTATCCTTTAAACTTGGAATTCGGGAATTCCCATTGGACTCGGGATTGTGTGCCGATCACCATCAATGCCCTGTCCCTCTCGCTTCTTCTTGGAGATCTTCTTATCAAAATCAAAGTTGATCAAATCGAATAAATCACTTAATAAGTATAATATATTTATTTAATGATTAATTATTTTTTTAAAATTATTTATTAATAATATGATAAATATATGACAATTATTATATAGTTAGTTCGAATTTAATCAGGTCGAACTAGAATTTCTCGATATCTTTGTAACACAAACAATTATCCTATCAACACACCATTACACAGTGAAACAGCAGTAGCCCAGTTGGATATTGATGAATTATTTGTTGATGATTTTCAGAATTCAGAGTTTCAAGACATCATACTCTTTTATATTTATATAGTAATTAAACTTTAAAAATTCAAACATGTATGATTATCCATAATTCAAAATATTAAAATCCACAGAGAAATGTAAAAATTAAGATCCAAATTTGGATGAATTACATTAACATCCTGGAGCTTAAGTCACTAGAAAAAAGGATTAAATGGAATTTTAGTCCTGTATTTTTTGTATTTTGGCATTTTAGTCTTTTATCTTTTTATGGTAGCAAATAGGTCCTGTAACTTTTTAACTTTTCGCGATTTTGGTCCTTTCATCGCTGGAGTTTGCAAGTGTTGGCCAGAAATTTTTTTAATTTGGGGCTTTTCTTCCCATTGGTCAATTTAATGGACCAAAATCACGAAAAATTAAAAGTTACGGACTTATTTGCTATTCTAGAAATATAAAAGACTAAAATACCAAAATATTAAAGATACAGGACGAAAATATGATTCCATTCAAGCAGGAATTGACCATTGTGAAGAAAAGCCCCAAATTAAAAATAAATTCCGGCAACATTTCCAATCTCTGGTGACTGAAGGATCAAAATCGCAAAAAATAAAAAAGTTACAGGACTTATTTGCTACCCTAAAAAGAGAAAGGACTAAAACGTCAAAATATAGAAGATACAGGACGAAAGATACATTTAACCCCTAAAAAAAATATGATTTTTGGCTACGGTTAATTACTACGGTCAAAAGAAAAAAATCGTAGTTAATACAAATTAACCACACTTTGCTATGGTCAAAATCATGGCAAATGTTTTGGCTAAGGCTGAAAATCATGACAAATATTTATTAAACGTGACAAAAGTTTAAGTTTTTGCATTGATTTTGTTCACCCGTGGTTAATAGTATTAATTTACCACAATTTTTAACCTGTGATCACTTATAGTATAACGAAAAATCCTTTTTTTTTTTTTTTTTTTGTAGTGAGTCTAAATACATACTCTACTACCTTTTGCAAAATTATAAATACTAATTGTAGTTACAAGTGTACCCCTATTCACAAGCAAAAGTTTATACAGACATCCCTTTTATACTAACGTCCCTAAGGAATGTACTTATAAAGACAAGAAATAATTATATATTTGAATCTAACATCAATGAGTATCGATGTAACTTGCCTTATAAAATTTAAGTTGAGCGTGTATCAAGAATTGTCTCACCTTGCATAACTTTAGGACATAAATAATTGTCAGCGTGAATTTTTTTTTATATAAATCAGGTTTGCTTGAATCAAATTAAATCAATCGTAGAGTAAGTGTGATATATGCACCTGTTATGTAATTGATTAATTTTCTTAAAATGTACACCAATTACACGTCAAATATATTACACTTGCTATATAATTAATTCAGGTCCGATCAAACTCAATCCAAGTTTGAATTTTTCATGTCACCATTTCTTACAAATAACCAATTTTGGGTTGTCCACTTGTCTTTAGCATCCCAAGAAAAACCCCCTATAAATGAAGTTGGCTGCTCACCGGTCTTTAAAGCTACATAAAATCACATACCCTCAGCCCTCAAACCAAAGTCTCATCAATGGATGACTCAATCCTTGAAAGAAACACAGCTGATGACATTGATGAGAAATTCATACACAGCCATGAATTGGGCTCACACAGTGTTCTTGCCAGCTTCATCAAACAATCCTTCCTTCTTGGAGCTGACAAGTTGCTGATCTCCAAGAAACCTCCACTGTCTGATTTCGAACATCACAGTCATGGCGGCAATGAAGCAAGCAACACTTCCAAGAACGGAAAATTCAAAGGCAAATACGCTTTAAAACAAAGCAAGAAGGCAAGTGGAAGGTACAAAACCTATGCAATTCAGACAACTTCGTTGCATTCCAGCACTGACAACTATTGGTTCACGAGCTGTAATGATTTCCCACTCAATGTTATTTCTTTCTTGTCTGTGCTGATGCTTAAGCTGGCTGGCTATCAGATCAGCCTGTTTCTGAGGTTCTTTATGTTTCCCGTGTCGTTTTTCAACTTCGGCCTCATGTTCGTGCTCTTCCCGTTCCAAACGATGACACGAATGAGAGATCGAATGAAGAAGAAGATGCTGAGATCATGCAATGCGTCCTACACGAGTGTTTTTTCCCATGTATGTAGTATGTTTAGGTCGCAGAAGTCAGTTGTCAAAGCTGCCAGGGGGCTTGTCAGCACCGTCTACGTGTTTTTCGTGCTTGTCGTGCTTTTGGTTTCAGGGTTCGTGATAGGTGGGATCGTGATGAGGACATTGGTGGAACGATCGGTGCATACGACTGAAACTCTGAATTTCGACTACACGAAGACTAGGCCGGTTGCCATCGTGCCTATTACTTCGTCCCTTGTCAATGGAGTGCCGTCTAAGTTGTATGATCACACGTTTGGTTCAGGAAACTTAGGCCGGCGGGCTATCCCTTATAATCACAAGCTGCGGCTTACTGTTTCATTGGCATTGCCTGAATCTGAGTACAACACGAGACTCGGGATCTTCCAGGTATCTGATCAATCATCTGTTTCTTTGCTGTTTTAGGACAAGAAATCATAAAGGGACTGCAAAACTTTGTCTGTTTTTTAGAGTTCTTAATATGTTTGGTTTGACAATATTTCATATTAAAGCTAAATTGCATATTTGGTTCAGCACATTAGCGGGTGGCATTACAAGGACACACGGTTTTTGAGGTGGCAATTTGGGATATTTTGTTTTAATTTTTAGGCAATTTGAAGTGATCAATGCAACAATTTTTAGGGTTTTAGGATTGAGGTTGAGTAAGTCCGAAAAAATGAAATCCTAACCACATAGGGGGTTTACATGGATAAAACCCTCCACATAGCATTATGATGTGGAAAGAAAAAGAAACAGGGAAAACCCTTTACCGGATGTTGGGGGATTTCATTCTCGTAAACCTCCTATGTGACAAGAATTTGATTTTTCGAGACTTAGTTAGCAAAAGTCTCAATCCTAAAATTGTAAAAAATGTCGCACCATCATTTTCTGGTCATTTTTGGGAGATTTCGGTGGTCAGAGTCCTCAAATTACACAAAAATTAAAACGTAATATTCTAAATTGCCACCTTCAAAACTGAGTGTTCTTCTAAAACCACTCCCTAATGTACCCGGCAAATTAAAATTGCTATTTAGCCTTTATATTAACGTAGAATAAGTAAAGATAATTGAATTGCACGTGTTTTTCAAGACGTAAGCAAACATTCAGAACGTTTATCGCTGTCTTTCATAGACCAAG
Organism: Sesamum alatum; assembly: GCA_034509735.1. Taxonomy (NCBI): domain Eukaryota; kingdom Viridiplantae; phylum Streptophyta; class Magnoliopsida; order Lamiales; family Pedaliaceae; genus Sesamum; species Sesamum alatum. The sequence continues at coordinate 1,339,448 of JACGWO010000008.1, read as the reverse complement.
ATATCGAAAACAAACACAACCTATGACCATTCCGTTTGTTTTTCATGTTTTGGTATGTAAAGGTTAGAGTAGAGAGCCTGTCTGCCAACGGAAAGATGATCCTCGGCACGAGTTATCCCACGATGCTACGTTTCAAGAGCCAGCCGGTCCGCGTTATTGAGACACTATTCAACAGCATTCCTCTCATTGCCGGCCTGAAATCCGAAGTCCAAGACCTCAAAATTGTAATGGGAGAGTTCACTGAGGGACACGAGCCGACGGCCTGGTTTAAGGTCGTCCTCGAGCCAAGAGCAGAGTTCCAGGCCGTCGGGACAGGCGTGCCTGAAATTTACAGCGCATCCCTGGAAATTGAATCCGAACTACCTCAGCTGAAAAGACTTGTCTGGAATTGGAGACGGACGATGTTCGTGTGGATGAGCTTCACGTCGTTCGTCGTGGAGACGATGCTTTTTCTGATCTTGTGCAGGCCTGTGGGAGGAAGGGGAAAGAGTGGCAAGAAATGTTGGCCTGATAAGATTTCATGGCAGAAAGGAGTTTGAGAGAGGAAGGGGTGTGTTGTAGTAGTAATAATTAAGGTTGATGGATGTTGTGATCTTGAGTTCAAAATAATTGTGACAAGCATGCATGCATGCAGATTGTGGTACTTGTGTTCTAAGTGTAGTTTTCTTCATGAGAAATCAAAGCTGATTCATATGTGTGTTTATGTCACCTATTTTTGTTGTCCGCTTTGGAAATAAGTTCAAATTTTTTTAAATTATTATAATATGTCGGGTATTTTATTTCAATCTGATGTGCCTATTTAATTTTATATTTATTTGAGGTTTACAGTTTGTTATTATAATGATGAAATTATGACCGAATGAGTATTTGAGTTTCATTTCAGGGTAAATTTCCCTTTATTAAAAGGGTAAATTTTAGTTTATAATGAATCATTTTACTTTCCTCGTATTTGAGTTTTTTAAAATTATGTGATTTGTATTTGAGTTTCATTTTAGGGTAAATTTCTCTTTATTTTAAGATGTAATTATAAATACAAATCACATAATTTTTGCAACACTTTTTCATATTATATTTTCATTTCATTAATAATGATGTTGTAAGTCTATCTCTTTTATTAACTAATACCAATTTTATCATAATACGAAAACTTGTAATACACATACAAATAGTGAAAAAAATTAATAGTATTTAATTTATAGTCTGAGTGCAATATGTTTTACAAATTAATTTCTATTAATTGAAATCACCTCAATTTATTTCAATTTTACTGAAAATAATCCTTAAGAAAGCAATTTACCTAGTCAAACGATTATCAATTTGCAAGCAAATGAGAAATTAGTCCATACAAAACTATAATATACCTCGTAGTAAATTTTGAAATTTCTAACAAACTATAATATACCTCGTAGTAAATATCGACAATATTTAGGAAGCTAAAATTAGATCTGCAAACATTTTTTTTATGTAATGATGTAATTAATATTATACCAATATGAACCACTAATAATAGTATATATGCAAATTGTTTGTAATATAAAGAAAATAAGTACGATCCAAAGAGGATTCGATCCAAGTATTCAATAGAAAAAGCACGAATTTTTCTCTCTTCTTGAGAGCGACTCCTCTCTTTAGGCAGAGATTAGACTACGAGTTGACTTTCTCGTTTTAGTTTCTCTTTGTTCGCATTTTACTCCGCCACTTTCCTTCCATGCAATATTTCCTTCCTTGCCATGCACCACCTTTCCTTTCCCATACTTCCTTTATTCCATAGTTAATTCTTCTTGATTTCTTTGTGCAGATCTCGCCGGCCGACTGATCTCCAACGACGTTCATACGCCCGCCTTATTCCCGGTGTCGCCTTACCCTGATTTTTGCGTTTTAAGCTTGTGATTAATCTGTCTTTCCTTCAGCGTGTTTCTTGTTCTTCTCAAGTGCTCTTTGCAGGTATTTGATCTCACTACTTCGATTTGTATTTTGGTTGTCCTTTTACCGCCTCCGCTAATACCCCTAATCAGATTATTGACCCATGGCTGACGAGTGACGGACTTTGACTGAGGTGTTGAGCCTGTCGGAAATGGAACAAAACAGTGTTATGGTTCCGCTAGGCGCTTGGCATGGTGATACGGAATCAGAAGGGTTCTACATGGTTGGGAGACTTCTTGGCCGCCGTGACTTCAATTTCGAGGCTCTGAAAACTACCTTGAGTAACGCCTTCAATGCCATCAAAGGTCTCGACATACGGCTAATCGAGAATGGGCGCCTTCTATTCAAATTTGCTCATGTTCTTGATTGCAAGAGAATTATCGATGGGGTACCGTGGGCTTTCGAAAAGAATTTATTCGTCTTAAAGCCTGTGGAGAATGACGACGACCCTATAAACACAGACTTAGATTGGGTAGACTTCTCAGTTCATGTACATGGCTTGCATATCGGTCGCATGTCCCGGACTATGGCGGAATTCATAGGAAATCAGCTTGGACGATTCAGGAATGTTGAACAAGAAGGGGGCGGTCAGTTGTGGGGTTCCTCTCTTCGGATTCGAGTGGGTCTGAATGTTACCAAAACTTTGCGTCGGGTCCTCAAACTCCATACGATGATGGGTTCTGAATCTACGGTAACGTTTTCCTACAAACGATTACCAAACTTCTGTTATTGGTGCGGACAATTGGGACATATTATGAAATTCTGTGACTGTCAATATAAACCCGGATTTGATGAAAAGCAAGACCCTCTCTCGTTTGGGTCGTGGCTCTGCGCTACCACTCCTTCCTTCCTCCGATCTAGGGGTTTGAATGCGTTTTCCTCCCCACTATCATTCGCACATAGACGTTTGCCTGAAGGCTCTATTCCGGAAACTTCCCGTCGAGGACCTGCTATTTTCCAGTTTACACCACCTACACTAAACCAAACCTCTACGCCTCCTATCGATAATACAACTACCAACTTTCATGCTCACTCATCTCATGCCGCCACTGATCCTATATCAACCCTGTCGCCCCATCCAACTAGCCCATATACAGTCTACCAAAATACTAAAACCTTACCTCAACCTTCAAATTCCACCTCCCCAGCTAAATATCCCCTCATAAGCCATAATAAGCCAACCATAACCTTGGAGACATCCCCAATCACCACCAATCCTCTGCTCGCTATCACTAATACTCAACCACTTCCCTACCCATCTCCAAGAGATGAACCTACGCGCACTTCAACCTTTCTCCTTAACCAAGCATTAACAGACGTTCCCCTTGTATTCTCTGTTGCAACTCAACCTACTAATTCGATCTCCCAATGATCGTCCACAACAACCCGAGGCAGGAAGAAACAAGGCCCTCGCAAGATGATCTCTATTACTAAAAAGCAGAAACTGATTGATGAAACGTTGGACGCGTCGGAATCTCCCTCTAAGTGTGTGAAACAGGTAGAATTCGAACTTATGGATCAATCGGATCAGTTCCTCTGTCTGGCGGCGGCGGCGGTGCAGTCCCACCCCTCATTATGAATCTCCTAACGTGGAACTGCCAGGGGCTAGGGGGTCCTTGAACGGTTCAAGCCCTGGAGTCTCTCATCAGGGTACACCATCCCTCGTTGGTTTTCCTCTCGAAAACCAAATGCTCAACTCGTAGAATTGATGGTCTTCGGCGACGATTCAATATGTATGGTTTTAGTATGGATTCTAGAGGCCGTAAAGGAGGACTTGCAGTCTTTTGGGATAGAACAACCTCATGCAGTTTACGTAGTTTTTCGGACTTTTATATTGACCTCACTGTTGCTAACGATATTGATGGCTCTTCATGGCGTTTCACGGGCTTCTATGGTGAACCGGAAACGACTAGACGATGTAATAGATGGAAACTTCTTCATCAGTTATCTACACAGTCACCACGGGCTTGGTTAGTAGCTGGCGACTTTAACGAAATTTTGGAGCAATTTGAAAAAAGCGGCGGACTCCCTAGACCAACATGGCAGCCTCGAGACTTTCAGAATGGACTTGATGTTGCTGGCCTTAGTGATTTGGGTTTTGTGGGGGATGTGTTCACTTGGTGTAATCGGTGTGAGGCCCCAAACACAATCTTCGAGCGACTCGATCATGCCTGCGGAAATAATCGATGGTCAACAGAGTTTCCAAACACTCAGGTTTGGGCCTTGGATATAATACACTCGGATCACTCACCTTTGTTGATTGAGTTATACCCGGTTACGCCTAGCTATGACAGTCGGAAAAATCCGCTTCGTTTTGAAGCTTCTTGGATCGGGGCCCCTGACTGTGAGGAATTGGTGCGTAAGTCGTGGGCTCTCTCTCACAGTCTGAATGCACAGGTGAGATTTCTATGCGGAGTAGAGTGCTGCTCTGTTGCAGCGCAAGAAGAAACTGGGTTTTAGCAAAATTCATGAGGACATTGAACTTATTGAAAGACAGCTATTGTCCTTGCGCAGGAAACAGATTTCAGCTTCTGTTAAAGCCGAGGAGAACAGATTACGACAGGAGCTCGAACACCTCTTTATGGCTGAGGAAATTGCATAGAAACAGAGGGTTAAACTCCATTGGCTGAAAGAAGAGGATCGGAACACTAGGTTCTTTCATAAAAGGGCCAGCCAAATGTTCCAACGAAACCCCATTGACAGAATTAGAGGGACTGATGGTAAATGGATTGTGGAGGAGAGGGACATTGCACATCATATCAACCAACATTTTCGTCGGGTCTTTAGCTAGGTTGAGTCGTCGGTCAATGATCTCAAAAAAAGGGGTTGAAGCGTTGTCATGTAAAGTGGACTCGGATATAAATATGGAGCTAATGAGGCCATATACCGCTGAAGAAGTCACTTCCGCTATCCAACACATGGCACCTTTCAAATCATCCGGTCCGGACGGTATGCCACCAATCTTCTTTCATAAATACTGGGATATCATTCGGCATGATGTTTGTAATTGTGCATTGAGTATTTTGAATACCCGTACCCTTGACCCTCACATGAACTTTACACACATCTCTTTAATCCCCAAGATTAATAAGCCCGAGTTTATCACCGACTTTCGTCCTATTAGTTTATGTAATGTAATTATGAGAATAGTTACAAAATGCATAGCTAATCGTTTGAAACCCTTGCTTCATAATATTATTTTCCCTACCCAGTCTGCTTTTGTTCCAGGTAGACTTAATACTGATAACGTCTTAATTGCTTTTGAGATTAATCATTTTCTTAAAAGTAAATCTTGGGGTAAGGAAGGACATATGGCTTTAAAGCTGGACATAAGCAAGACGTATGACAAAGTCAAGTGGAGCTTCCTTCGGCAGGTACTCGTTAAATTGGGCTTCCATTCCTGTTTTATTCAGCTTGTCCTGCTTTATGTTTCCTCTGTTTCCTATTCCTTTATGTTGAGTGGTAGGGAGTTCGGACACATAACCCCTGAAAGAGGACTTCGACAGGGCAATCCTCTCTCGCCATACCTTTTCTTATTATGCACGGAGGCCCTAAGTGCTCTTATTGCTAGGGCAGAATTTGTAGGCCAAATTTCAGGGGTTCTCATTTGTCGTGGTGCACCTAGTATCTCTCATCTATTTTTTGCTGACGATACACTGATATGTTGTCAAGCTTCTGTTGGTGCCATGGAGTGCATTCTCTCTATTTTGCAGATTTATGGCAAAGCGTCGGGACAAGAGATCAACTTACACAAGTCGGTTATTGTGTTTAGTAAAAACACGCCTGACCAGGTGAAGGCTTCTATTTTTGAGGGTTTGGGGATTCGAGTGGCTGATCGACATGAGAAATATCTTGGGCTTTCGTCCATTGTGGGGCGATCTAAAAAGGCGGTCTTTGATTCCGTTCATGATAAAGTGTGGAAACGGATTAGTTCATGGGGGGAGAAACAGTTGTCTGCGGCCGGCAAAGAAGTCCTTACCAAAGCAGTGGTTCAGGCCATCCCGACATACTCTATGGGAGTCTTTCGGATTCTGGAAGGGGTTATTCGGGATATTGAATCCATGATAACCAACTTTTGGTGGAACTCACACGATACTAAGAAGATTCATTGGCTCTCATGGGAACGGTCATGTGCCTCAAAATTACAGGGCGGCCTTGGACTCCGAGACTTGCGTGCGTTTAACATAGCTTTATTAGCTAAACAATTTTGGCGACTTCTGTCTTGTCCCGAGTCTCTTGTTAGTCGTCTCTTGCAGGCACGCTACTACCTTCACTCCTCCATTCTTGACGCGGATCTTGGCAATCGTCTTTCCTTCACCTGGCGAGGCATCCTTTTGGCTACAAGTGGCGCATTGGCAATGGGCGCAAGGCACGAATTTGGTTGGACCCTTGGATACCAAAACCTCCTACTTTTCGGCCGCGCACACGCCCTGAACCATTACCACCACGTACGACTGTAAGTTCCCTCTTTGATAACACATCTCATGATTAGAATGTATCGCTTGTTCACTCGTTGTTTACGCCGGCTGAGAGTAAAATTATACTTGCTATCCCGATTAGCAATGGTAATATTGATGATACATTGGTTTGGCACTTCTCCAAGTCCGGCACTTTTACTGTTAAAACTGCATATCATCTCGCTTGTGATCTGCGCACTCGTAGGTCGGTAACAGGCTCCTCTTCGTATGCTAGTCAGTTTTGTGATGGATGGAGGGGTATTTGGAATATGGTTGTCCCAAATAAGTCCGAGTGTTCTGTTGGCGGCTGTGCAGTGGTTCGTTACCTCTTGGTCAGAATCTGGCTCGCCGTATGCCAGGGACTGATGTTGTTTGTCCTTTTTGTTCCGCCGAAAACGAAGATAACCGTCATACCTTCCTCCTCTACCCGTTTAGTCGAATGGTAGGGTGTCTATCTAACTTACACTGGGGTGTTATCTCGCAGTGGCAGACTAATGCACGGAATTGGGTTTTTCTCTTGCTTCGACAGCTTGATAAACAGGAGTTCTGCTTATTTGCGGTAATCTGCTGGAGTTTATGGTGGTTCCGTAATCGAAAATGGGCCGAGAATGAATCATCCTTACCAGAACAAGTGGTTCTTTTCGCAAGGAATTATCTTCAAGCTTTCAATGGACTGCGCTCTTCACATCCTAACCAGACTCTTTCCTGGGCTGCTTCTACTTAGAATGCTCCGGAAGCTGGTCGCATTAAGCTAAACTCTGATGCGGCAATTTTTGCGGATGATGGAGACTTTGGCGTTGGAGTAGTGGCTCGTGACTCCACTGGCCAATGTCTAGCTTGGGCGTCGGAACGATCTCATCGTTCTCTCTCAGCGGAAGCAGCGAAAGCATGGGCAGCGCGTATTGCTCTTCAATTTGCTCGTCGTTTCTCTTGGACGGATAGTATGTTAGAGGTGGATTGTGCATCCCATCACACTATAAGCCCATTAGTTCATGATATTGTCTTATCTCGCCTTCGGATTTTCTTTCCCCTATAGGCCCGTTAGTTCATGATATTTTATCGCTTTCTTCTTCTTTTAATTCGGTTGTATTTTCTTTAGTTCGTCTACTGGTAATAAGGTGGCTCACTCACTTACTCGATCCTCGGGTGTGAGGATTGTAAGCACCAAATCCTTATCGCTTCCTGCTTGTAACATTCTTCTAGCAAATTTGCCTTAGAAATATATGTGTTTCCCCCTTCAAAAAAAAAAATACGATTGAAAAATAATATCTAACACACATTAGAATATGAAAACAAGACAAAGTAAAAAGTAATATACACTCGTAAAATTTTAGTTTTAACATACTTGAAAAAAGTATTACGTTTTTTGCACTTAGTGCTCGTTAATAAATGGATTAATTACACTTAAAATACATTTAAAAATATAGAATTACACTTTTTCCAAAAAAAAAAAATTAAAATTACATTTATACACTATTCAAAAAATTTCCATTTACAATTTCACCCTTCTTATTAAGATTTGGATAAAGAATACTGAAATAAAAAAAAAAATTACATAAAGATTTACACGTCTCATTGGCTTTCCATATGAATTTGATAATATAACTAATTTTTCTATGCATCATTGCAATTTTTTATCGAATGACAATAATTCAAAATAATATTAGACTATAACTAAACTCTTTTGACTTTATGTATATTACATTTACCCCGTATAAGTATAGCGATATTACTAGAATATCTTTCTCAATAAATTATACAAAATGCTAAATGAAATGATAAAAATAAAAATCGACGAAATTTTTTCACTAGCATCAACATTTTCCATTCTAACCCCTACGATAAGAAATCCAATTCTAGATGGAGAATTCTCAAAAGAGTACAACTATAATTTCCATGCCTTTTTTCTTTTGGAGAAAAATATAATTTCAAGTCTTCAAAAGAGTCCAAGTATAATTAACCCCAAGTAAATTGAGTATTGTCAAAGTTGAGCATTTAGCAAGTTTCTAATGAAGCGAAACTTTAAAAATATGAAACAGAAGTGATGACATTTAGTTAGAATGTAATTTAAATTATTTATTTAACAAAATCAAGCAACATTATTATGATATCAATTATTAATATAAAGTACAAAGGGAAACTAAAAATATGAGAAAGGAAATTTGATTTCTTGAGTTGATGAGAATGAATCCATGACTGAGAGGCAAAAAACAGTGGGATATTACAAATACAAAAAGCCTAAGCTGCGACTGGAAAGACACTAACAATCATACATTGACCTGAAAGCTATATTATATATACAGTTTACTGCACAGGGCAGACCCCAAAAAGAAACCCACAAAAGAAGAGAGGTTAAAACTCAATACCACTGTTTAATTGAACAGAGAAAGAAGGCCTGCCAAAATTGCTGAGAGGAGTTTCGACTTTTACGACGACCCCTGTGCTTCCGACATTTCCATTCCACTTGGATCTTCCAACCTACATTAGGTGTTCAAGTGAGGAAAACGAAAGAACAAAAGAAAATCAGGAAGGTAAGACTTGAGAACCCTGGTAACATAAAAGTTGAACCACAGACAACGAAAAAATACACCAGAGAGTTCAGAGGAAACTAATTATGATCCATAACTTGATGTAGAAAAACAAGTCAAATGCACGTTACTAAAAGGACATGACCTCATTAAAGCAGCATTCCCAATGCACAAGAGGTGCGGAAGCTAGAATAAAGGTGTTTTTGTAAGCAAGCAAAGATCATTTTTATGTGCCAATGAACAGCATCAAGTTTGCAATGTAACTGTTTTACTACTTGAAACCAAGAACATCCATTTTCTTTTGCTCGCAGATACAGATTCTTTGAGGACACTGCTACATTGAATATAGAACATAACTAAGGTAATCTTCAATCATCAGTGACTTACAGATACTGATGCAAATGCAGAAGGATGCGTCACAAGTGCACAGCCGCAGATAAGATTCAATTCCTCCTTCACAGAGTGTGTAAGTTCCATCCTCAAACCAGGACAGCTCCCACCAAATGTTGGACACAAACTGACAATACGAATACATGCAAGTGAACTGTGAGATGGGTCTTCCAGGCAGCAAACTCGAAATGAGGAAAGCAAAAGATCTATAAACCAAAAACAGGGTACTACCTAACAAAATAAATTTGCTGGCTTCACGAAGAACAAGTGGCAGAAGAGACACACAAACACAATAAAGACAGAACAGAAATTGAATGATACAGAAAGGAAAAAATGGCGGCAGAACCCTGTTTGTAGAACTCTTGCACAGGTTACAAGAAGCAATTACTATTACCTGAATTGTACGGTTGGCCTCACCATGAGACCAGATCTTTTCCAAGCCAATGCCTGCTCCAGGCCCAAGGCAAATGATTTGTCAGGCCACTGCAATGTTGGTGTTATGCGTGTTCCCCACTTATTCTTCATAAGTTAAAAAAAAAAATTCAGTTAGTTGAGCAAAAGAACAGCATAGAAGGCTTTAACTATCTATATGACCCTAGCTAGGGGAAATAACTTCAGAACTCCAGATAAAGACATGTTCATGGAATCGTGAGTTAACCTTGCAAGAGAAACTGAACCTCATTTCTCCTGGATATTGACCCTGTGCTTGAAGTAGTCCCCCACAGACGGGAAGAAATGCACTGGTGGACAATCCCTCACCGGATACATAGGTAACCTGGCCATTTGGAAACTGCAAGTCCATGAAAGACTGCAGAGAAAGATAAAAAAATTAGAAAATCTGAAAATTGGCATAACTAAACCTGAGAAAAAAAGAAAAACATTTGGAGGTCAAAAGATGATACTTTAGGCAGCCCATGGAGCCTTGTTTAAGTGGAGGTATTTCAGGTTGAGTTTCAACTTTCATGGTAAAATCAACCAATTTCAGGTTATTAAACAAAATAATCAAGTCCATTCTGTATATGTTTCTCTTTTTGGGAAAATTCCTCTATTCATTAACCATCAGTGGGTAATGTATACCTTTCTCTTTCTGTATGGTATACACAGATGTAATAGGGAAGACAAGGTGAACTTCTGATCAGGATAAGATCAAAGACTTTACGAAGTCCGTTTCTGTCTTTATCTTGATGTGGCAGCATACCTAATACCTAATTGAACAAGACTACTACTAACTGAAAAGCCAGGAACCTTGACAAAATCTTCAAAATATCACAAGCTTAATGGGTGTTTGATAGTAACCAAAACTCAACATTAAAATGACACCAATTACATAGATAAAGGATTTGGACTTACACAGGCCAAAGGGTTGAGGCATATCATTGACATTAACAACCACCTTCTATGCTTTGACCACACAGCTGGACAAAGAGAATGCATTCCATTCTGTGCAACATTAAAGAAAGAAGTAAGTTAAATTTGTTTTATAGGAAGAAAGAGAGGCGGCACACCACACGCGTGATGGGTGAACAGGCAAAAACCTCAAATGTTAAATTACTAGTGACCAAATTACACGGAAGTAACTTTAGAGGCTTTTGACTATTAGTTTGTCCCCCCAAGACAGTGCAGCACTTACCCAATTGCACCCCGAAGGAGAAGGTAGTTCATCATACATTCAGCATAATATACGAGAACATATTGTAAGGCCCATATGGAGTTCATCCATAATCATGCATTTAAGATGCCAGATACACCTGGTTATATAAAAGTTGACAGAGACACAAATTATCTAAAGAACTTGACGACAAACATAAGCACTGTCAGCAAATAAATCTAAATACGACAGCAATACTACGAATATTTAATGCAACCCCATGAACAACACTCAAACTATTCACACTAGTATACATGATCATGTAATATGTATCCTGCTTAAGTAACAGCAACGGACACCGCACGCATAAATAACTATATTCAGTGCCAACCATTACATATATCTCCTTTGATCATAGAGATGGAGAGTTGAAGATAGCATGGACCAGCTAAAGCATGACTGTTGCTATCATATGGACTCATTCAGGTAACACACGTAAACCTAAGCAATTGTGCCCAAGTAGAAAATCACAAATCAACAAATTATCAATTGCAACAAGATTTACAGCAGCTTGATGAGTTGGTCTCACCTTCCTATCGTAGCCATACCACAGCAGGTGCTGCTTTGACAAATGGACAGGCAAAAGAAGTGTGGAATCACGAACAAAAAGTACAGGCCCAAGCTGGACAAGAAAAAGGGATGAGTTCTCATTTCCCGATGTTGAACTTCCTTGTGATGCCTCTACTCTCCATAGATCTCCCCTGGCAACCAGAGAGCTTTCAACATTTCTAGTCCTGCTGTCATAGGTCGATGTCACATTGATAGTCCCCTGCATTGGGAGAAAATGTGGAACTTAAACAATAAGAGAGAAGGGAAAATACGAAGGAGGTAAATGAAAAAATATGGTTACAAAAGAACACTCACACATATCAAGTTGCACTATCTAAGGATGTAAAACATTGAGACACCTCTGCTATGTGAGACGCTCAGCCATTCCAGTGGTACCGCTATTACCTACCTAGTTAGTGCAAATTGACTATATTCCGAAGATTGGTAAACACTGGAAGTCAGGGACACGGATACCATACATGGTCACTCCATCATTCTTTTATGGTCTCCTTCCTCTTGCTCACATGAGGCAGCAATGTTGAAATGAAACATAATTCAATGAAATACCAATTTTACCAGAAGACTGATACCGCTCAGTTACATCCAAAAGCAGTTTAAATTCCAAAGTTCATCAATAGGATTCTAGGAACATGCAAAGGTGCCTTCACAATTACTGAAACTATAGATGAAGTACCTAATGAAGCCTAATCTAGTGCCAGCACTAACTAGCCACTTACAATCTCAACATTACACCCGCAAAAATCACAACTCTTACATCAGATGTCATGATAACTTGACCATTAATTTTAGCTCAATGATAACTAACCACTTGATCTCATGTCTACTTAGAAATCATGAATTGCAATATCTCTAGCATTAGTTCATTTGTCTGGTAAACAATAACAACATAATTGTTACAGAACACCTATTCTCTTAGGAGCTTATATTGAATAAGTCACAGGCATGTAAACTAATGCATATATAATCATAAATCAAGGTCCATAAAGTTCTAATAGTTACCTGTGAACGACCCAAATGTTTCAATGCCTTGGCGCTGACACCAAAAGTCTCATCCTCGGTCGAAGTCTCTACCACTGCAGCACCATTTTCAGAGAACCCATAATCCTTGAATCGCTCAGCCAAAGACCCCAAATCCTCTTGCAGTGTAATACCCATATTCGTCCTCGTGCCATGACCATCCACTCCCAGCGACATTCCCACAGTTTCATCATGGCGGAAAGGGACAGGCAACCGCCTGAAGAATTGATGAACCACACCATTTAAACATGCCCCAAAATCAGCCCCCACTTGACCTATTCTGTTCCCAATATCAAAAATAGCCGTGACACCATTAATTGCGGAATTATCTACAGAGAGCCCAAAGTCACTTTTAATAAAATTCTGGGTTGGAAATTCAACTTCAAAGAGCTTTGGGGTTGGAGGATTTGGCCACTGGAACGACGGTGGAGTAATATGAGACTGAATTAAACCCGTGAACCCCTGCGCAAGCTTATCAGCCAAGTCCAGCCCGTGCCGCTGCACCTCCTCCCATGCTTCGAATGATCTCTCCACAGACATCATCCAGACCGAACTACGGTTTCAAATCGCAATCCTAAACTTGACCACTCCTTCAACACGCAACTTCAATACGAGAAACAACACCCGTGGTAAAACCGTAAAATCCCACAAAACAAAACAATCAAATGGTTCCAATCATCCACAGCCAAAGGCAACCGAAGACCGATTCCCACCAACTACAACCAAAACAAAAAAAAAACTCGCTCCAATTCTTCAACCCAACACCACAACTAAACCCGAACCCCGCAATTCAACAATATTCTCACCCGAGAAGCCGATAAAATTTCCGTGAACCCAAAAACACTAACCTCCCACCGACTGAAAACTAAAAAGTTCCACCAAAATCGAGAAAGAAAAAAAGAATTCCAAAAAAGGAGGGGGAGGGGAACAAAGGAAGCTGAGTCAATCAAGCTATACTCATATCGGCTAAAACGAAACTAGGGTTTCTGATAGCTTTTTCACCCAGATCGGCTAAAACGATGATAAGAGCTGCGGCAGCAGGAGAGTTCAACTACTCCACAATACCACTTCTGATCTTTTCAGTGCGTGTAATTGTGCGTGTGAGAGAGGGATAGAGAACTGTGTGGGCCGGGTGGAGGGGGTGGGGGAGTGGGGGGTGGGGGGTGGGTGGGTGAGGGGGTGGGGTGGGTAGGGGGGTGCGCATACCTTTGGGTCGACGCCACGTTGATGGTAATCCTTTGTGGCTATGAAGATAGGAATAAAGTCGGGTCCCGCTGTGGCCCGTCCCGACAATAATAGTTTTCAAACCAAAGTTGTTACAGTGTGAAAAGCGTTTCTTTACTTGCACCACGACTTTCGTTGAAATTGGGAGGAGGGCCCGCCACGGGCAGCCCGACACGTGTGGACCCTCTTGTGCAAGAAAATGTGCTATATTTGTACTTAAATAAATACAAAATAAAATATAAGATTTTATTTGGTTTTGTTTTTATTTGAGTTTTTAATTTTCAATATTTTTAATTGAGGTTTATTTTATTGGGTTTTGTGTGGGAAATAAATATATGTTTGATCAGTATGTTTCATGATAGATTTTTTTATAAAAAGATATGATAAAATAAAAATGTGTTCAAATTTGTACTTTTGTGATCGTTTTGTTGTGTGAAAAGACATGATAGCACCAAAAAAAAAATATGAATTTTTGTAGTGCTGAATTATTATGCTCAAAACTCAAAAGTAAAAAATTATGGTGTATTAATCACGGCTGCACAAGAGCTATAAATCGTTGTTTTTACAAGTGATGTTAAAATTTTGGGCGTAGGTAAAACAATGGGTAATATTAATTAATTGTACTCAAACTTGGATTTTCATGGCGATTTGTTTGATCGTGGTAAATAATTTTGATTTAGCATGATGTTTAAAATGTAGTGATTTATAGTATATGGAATATTTTATATTTTTGTAATATACAACGAAAATATATTTGGATTTATCTTCTTTTTCTTATAATTTTATGCAAAAAGACACAATACTTTGTATTATTTTTTGTTTGAAAATACATGATATGATGATTTTTTAAGTTATTGTCGAATACCACAAAAAAAAAAAAAAATCCAGCCAAATATGATTTCAGAATTTAATTGAAGGGTTAATTGTAATTTTCATCCTGTAATTATAAGTATTTGGCGTTTTGGTCATTTTAAGTTTCTAGGGTAGCAAAATAGTCCTTTAACTTTTTAGTTAATTGCAATTTTCATCCTGTAATTATAGGTATTTGGCGTTTTGGTCCTTTAAGTTTCTAGGATAGCAAAATAGTCCTTTAATTTTTTAATTTTCGTGATTTTCGTCCTCTGGTCGCCAGATTTTTTATAACTTGCCGGAATAATGGCACGCGATGAGGTTGATTGTCTTCTTGAGTTATACCACATTCAGGCATTGCCCCTTCTTCCGGCGAGTTTAAAAGCCTCACGTGTGAATCGCGTGCCATTATTCCGACGAGTTTTAAAAAATCCGACGACCAGAGGATGAAAATCGCAAAAATTAAAAAGTTAAAAAACTATTTTGCTACCCTAATAATATAAAGAACCAAAAAGCCAAATACCTGTAATTATAGAACCAAAATTGCAATTAACCCTTAATTGAAAATGGAGAAAATGAAACCCAAAAAGGCCTAAGAAATGCTAGAAATTTGTGTGGACCAACTTTTTGGTCTATTGGACAAGTGATTAATATTGGTCAATTAATGGGAAATATTCTATAGGTTAAAAAATAAATAGATGTAGGAGAATATTTGCAGACAGGTCCTTTATCAATCACTCTCATTTTCACATTACCCCTATTAGATTATTTCCATATATTTTTTTGTACTACTTGTCTACAATTTAATTCTTGATAGTGATTTTTTGAGTTGGTTTGCGGACACATTTAATACAAGGGAATAGGGATATAAAATATATATATATATATATATATATATTCTTTTTAGCACGATAAAGAATCTTAATATTTAATAAAAATCAGAAAAAAAATATTCATGGTAAGACCACCAAGAACAATTATTCTCACTTAAATTACTTTAATTGGAATCATATATACCTAGAAAGAAGACTTTTCTTCTTACCTCCAAACAGTTGAAGGATATTCTATCTCACTTTTGATATTCTAGGGGTGTTTGTAAAAATTTATACTTTTTCAAAAGTGCTTAATTGAATAGTTATAAATAGAAATAAGTTGATGTATTACCACTTATATGTGAAATTATCTAACTATCCTGGTAGGTGGGTGAATTTTAATCATTCTTGGGATGGGGTGTTTTTCGAAATACACAATAAATAGTTAAGGCAGAAAGGTCATAAAACTTAATTTATTTACAAAAATGATGCCTTAAATTGCAATAAACACCTTCTTACCAGCTTACAACTTTTAACTTAGTTTAAGAGAAACATAAACGAAAATTGTATTTAGAAACACCGGCTTATTTATATTTTTATTATAAAAAAAAAATTTACACATTTACCGCAAAAGCGGTAAATGTTGCAAAAATATAGTGGGTCGCCAGCTGGGCTGGCGACCCACTATTAAAATTTTTTTTTTTTGCTGGGTTGCCAGCCCAGCCGGCGACCCTTTTTTTTTTTGTTTTTTTTTAAAATCATTTTTTATTATATTTAATTGTCAATATATTTAATAAAATTTATTAATTAAATCTTATTTTATTATTATTTCAAGGTAATTATGATTAATTTATTCCAATAAGATAATGCTATTACAATTTTAAAATTAAATATAAATAACTAATAAACTTAAAATTTTAATACCTTCATTTAGTTTAATTTAATGTATAATCCAAAAAGCATTTAATTTAAGTTTTTACAACACTTCCATAGCACTGGTGTCATACTAAGTACTAATGCATGAATGTTGTACATCCTACTTTTAGCCATGTTATGCCTACTCTTATATGTCAACATATTATAGTTATTAGTATATAAAAGAACGATTGAATTTGTATTAAGTGGGGTGCAATTCAACACACTTCACAAGATTTCAATACAAGTATTCATCCCCACCCCCTTCCAAATGAAAAATTGGAGGTATTTATACTAATATGCATTTATGTTATTTAATGTAGATAAGAATAAAGTATTATTTTATCCCTTGTCTACCCCTATTATATGGTTTAAAATACTGCCTATATTACTTTAGTAATTTGCTATGTAAAGCTAATTTTGTAAGTTTGACCCTTGTTCTTTCTTTTTGATAATGTTATCGTTGCCTTATTTGTCTTGATTCATTTCCTCCACCTTGCATGCCTTATTTGTCTGATTTCTTTCCTCCATCAATAACCATTATAAGCAATATTTGTTTCTCATCCAATTGTGTATTAATTTAGCAAACAAATACACCACAAAAAAAAAAAAAAGTTGTGTTTTTTTTTTCTTTCTAGATTTGAATATCTATAATTAAATATTGAAATCAGAAAGATTATTCCACATGGAAATCGTTCTTATTTAGTTCGATTTATCCTACAATGGCCAAGAAGAAATATATCATTCGGCGCAAATTCATTCTATTTAAACCGATTTTTCTTCTATTGGCCAATCAATATATCAAATATGCCCGTATTTCCACATTCAAACGAAAAAATATCTATCTATTCTATATATATATATATATAAAGCTCAATCTTGATTACTAGAAAAATATTAACATCCATTAGCACGAGTTTACGGCATCAAGGTTTAACATCGATGCATATAAAATGCATTGTGTATCTGTTTGACATTCAAAATTCTTCCTGAAGATTTTAAATCAATTTTCACCTCACAGAGAGTTTTCAGTTGGACAAGTTTTTGAGGCGTTGAAAAAGTTCAACATTTAAGTTAATCGCAGTCTGAGAATTTTTAAAAAGCAATCCCGATGCGTAAACAGGAATATATTGATCTTCAAATTGGCTAAGATAAGAGGTATCAGTAGAGTTCTGTAAATTATGTAACTAATGTAAATTTATCATTCTAGTTGATATTCTACGTGTCATTTCAATATTAATTTGCATATCATTAATTTCAATCGTGAATTTTTTGCTTCTATGTCACATTTTTCTCCTCTTAGTGGTTGAAATTGATGATCTGTAGATTAATATTGAAATTGCACGAAGAATATTAACTAGAATAATAAATTTACATTAGTTACATAATTCACAGAGCTCTATAGATACCTCTTATCTTAGCCGATTTGCAGATTTGCAGATTAGCAAATTCTTGTTTACGCATTAGGATTACTTTTTGGAAATTCTCGAACATCAATTGACTTAATCGTTGAATTTTTTCAACACCTCAAACACTACAGTGAAAGACGCAATGGAGTTGTGAAAACCATTCCGGAGGAAGGTAGCTGGCACATAAGGTAGTTCGACAAGGGTACTTCTAGCCCGTTATAGTGAAAGACACAATGGAGTTTGCTAAAAAAATGTGAAAGTTGCCAAAAGTACGCGACCTTGATACATGCACCCCCGACCCCGATGGAACCAATTAAGATCGCTTGCCCATTCGACCAATGGGGGGTCGACATTTTGGGACCTTTTCCTCCAGTCCCGACTCATAAGAAATTTGTCATTATGACAGTGGAATATTTTTCCAAATGAGTGGAGACAGAAGCATTAGCCAAGATTTCTAAGAATAGGTAATAAACTTTATTTGGAAAATTTTTATTTACAAATTTGGGATCTCGAGGATCTTGATCTCGGATTATGGTACTCAATTCATAGGAAAGGGAATTACATCATGGTGCAAGGAGTTTGCAAAGTTGAATAGAAAAAAGAGTTTTAACATTCTTTTACAAAGTTGAAGGAGGTCCTAGTTACCTCAACCTTTTTGAAAAAGATAGAAGTTAAACTCAACTAAAAAGAAGTCGAGGTAATAAAAATCTGAAGAAAAAAAATTAATTTAAAACTCACCTCTAGAGAAGTTGAGGTAATTAAATTTGAAAAAGATTTTCAAGTTAAACTCACCTCCAAAGAGGTTGAGTTAATTAAAACTTGAAAAAGATTAAGTTAAAACTCGTCCTCAAGATATTGAGGTAATTAAATTTGAAAAAGGTTTTCAAGTTAAACTCACCTCCAGAGGTCGAAGTAATTAAATCTGCAAAAGATTTTCAAGATAAATTCCCCTCCAAGAGGTCGAGATAATTAAAGTCTGTAAAAGATCAAGTTCAAACTCGCCATTAAGAGGTCGAGGTATTTAAGTTGAAAAAGATCAAGTTCAAACTCGCCCTCAAGAGGTCGAGGTATTTAAGTTGAAAAAGATTAAGCTAAAACTCTCACTCAGAGGTTGAGGTAAGTTAAATCTGAAAATGATGACCAAGTTAAACTCGCCCTTAAGGGGTCGAGGTAATCAAAACTTCAAGTTGATACAAATTCACTCTAAGGGGTCGAGGTGTTCCAAATCTAGAAAAGTTGAAATCGAGGTGCTACCAAGTTTGAAAGTTTATTGTTTCATGAGGTTGAGGTATTTTAAGTTTGGAAAAAGGTTGTCTCATGAGATATATGTATACAGTAATGTGGAAAAGATTGCATCACATGAGATATAGATCATCAAAGCAATGTCTTGATAAGATTCAAGGACCCAACTGCACATTACATGAGAGATCGAAAATCCATCTACCTAGTTACTAAGTTTGAACAAGTAAAAAAGGAGCAGATGGCCTCGCGATCTAAACAAAATGAAGTAAGAAAAAATATATATCCTACACTCTAGGAGCGTTGGGGTATCCATATTCTCCACCTCATCAATGATTGTAAACAACAATCTGGAAATGATTGCATCACATGAGATATAGATTGTCAAAAGCAATTTCTTGATAAAATTCAAGGACCCAATTGCACATTACATGAGAGATCGAAAAGCCATCTACACGGTTACAAAGTTTAAACTAGATGGCCTCGCTATCTAACAAGATGAAGTCAAATATATAAATATATATATATATCGTACGCTCTAATAGAGATGGGGCGATTCATATTATCCACCTCATCGATTAAGGTTGCAAATTCATCGTCTTCAACGGGTGGAGTATCCCCACTCAAGGAATACTTCAAGGTTACCATCCAAGGTAGGGTTGAGTCGGCCACATTGAACCCTTCCGCAAACCCTTGAAGTTTGGCAACTTGAGGCTTGCATCTCTCAAATCCCTCATTGGTAAACTCAACAACTTTGATCGTGACCGCAACATTAAAGGCATAAGACTTAAGAAAATCGCATGTACCCTGAAGTTGTGTTTCAACAATTGCCTTTTAAATTCATCCGAGTTGAGGTATATCTTCGATCAGACCCTCATATTTTCAAGCAGCTCGACTAGCAGAAAAACCTTCAGCCTTATCTGCTTCCAAGGCAACAACTCGAGCATTCTAGATCTCGGCCTCGGATCGCTGCAATTGGGCCTCCAAATCCTTCATTCTGTCTTCATCAGCGATCTTAGGAGCCTGCAATTTCCTACCTTGCAGCTCTAACTTTTCCATCATCTTCTTTGAGGTCAGAGATCTTGGCATCAATAATGAGCTTCTCCCGCCTCCAATAAGAATATTTCAAGAGAGATGATGACCAAAGGCAATGGCCTGTGATAGAAGTACAAGTTAAAAATAAAAATTAAAACTGTGAATTGGCGACGGCGAGTGGTTAAGTATTTTATCTGCGTAAGGGAATGAGCATGGTGTTCTTCGACCTGAGTGTGGGAGGTGTTTTCCGATAAGGCCGGACCGCGATGGAGTATACACGTCTTGTATAACTCTCAAGAATCCTGTCTTACATGGGTTTTTAGGACAGAGCTTTGGGTCGAGATTGCCCAATCAGTACCAGTTTATCACCCTCCATCAAAGCAGTTTTGCAGGGTAGAGTTCTTAGTTCTTCACGGGCTTCTTTCTGCCAAGCAATGAGCTCGCAAATCAATCGAAGGTTTTCTTCCTCCTCAGTTTGAGCAACAGCCTCATCGGCTTGCCTTTTTTTTTTTCTAAGCGCGATTTACTGCGTTTGTTGGATTTGCTCGAGCGTGAGTCTTTGTTGCGATGCCTGTGTTTTCTCTTGCGTTTGTTGGGATCGCTGGGGACTTCAATAGCACCCACCACCTTGACCTCGATCCCTTAGAACTCGAGGCCACTACCTATCTGCTGGGAGTCCTAAATTAGAAACATATTCATTCACCCTGGCCGCAGTGTAGGTGTCTTCACTAGCGACCTCCAGAGTGCCAGAGCCTGACGGGTTGTGAAAACTAGTTGGTTGTTCAAATTGTTCCTCAAGACGATCTCGTGTGGAAGAAGTGACTAATTATCAATCTGGGAAGAAAAAGGATTAGGAACGACTGCGGCAGGAAGTGTGCCCCCTTTCACTTGAATTCTGTTAGCGATTCGGGCATTCATTATTATTCTATCTGATAAAGATAAAATTGTATGAGAAAAACAGGCCATGAATAAAAAACGTGAAGTAGAAGAAAACAAGTGTGAGACTATCACCTAGTGAACCCCTAACACGAAGGAGTGTGTGGGTGAGATCGGCCAACTTGAAGAGCTTCTCTGTCAAGAGTTTCTTTGCCACCAACAAATTGTGAGGCTATGGATCAGATCATCCTTCAGCCCCCCTTCGTAGGTCACTAGTTTAGGGATACGCCAATTACATGGGAAGGGCCATTTTTGGCCCGGAGGAAGTCGAATGAAGAATTAGTTTTCCCTTAAAGGCCTAGCATTGGAGTGCAACTCATCTAAGAATCGACATTTAGGGCGGACAACGAGATAGAAGAAACCCCGATCGTCTGATCTTTTAGAAGACGTAAAAGAATAAATGGACCAAAAGTTATCGAAAACTGAGTTCGAGGTTGAGATGTCACATAATTATGATGAACATGAGAACTAGGGACGGCAATTAGGTCAGGAAAACTAGGGTCGTTCGGGTCCTTTAAGTTGGAACCTGATCGGGTCCGAAACGGAGTACGGGTTTTCGTACTGAACCCGCCCCGAACATCCCCCGACCCGTATCATATGTATTTTTTACTATTTTTTATTCATATATAACATTATTATTTACCATTAATAAATTATGATATTATATGTAAATTTTTAAACAATTTTGCGTATATCCAACTCTATATAAAGAATAGAAAAAATAAAAAATTAGTTGAATATATCATTGTATTCTATAGCTCATTTTGAGATAAAAAAAAATTAATATTACTTAATAAGAAAATAAAATTTTAGTTGAGTATATACTTTGTTACTGATTAACCAATTTCTAAATGCTAGAGTAGATCCTAAAGAGATACCCTCATGAATTTATCTTGAATCGCGATCTTTTGGCTCAACTTTATCCAAGTTTTGCAGACGGAGCAACCCTATTTTTCACCTTGAATTGGTCAAATATACGGACTTTCTTACTTTTCGTGGAGGATTAGATCCAGTAACTGGGGGTCTATGGTTGACCGACATTACGCACCATCATTTAGCTATTGCTATTCTATTCTTGATAACGGGTCGTTCTTATACAATTCATTATAGATTGAAAACTATATTAAAGTATTTAAATCTAAACTGATATTACTTATTAAAAAAATAAAATAAATTAAATGTATTATATAATTTATTATAGATCGTAAAAAGATATTACTTTATGAGAAAATTAATAATTTAGATGCACGTATACTTTGTCTTATATAATTTATTTTAGATTGAAAATTATGTTAAAATATTTAAATCTAATATGATATTACTTATTAAAAAAATAAAATATTAGTTGAATGTATTGTTTGTACTATATAAATCATTGTAGATCGTAAAATGATATGTCTTTACAATTTCAGAACTGTTATTCGAATGTGTGTATTGGTTTTAATTTGACCTGATTTGGTATTTTGATTTGTCGTGCATTGTTTATTTTTGTCGTTTACTGAATTAGGGTTTTTATTGTATTGAAGTGGGCCCAGTGTATTATACGTTAATTGCGACTTAATTGCACTCTTTTTTATTTTCTCCCGTGAGTGGAATGGTTGAGCTTAGAATGCAAATTGATTGTATAATGTTGCAAAGATAAAAGAGAATATTAACTTGTCATAAATAGAAAATTTGATGTTGCTTGATGGCAGTGAAATGAAATACTAGGGTTGAAATTTGTGAAGCATCTATTAACACTGTTTGGCGGGCGTGGCGGGGCGGGGGGGGGGGGGGTTTAGATAGGCGGGGCGGGGCTGGGTGGGTCTCGGGTCCACCCCAATCTGACCCGTTGTCATCCCTAATGCGTACAAGATAAACAGAATTAGGGGAGAACTGCATAAGATAGATATCTAAACCACGAAGAATGAGCTCTACAGATCGAGGTAGAGGAAAGCGAAGACCACCCTTTAAATGAATAACAGAAAACGGATAAAAACCTTCAGGTGGATGGTGCATTCTATCAATGGATTGCATAATAAGGACCTCAAAATTGTTGGGAATAAAATATTTTTTCTTGAGGCGATGAATGGGTAATTTTAAGGAACTGATGATCCCTCATAAGGACCCCTGGAGATCATGTCGTCATATTTCTATTCAACACGGATATTATTGGGTTCAACAATTTCTATATATTTTTCTACATTTACTGCATTATTTGGGACAAAGGCACGTTAGAAGGCCCCGCAACTAAGTCTTAAGGGTTAGAATGAGGTGAGGTCGCATACGACCTGGAATTAGAACTCGAACTGGAATCAGAACAATAGGAGATCGGAGTAAGGTACCTTGAGTTCGAGGTCGAGACCACTGAGATAGCACCAAGAGAGTTGAGCTCGAGAGACAAAAAAAAAAGATTGGGATATTGAATAAGTCAAGTGACATTGCTATTTATAGGCAAGAAATATGAAAAGATGTGCCAAAAAGCAACGGATACGATGCGGCCACGTTATCGCTGATCAAGGGTGGAGATGATGCGACTGTTCAACTTCTAAGGATAAAATACCTCATATAGACCAAGATCCGCGTCCTTTGGCTTTGGCTCGGGTCGCCCTACCTGATCCGCTCCAATAACCCAAAATATGGGTCGTAGATCACTTGACAACACCTAGCTGTAGATTGTGCCACGTAAACCAGACAAGTTGATGCATTTGGCTCTATAAATATATTCATTGCATTTTATTTATGGTAAGACATTTATTATAACTACCAGCATAAAATATCACCAGTTTTAAATACCCTATCTCGATCTCGAGTTGACTTAAGTATTAAAGAGTTTTAGTTGGGAACCTCCCAGCAAGCATGTAGTTTGAAAAATTACATCTAGTACCCTGATATTTACTTCTGTCTAACAAATAGGTTCTTCTGTTCGTCAAAATTCACCGAATTTGTTGATATCAACAAAAAAACTGAATGAAAATCGATATTTATCATCCATTGACTTATTACTAACTTATTGTAGGTCAAACAAATTTTTTTATGACTAAATTACCCTTAAATATCTTCACACGTTAATGCATGTGAGGAGGAATATATTCATCGTTATAAGGGTAGTTTAATTATAAAAGATTTGTTTTGCCTGTAATAGCCGTTAATAAGTCAATCGAGTGTAAATATCGATTTTTATTATTATTTTTGTTAATATTAACAAATTCGTTGAATTTTGACCAACGTATAAAATCTATTTGTTAGACGGAAGAAAATTTAAGAAGTACTAAATTTAATTTTTAAAACCATGAAAAGTTTTTTTATAACTACACGGAACCTCGTAGGAACGGATGTGATTATCCCTTTTTTTCATCTAATCAATAGGAAAATTATTTGTGGGACCGCGTGCAACTCTTACTAATAAATTCGGATGAATTTTTGATTAAGAAATTGGTTTTGCCGTGTTCCTCACCAACAATTATTTCTTCCCTCTTCCGCATTATCATTCTGAGGAACCCTAATGTTCTGAAGATGGAATAATCATGGAGGAGGAACTCAATCGCTTATCGATCGGCGCTAAATTGCAATACCCCAAAATTGAACTGGAGGACTACGAACCCAGGATTTGCTCGCCAAGGGTAATTAGATTGAAAAGAAACCATTTGTTTTTTAAACTTCTTGACAGTTAAGCTTGGTTTCAATTTTCTTTTGTTGTTGTTTTGGTTCAATTGGGTCTATCCG
Source organism: Sesamum alatum (assembly GCA_034509735.1). Taxonomy (NCBI): domain Eukaryota; kingdom Viridiplantae; phylum Streptophyta; class Magnoliopsida; order Lamiales; family Pedaliaceae; genus Sesamum; species Sesamum alatum. The sequence goes on along the minus strand of JACGWO010000008.1, from coordinate 1,314,791 downwards.
TTGCTTGGGGTTTTCGAATACAGAAAGAAATACGCCGTAAGAATTCCTATTCACAGTATTTGAGATCACATGGTTATCTTTTTGGGCATTTGGATACAGTGATTTAGGTTGAGTTTCATAAGATACTTGCTCAATTATGAAGGAGGGCAGCTAAGGCCTATTGAGAGTTTGATAATTCGTGCCGTTGATGGATATAAGCTTTAATTGGGAATCAGAAATATAATAAATTTGACAG